>VXAX01005577.1:0-35280 GCA_013399835.1 Leptocoma aspasia | reverse complement strand
ACTGTCTCCCATGGGAGGGACCCGGTGCTGGAGCAGGAGAAGGACTCTGGCCCTGCTCCCTGAGAAGCAGCAGAAACAACCTGCGATGAACTGACCAGAACTCTCATTCCCATCTCCCTGAGCTGCTGGGGGAGGAGGTGGAGCTGAGAAGGAGGAAGGGGTGCAGAGAAGGTATTTAAGGTTTGTTTTACTTCTCATCATCCTACTCTGATTTTGATCGGTAATAAATTCAATTAATTTCCTGAGATCAAGTGTGTTTTGCTCATGACAGTGATCAGTGAGTGATCTCTCCCTGTCCCTACCTCAATTCATGTTTGTTATATTTTCTCTCCCCTGTCCAGTTGTTGGGGGGAGTGATAGAGTGACTTTGGTTGGTATCTGGCTTTCAGCCAGGGTCAACCTTCACAGTCAACCATGCTTAAACACTAAAAGGTAAAGAAATTTTAAAGAAAAATGTACAAAACTTCACAGGGATATCTTGGTCCTGTATATGAGCAGTCTGCAGGAATAACTCAAAACATTTATTTTCTCCTTTTTTTTTTATCCTGAAATCTGTCACACAAAATATTTATTTTATGGGATGTCAGTGCACTAACAAGGAGAAACTGAAAAAGGGCTTTTTCCTTATAGAAGAGTTGAAGTCATCTTCTGGTCATTCATGTTCTTGATTTAATCAGCAACACTGTATGTCCAAACTCAATGGATGCTATGTATACAGACAAATTATTTAACAGCTGACCACTCAAGCTTTGCACCAAATATAGATTTTTTTTAAATTTAAAAACCTCACAGATCACTAATTAGGCAAGACAACAGTGAGAAAGTAATCTCTGCAGAAAAACAGGAGTGTGCAAAGAATAGTTTCATATAGATATGTTTCTCTGAGAAAATGAACTGTCTCTTTATGGGGAAAGGTGGAGTCTAGATCAAGATCTACCCATATGCATGATAACAGCAGGAAGACAAAATCTAACTTAGACATGTGCCTTGAGTGCACAAACATTTGCTGTAGATCCAAATATTTTTGGTTAATTTGCATGAAAAAAAGATGTAGGCATACTTCCCCACAGAACAAAGTTTCCATTGGAAGCTTATCCCAATGTTTACACATTTGTCAATCAAAGTAGTATTTTTTTTGTGTCTTTGCTAAGCACTAAAACCTTTCTTAAGCCTTGGAATTGAGGACAGATCTTACAAACCAGCATGGGCAGAGAGGTGCTCGACAAAGCGTACAGCCACTGCCCCAGGCTTAACAGCCACATGTTCAGGGTGGGTTTCACGTGGTCTCAAGCTGCAAGGCTGGTTGGAATGGATGGAAAAGGCAGGCATCCTCTGTTTCTAAATCAGTTATGCAAGAGTGTGTAAATTACTGCCATATTACCCTGGTAGACAGGAAGAAATCCCGAATTGGCATCCTAGAGTCCTGACAACCGTCCTGACAATGAGATTCTGATGATGAAAAGATTATGTGTATTATCCATTATTTTCCTGTTTACACACAAAATAATCATGATTCATTAAACATCTATGCAGATTTTATCCATTCCCTGTTTGTCATGCAAAGTAGCCTGAAAAGAACCCCTTTGAACTTTCTCTAGGAATGTGCTGTTTGGAAAGAAACAGATTTCACAGAAAAGAAAAGAAAGAACACATTTCACAGGCATTAAATGGAATAATCTCTTTGCTTTTGAATCAATGAAACTCTTGACAAAGCAAGGTAGAGTTCAAGGGATCTGAAAATTATTCAAACCTAGCCCATAATCCTTCTTAATTGAGTGAAAACAACACTGAATGTTGTTCTGCATCCAATCTGATTTTATATTAAGATTGCCGTGACAGTCTCCAATGCCATTTTTATGTGGAGTACAGGTGTAATCTAATGGGTGAGGGGAAATTGTTTTCTGGTAGTGTTGTTTGACTCAAGCTGTTTGCTGAATTAGGGTGCTGTGCATTTGTTAGCATTTCTCCCCTGGGTGTAACACCTGGTTCCCATTACTATCGTTCTACATCAGTGAGATCCTCAGGTAAATTCAGATGAAAATGCCCATGGCAAATTCATTTGCCAAGCTTGCCAGGTCTATTCCTTGACAAGTCCTGCAGTTTTGGGGTCTAAAACACTGTCCAGAATAGGGTTGCAAGTTGTCAGAGGTCTGACTCAAAGTACCTTGGGTTGTGCATCAAATGATTTAAACAAGTGACTTGGAGGAAGTATTCGACTCTCATTTATAGCTGACAAAGGTTTTCCTGAAGTCTCCAATGTTTACAGTGAGCTGCATCAGTCTGCATCTGGGACCCAATTAGTGGAGACAGCTAGTGTTTCTTACAGGGAGAACAACTTAATCATCTCTACCTTTCACCCTCTTGCAAAATTCATTACATATATGAAGTCCATAAAGCCTCCTACTACTCACCCTAAAAATCCTACCACTTGCCTTAAAACACACTACTGGTTCAATCCACACGTGCTCATTTGCAATGCTTGAGCTGAGCCTACATATTCTATGTGAAGATTAAGTGCATTTCTAAAATGTGCATTTATAATGCATCAGACTGTCATATCAGCTGTCAGTGGGGCAAAACATCACTGCAAGTTGTTGTGACTGCTTATTTGCCAGCATTTTGATGGCAGCAATATAGCCACATGTTTGGCCAGGTAAACCATTTTAGTGGCTTTAACTGAAGGAAGATTTCTGAAGAGTGGGGTCTCAGGGCTACATTCAGACCCAATGACTAGGGAAGAAAGTGTAGAGCTCTGTCTTCTACCCCTTGACCACATGTAAAACAAGTGCAGTGCCAAGTGGGAGGATGGTACAGCCACCACAGACAACAGTTAATACTTTGCTCATGACATGGTCAAAAAACCTCAGCACTTTCTCCCATGCTTTCATTTTGTTTATATATTTACATATATACACACACTCCCTTAAAGATGTACTTTATCATGTAACTTAACCATTTGCAACTAGCCTGAGTATCTTGGAGGAGAGAAAGCCTCACATACAAATGCTACTCTATGCTTTAACAAGCAGTTGGTCAGGAAAAATGCAGAGAGAGAATTAATTTTTGAAAAGAGGTTATGCATTTATATGCAATTTATACATTGTGCTCCTTGGTAATCTAGGCAATATCCCATTATACTTGTAAACTAGAATTATTTTGAGAAGTTGATACAGGACAAGAAAATGCTGTAGAATCATGCACAGGAACGTATGCTGTTTGGTATTACCAGAAGATGAACAAAATCCTTTACCTTTGCCTACATTCAGGTCCCCAGTGCAAGGGAAAAACACAATAAAGGGATCTGGCACTGCTGACCTGGTAAAGCAAGGTCTCTCCAGTGATTTCTCTCAGTATATATTAATGTCCAAAGTACAAGCAGGTCAGAGGAGAGCAGGAGCCCCTTTAGCCTCTCCTGTCTTTGAAGAGACACAGCTGTGGCCTATCACAACAGGCACCTGCTGGAAAGAGTCCTATTTCTTAAGGAGATATTAATCTCAAAGCTAGAAGTATCCATCCTTTCTGGAATCCACAAATATGTCTACTCTTGTAAAATGCACCATGGCTTATGTCAGAGGATCTATTGTTAAAAGATTTTGAAGTGAAGCACGTGTGGAGGAATCAGACTGGGCTGGAGCAGCTGAAACAAGCTCAGCACAGTATCCATGGAAGGAGTTTCTAGTCACTGTGGCCAGAATTATGATCCTGCAAATAAACAAGATAGGTTAGATTTCTAATTACCTGAGTTAAAATGAGTAGTACTACCCCATATTACATACACTTATTGGGAAAGCCCACAGCTATCATTTAATTAAGCATCATTTAGATTTCTTCTGCATTTGTGTAGACCAGATTCTCTACTGCATTACACTACTCACACACAGATCCACTGAGGTCAGGGCTGTTAAAACAACTGAGTTCCAAGGAAACTTAGACCCACTGTCTTCATAATTTTGAAATTCTGACCCCTTATCTATAACTTGTACCCTTACAACTTACTGAACTGAGGAGAAAGATCTTTGGTGCATTAGGTATCATCAGTTGATAAAGCATGTCACTATTGTCTCCCTCTCTACACAGCTTCAGAAAGATGGTTAAAGGGAGAAAACCAGCAAAGGGAGGAAGGTGCCACTGAAAAAAGTGAATAGGTAAATGAAAAAGCTCTGAATCTTCCAGTGTGTGTTTATTACTTTCAAAGTAGCTAACTATGTATTTTAAACTACTTCATGAGCTTAATGAGCCTGGTATTTGAGGAATGAGTCTGTTCAGCATAAGGAAATTACAGTGGAGACGTTAGTTACAAAACACTTGTAAATTGATGACATTTTACAAAAACAAACACAACAAGAAACAGAAAGCAAATACTGCAGACTTACTGGAATATTCCTCAAAAGAAATAAAAAGGTGATTTATCAAATTTGAGATCCCTATGAAATTCTAAAGAATGCTACAATTAGAGAATTAATGATTCAACATCCATATTAGCAGCTGTCATGTTCAGTGTAGTAATTAAGTGAATCAAACCTTTTGTTAGAAAGGTATAAATGAAAATATCAATTTTACAGGCAGAAAAGGAGTAAGAAAGTTAATAATTGTCATCATCTAAATATAAACTCAGAATTATATGACACCAAGATTTATTCTCATTCCTTTGGATCATGCTTATTAGATCAGTTCCATTAAATCTCTTTTACATTCAGGACACACACAGAAGAGCAGTGAGCCTGCAAGCTACCTGACTACACCTACTGCACCCTGTGGGTACCAAAGATAAATAAAAAGGAATTCTATAAAAAGGAATTCTATAAAAATGCAATAGGAAAAATATAAGCAAGTAGAGTACATTTACCAAAATATTTTTGCTAAATTCAACAGCCACTACATTTTTTGCACCTAGCTGAAAGCACTGTCATTGTCCTAGAAGAAGTCCATCACATTTTCACCTGACTTCCTGGCCTGTCAGGAAGTGGTGGGATGAAAGCTGTGAATTCATACATGAAGAGAAAAATGTAACAAAAGCTTATTGATAATAAATATGCTAAATTGATTAAGGGAGTACACAGAAATCAGCCATAGTATGGTAAAAAACAGATATACAACTTTAATTATAGCTCTTACAATATGTGCTAGATACATTTCCTTCTTTGTCTTGGAGAAGCGTCCATAAAAAGAAGAAACAATTTAAGTTATCATAAAAAATAAAATTAGAATTAATGATGACACAGATTAAATATGTAATTAATAAAAAATTTAGTTCCAGAACCATATATACCTATCTGAGCTATCTAAAGGTGGAAAAAGAGATTTTACAAATCCTTACAAGAGTTATCAACCTGTGACTTTTTTTCTTTAGAGTATGGCTTATGCTGCTACTCCATCGTATGCACAAGAAAGTCTAAAATGGATAGCATAACTCCTAAAAACAAGAACAGATATCTTCCCAAAAAAACTATCTACAAAAGAGATAAAGTTCTATACTCCAGTTCTGTTCTGCTGCAACACTATACAATCCTGACATTCAACCCTGGGAAAGAGCATGAAGGTGGTCAAAAACTTATCATTATTATTCTTCTTTACAGAGACATTCATATGCATACTCACATAGATATCAACTATTTTATCCAAGAAAATGAATGTTTTAAGGAAAAAAACCCCACTAATTTAAATAAAGCAAGGGACTTGGGCAGCTTTATTCCAATAGTTGTGTATTCTGATCAAGAAGCACTTACGTTACAGGTCTAGGCAGAGACCAAGTGCTTATAATTAGCCTCCTAAATCCAAATGTATCACTAAAATTAAATTAAATCTACAGGCACATACAGAAAATCAAGTTCTGTCCAAATTTAGTCACTGATAAAAGAATTATATTTACCAACCTGTGGCACATCTGGAAGAGTTACAGCCACGACCCAGATGGGGAGTAAATCAGGACAGAATTAGACCTCTGGAGTGCAGGCTATATGGCAGCCAGATGTGCTGTCTGTCAACAAACATAATCCCTTTTGAGTCCCTGACTCCATCACCAGCAGAAGGAGCATTATTAGCATGCAGCTTCACTGATGGTGATCCCTTGGTTTCAGGGATAAACATGCAGAGCCCTGCAATGCACAACTCCCACACGCCAACAGAGTTAGGCAGACTGGTCAGACCACCCAAGCTGAAGGTCAAACAGTGTAACTTGTAAAATGTCCAGACTGCAACCCCTCCACTCATGCTGCTAACAGTCTCCTTGTTTCTACTTCACTGAGTCAGCCTGCAGGTGACTGCTTGCCAGAGGATGTGCAGCTTTGCCTCAGAACAGCACAAGACACTTTTAGCTTAAGAAACACAGTGATTGCCATAGTATATTTGACAGTAAACTGAGGCAAAACAGACAGAATTCTTAACTAGAAGTGCCACAAACATCTCAGGAGATTTGTCTCTGATACCTACCTGCCTTCAGAAGATATATGCAGAGCCTGGACCATGTTCCATGTTTTCTGATTAAAAGAGCAATGATTCTTCTCTGGAAGATGGTGACAGAGCAGATGACCCAGCAAGCTGTTTCCTAGTCTGTACATGACTTGATATATGCTACTTTCAATTTTCCATGGCTACATAATGCATGGAAAGGAGAACTGAAGTTTTACTACTTCATATGGATGATGAGTAGAACAATGAATTCCTAAGGTCAGATTCCCATACTGATAACCCAGGTAGTCAACATTTCACTTATGTCATTGATGTCACCAGCACTATCCACAGAGAAGCCCTGGCCTGCCTCAGGATGACAAAACATAACTCATGACAACTTAATACAAGTATCCCTTGCACTTTGTAAACAAAATAATGTAATGCAAAACTCTTTTAATAAAGGAGTGCAACTTTAAAGCTTCTTGACTGCTGCTCTATGTCTGTGGAGGCAAGGACCTAGAATGCTTTGCTAATTGATAAGGACAAAAAAGAAAGCATCAAAGCAGTGAAGTAAATCAGTGTTCCCTGGAAATCACATCGAGAAGGGGCTTAGAAGTATTTTTAAAGGTGTATTATGCTCAAGTGACTAACAAATATTTTGTACTGAGACAGCAAAANATCAAAGCAGTGAAGTAAATCAGTGTTCCCTGGAAATCACATCGAGAAGGGGCTTAGAAGTATTTTTAAAGGTGTATTATGCTCAAGTGACTAACAAATATTTTGTACTGAGACAGCAAAAAAAAAAAATTCTAACATTCAATTGTCTGGCTTTAGGGATAGGAGCTTCAGTCTAACAATTAAAACAATGATAGCTGTTCTGATACACATGAAGCATCAGAGATATACAATGTCTTAGCTTATGAAAGGTCACCACAGTAGGTCATACTGTATCCACAGGAGAAAGGTGAATTATTCCTAAGTAGGTGAATTATGCTGATGATTTTATTTAGCAGAATTTATTGGAAGAGATAAATAGTTTTCTCAACTGATGTAGAACAACAAGCTTTACATTAAAAGCTGTATACATTCTATATTTCCTTATGTATTCCTTTTCTAGGTTTAATTCTAAACTAAAAAGCCTTCACCATTTTTCTTAATGGGAGAATTAGTCTCATGTGTTGAACAGTGTGTTGCACTAATAAATACTATGAAACTTCTTTATAAAGTATGCCTGAATATGGGGTGAAACACCCCACTCCTGGCTCAAGCAAATAAGGCATAGACTCTTATTATTCATAAAAGCCCTATGGAAGTGCTGCAAAGTTTAACTGGTTTAGAGACAGATAATGAGGGAGAAAAACACTGGGCTCTGGCCTCCTCCTGATACAGGGTCTTCTCCCAACTTGAAAAATACATTTTCCCTGAGCTTCACCAGGATAGCTAAGGATTAGTGCTTGGGTTTAGGACAAATTAGGACAAGTTGCCAAACAATGCAAGCAGCACTGATTTATGTTGCTTCCTACTGAAATTTATTATTACATTATGTTATATTATATTGGTCATTATTATTATATTTAATATTATATTATAGTTATTTTAATATGAAATCTCCAGACCATCTTTTAAATTCTGTAGTTTAAATACATGTGTTCCATATACAGAAAATAAAAATTTATATCTTTGCTGGGCAATCAAAGTCTAGAACATTTTATACTATACAAATGACAGTATTACTCTGCCATACATAGAGGAAACGCAGAGGAATTATTAGTCAGGAAGATCTTTAGCAACCTAATACAATCTGTGTTGCAGCTGTTTTCAGAATGCAAGTGATCATTACTCAGACTTGCCAGAATCTCTAAATGGGTGGAAAGTCATTCACAGTTCACCATTTTCTTCCTAGAGACTATGGGAGTCATGGTAGGCATGGAAAAACCCAGCACATTGGAGAGGTTACTTAGGAGTAGAATTCTCAACTGAAGAAAGAAGTAATTTGCACAGCACCTTCTTCCCTATTATGTAAGTGTTCCTAAGTTAACTAAAATGCTACACAATTTTTGGTGGTGTCTACAAGCCTAAACTGACTATTTATTTTAACTTTGTTTTGCATTTTATAGCAGAAAAATAAGTTTATTGCCTGGTGATATGACAATAACTAAGGGGCTAAGAAAAAAAATCTTTTCCAGGGCTGTGGAAATAGCAATAAGGATTACAGAAACAGATAGGCATGTTTTCCCTGTAGAATTATATCAGATATTGACACAAGAAGATCAAAAATTACACATTAAAAAATCACACTGGGGATCTGGAGCACCTTTGTGTGCCATGCTGTTTTGTTGTCCCTGGTACTTTACCATGGAAAAACACCAGAAAAATAACCCCACTATTCAGGAGTACTTCTGTGCACAACTGATGCACTACTGGCCACCATGAAAGGAACAAATCACCTTCAGCTTTTAGCCTCAGGAAAACCAGTCTAGTTGGTGCTGAGTGGTTTCTCTGCTACTTTAGACCAGAGATGAGCTCTTGCTGTACAACTTATGAACTGTACCAGCAGCCCTATGAGGAAAAAATGTGTCACACTAGAAACAACAGCATTAGTTGGTGTCATCTACTGCCTTATAACACTGGATTAAAACAAAACAAAACAAAACAAAACAAAACAACAAAACCAGCACAATATGAGAATTTTATACACAACCAGATTTCAAGTAACAAAACTAGAGAGGAAAACCAGTAACAGCACGAACCCCAGTTAACATCTTCCTTATTTGCATCTAAGCATTATCAACTGAGCTTTTAATTTTAGAAAATGCCTGAGCTATTTCATTGAACAGTATTACTAGAAGAAAACTAGAAGTCCTCTGGGCTAGATGAATTTGGTCTGAAGCTATCACAAATTGGCCTTTATCCATGTGCCCTTTGATTGAGGACCAGAACTGGTGCCACAAGCAGCGAGCTCAGCATCGCCCATCCGCAGTTCCTGAGCCCCGCTCGGGCAGTCCAGGGAACTTGTTTGCCTCAGGATCCTTACGAGAGTGAGACTTCAATCCCTGAATGTTTGCAAACTCCTGACTAACAGTAACAGCCCAATGCCTTTTTCCTTTCTAACAGACATTATCGGTATGATTGAGGCACCATTATTTAATAGTTTATAAAAAATAAGCCAACCACAGCACTTGAAAAAAGAAATCAATACATTTATCTACATAGCTAGCATGTCTTGAACTAAGAATGATTTTTGAGCTTGAGATTCACCTTTCCTCGTTGGTACTGATAGGAAAGATGTGTGCTAATGTCTTTACAAATAATTTGATGAGTGAAGGTATGGGTGAACGTCTTTGAAATGGGTCTTAATGTTTCTACTAATTTTGGGCAACAGGTTCATTGCAGAGCCCAGAGAGCTTGGCTCCTGAAACAGACCAGGGTCTGCACAAGGCTGAACTTCTGAACTTTGGGGTAAAACAGGAGGTTCAAGGGGGATATGTGGTAGGCGGTTCAGGAAGGCTGGACCTTCCTAGTACCTCAGCCAGTGGGGAAAGGAGGAGGGGCAAGATGTGGCCAGGAGTTTAGGATAAAAGGAGGCTGTGCCCCCAAAACCTCGAGAGAGAAAAGCCCATGGGCATGTGCCCCGGTGGCCTCTCTCCTTTTATTCAAATAAATTTGAAGGACTCCTCTGTCTCCTTTTTGGACATAAATCTGGCATTTGTGAATTCTCCTGACAGTACTAACAGCCGACTCACCTGCTGAAGCAAAGAAGTTCTGCCATTCCAACTGCTGTACCCCCTGCTGTACACAGACAACACAACCCACCTCCTTCACGAGCTTCCTGACAGTGCCAAGCACACGATTTCAGGATTTGGTGCTTTACGTTGTTGGTGGAGGAGGAGGCAGGTCCCTCAGCAGAGGTCAGGCCTGCCCCAGGCATGGCACTGACTGGGCCGAGGGAGAAGCCTAGTGTCCTGGGCCACCATTCTGCATTCCCAGCCTGGCTCGGCCCAACACTGCCTGAGCAGGGCTTGCAGTGCCCACGTGCCCCACTGAGCTGGTTACTGTGACAGAGAACATGTGTTTGCTGTGGTTTCTCATTGAATTACCTCATGAATGTGGGTGCTGGGAGTTTAGGCCACTGGGGTGGTGAGAGCTGTGCTCAGGCCTCTCACTAAAATGGCTCATGAAGGAGACCACATTCCAGGGTGTTGTGTGCCTAGGGGCTGAGTGTTTTTGTCTCCATCATATTTTACATGCTAGTGTTTCTAAAGTCAGCAAACCTTTTGGATGGGCCAGTGTGCTTACGGCTGTGCCAGAAGTGCTAGTGCCTAGGGTCAGCTGGCTGCCTCGGTGTTGGAAGATGCAAGCTGAGGGCTGGGGCTTGGAGTTCATCCCATCCACCCCTTAGGAGGATTTGGTTCTGGAGTCACTCTGTGAAGCTTCTACTTTGACCTCTTGCTCTGCTTTAAGAGACTTCCTTGCAAGCTGTTCTGCCAGTCAAAGTAAGGGAGGTTTTGACCTGAGGTAAATCACAGAATCACTAGGTCGGGAGAAACCTTCAAAATCATTGAGTCCAACCCAGCCCTAACACCTCAACTAAACCATGGCACCCAGTGCCACATCCAGTCCTTTTTTAGACACATCCAGGGATGGTGACTCCACCACCTCCCTGGGCAGACAATTCCAGTACTTTATCACCCTTGCCATAAAATACTTTTTCCTAATATCCAACCTATATTTCCCTTGGTGCAGTTTAAGACTGTCCTCTTGTTATGTCAGTGCTGCCTGGAGAAAGAGACCAACCCCACCTGACCACAGCCACCTTTCAGGGGTTGTAGAGTGATAAGGTCACCTCTGAGTCTCCTTTTCTCCAGGCTAAACACCCCCAGCTCCCTCAGTGGTTCCTCACAGGGTTTGTGTTCCCAGCCCCTCACCAGCCTCGTTGCTCCTCTGGACGTGCTCAAGCGTCTCAACGTCCTTCCCAAACTGAGGGCCCAGAACTGGACACAGCACTCAAGGTGTGCCCTCAGCAGTGGCAAGTACAGGGGCAGAATGACCTCCCTGCTCCTGCTGGCCACACCATTCCTCATACAGGCCAGGATGCCACTGTATGCCTTCTTGGCCACCAGGGCACACTGCTGGCTCATGTTCAGTCGGCTGTCGACCAGTACCCCCAGGTCCCTTTGTGCCTGGGCACTGTCAGCCACACCATCCCCAGCCTAGAGCACTGCAGGGGCTTATTGTGGCCAAAATGCAGGATTTGGCACTTGGATTTATTAAACTTTATCTTACTGGACTCTGCCCATCCATCCAGCCATTCCAGGTCTCTCTGCAGGGCCTCCTACCTTCCAAAAGATCGACACACACTTCCAGCTTAGTGTGATCTGCAAATTTGCTAATGAAAGACTCACTCCCCTCATCTGTGTTGTCAATAAAAATATTGAACAGAACTGGCCCCAGCACAGACCCCTGAGGGACACCAGTAGTGACTGGCCACCAGCTGGATGCAGCACCGTTCACCTTGACAAGTTACCATTAGGATTTAATCCTTAAGGCATTAATGGCAGGAAGATAGATATCTGGTGGATATAGCCATAGCTTATCTTGGTGTTTGTGTGTGTGTTGGTAAAGTATACATACAGAATTCTTAAGAAGATGGTAATTTGAGGGGAAGGGCAATAGATTTGCAGGATGTTAATCAATATAGCTTTCTGAGGGTCGGGTTCAGGCAAAGGGAACACCATGGTCAGAATGGTGTGACATTAATTCCTTATGCTTCAAATGTGCTGACCCTGATAACCTATAGGTGTATATAGTTGTATGTAGCTACATCACTTTTTGGGGAAACAGTTTGGCATTAACAGCATGCTGCCTGGGCCTACCCCCTTTGGCCCAAAGCTAGAATGGGTTTTGCATAACACAGTAGGTTTCACAATGCCAGGCCAGGTGAAGCCCTTCAGACTAAAATGCATTTGAAAGAAGCTGGCTTCAAGTTTCTATACTGAATGAAGTGTTTGAAACTATACTGTTTCTGCTGCAGGATAAGAACAAAGGTGAGACTTAAGTGCAAACATTCCCTGAAAGCGCTATAACAGGCTTGCTGTTTATCAAGTAGCAATTTTTTTTCCTCTTTGTTTCCCTTAAGAGAGTGGTTAAAACAGCATAAGCACCTTTGTAGCCCTGTTCATAGCTGTGGGAGCCGTGTCAGAGCTGCATTGTATTACTTTGAAAGCTAGGGCACTATACTACTGTAGATCTTGATCAGCATGCCAAAGTTAACCTAAATGTTTAGAATTAGAGAGTTGTAGTCTCACTCTTTTAAAAGTTTTGCTCAGGATGCATATTTCTGTCTGCAGGAATCCTGCTGAGTTTGTCTGTGTGAACAGGTACACCCTGGAAGTTTGGGTAGATGGGCTCTGCCCAGTGTGTGACACCTCATAGCTGAGGCAGCTTGTGACCTGTGTCCCATTTACCCTGAGAGGCTCAGGCAGAGCTTTCTGCACTGAAACCACGTGTGTTTGAGTGAGACTGGGAATGAGCTACTTGCCCTGTGGGAAGCAGCAGCTAAGGCAAGGGGTAGGGGAAGGACATAGTCATGATTGGTGCTGATAGCCTCTCCAGTTTCCTTAAGTTCTGGAGGGAATGAGGTCAAACCAGATTTTTACCTTTATATTTAAAAGCAAAATCAGCTTCCAGGAAGGTAGAAATTGAGAAACACACTACAAGAGATAGAGAGTGCCAGGAGGATTAATTTGTTGTACAAATCAGCGTGTAACATAATGAAGGTTAGATGACTCTTAAGGGTTTTCAAGGCCCAGACTACCCAATGGGAAGCTCCCACTGATTTTTAACTGATTTTGGGTCATGTTTCTACAGACCAGAATTGAGACTTCTTCTAATGAAGTCATATATTTTTAAAAGTGGTAAGCATATATAAAAGCTGTTCTGTGGGATTCTTCCAGGAAGCAGCAGAAATACAGATAAAGCTTTTAAAGCAAAGCCATGTAAAAGCCAGGTCATGTAACATGTAAGAATTGTGTCTGATAAATATACATATAATTATTAAACCAGGGATTGTATGCTTGCTGAAACAGGAGTAATGTTAAAAAAAATCTGTATTTGGACAATAGCTAGCACAATGGCTTGTTGGTTCTTCACAAGATCTTATGGGTGCTTAATAATAAATTAGCAGATTTACTTGAAGAAACAACATCCTTCAAGGTCTGAACTAGCAAGGCATCCTTGAAGGTATGCAAGGTTTATATCATTGTTAAATTCTGCCCAACAGCTGGGAGCAACTGAAGTATTTCTGCTGACATCCAGATTATATATAATCATCTCTTTCTGTCCCTGTGTTGACAAGACAAATCTGCTTGAGCAGCTTTGCCTTAATGGTGTCACAATGCTGGCATGGTTTCCCTGCTACGCTGACCAATGCTTTTTGCATTCTGCTCCTGCTCTGTTTTTCTGTGATCCTGTTTTCTGCTATTTGTGTGTCAATTGCTTGCAAACATAGAACATGTAACTGTCACCAACTACATTAATATTTACACCATATTGTAGCGGTCTGCCCCCAATGTGTAAACACTAAACCAACCTCACAACAATTATTTCTATGTGGGCAAACAGGATAGTTCCAGATAGATGAGTGACTTCCAGTGCTGAATTCCAGGGTTTGATTACAGGAGAGTCAGGAATTCAAGGCAACTATCTGATGTACTGAGGAGATTTACAGAGGTGAACTTTAAAGGCAGAACAATAGCAACACATGCCTTTTAAGTAACATTTATTTAATCTTAAATAAGATCTTAAAAAAAATGCCATTATTTCCCCCTTATTTTACAGGTAGAGACTGAGGCCCACAACAGTGACAAGTCCTATCTATTGCTATGCTAAAGGGGCAAAGCTGGTAAAATAGTGTGGGGTTTTGAGGTCTTAAATCAGAGATTTCTCTATCATTGGAATATCACAGTGGACAGCAGTGGCTCTTGGAGCCTCCCCTCCAAATTACAAGGGGCTGGTGTGAAAATTTTATGGGACCATAAGTGGTTTGCTGTAAAGTGTGCAGAAACCTGGTTTTCTCAGACACTCTTCATGGATATCTCTCAAATAGTATGTGGTCTCCCTCTCTGCCCTCAGAGGAGTGTGAACCACAGGATGAAAATTGCTGATGTATGAGTGTTATTAGCCATGGCTGTATGGACTGAAGTGTGAAGGAAAAGGTGTTTGAAAGCAGGTCTGGACTCGACAGATTAATGCTGTACTTTGCTCCTCAGATAGCTCCAGCTAGAAGAAAAGCTTAAGTGAAATTTTGCTGTTGTATATATCTGACTTGAAGATAGATCAGAAGTTGAAGTTTTTGAGCTTTTCACCTGTGTGACCATGAGTAATGCAGGTTGGGCCAGGGATGGGGTCTTCATGTGAAGCAGATGTGCTTGCTACAGGAGTCAAAACTGGGAGGAATTTATGTAATGACAGATAGACATCCCCTCAGAGTCCTTTTACTCCAGCAGCAGTTTGCAGTTTATGTCCAGGAACAGCTTTATCCAGCTTGGCTGTTGCTGGGATTATTGCCCTGGTGGAAGGACTGACAGAGAGCTGCCTGGCAAGTACCATGAGGGTTTAAACCTCTCTGGGGGGTTGTGGAATGAAGGGCTGGATGGTGCTATGTAGGCTTTATTAGTTTGTTGGGTTTTTTAAATGCCTGTTCTGAAAGATGAAAGTAGATTTTGAGGTGAGGCTTTTAAGCTCTGACTGAGCAAAATTATGCTGGTGCTGCAAGAATTCAGACTGTTGTATTTATTTTTCTCCTTTTGGAATGTCATTTATTTTTCTGCAGGTTCTATCCTCTTCTAGCAGATTGTTTGATAGCCTCAGTGAAGGGCTAGAAGACTGCACTGAGACTGTAGCTCTCTTCCCGGCTGCTTCTGTGTGTTTAGATGAGGTGAATGGGACAACAGTCAGTAATGAAATGAAGAGGTTGCCCATGGAAGGGGCGGCACCTGAGCACCGGATCCTGCTGTGTTTGTATATTTGCTGTTAAATTAGGCCAAATATAAAATGGGAACAGTAAATAATTTCTTATTGTTACCTATCTGCAGCTGGTTCTCTTTGTGCTGATGATGGAAGGTGGGGTCTACGAGTACCTTAAAAACCTTTGCCTAAAAAGGTCTCTCATTATTCTCAACGAGCTGTTCCTGGTGACACCTGCCCTGGGCTCAGGGCAGGCAGCAGAGCTTGGCAGCATGTGTGCTGCATCCCAGTGTGATGGCTTTAGCAGAGCTGCTGCCTGCATCTGCCTGCCCTGACCCCAGACCCTGCTCTGGCCCTAGGGTTTCCCAGCAGTGCTGCAGTGCACACCAACCTCTGCACTTCCAACATCAAAGCTGAGCTAAACCAGCCCCAGACTGCCCGGAATCAGAGCTTTAAAACAGTTTGCATTTGAATAGGTTTCTGAGGTTTTCTTGTATCCCAGACTCCAGCAGTTCCCTTAGCAGGAAGTTAAACTCCAAATAAGCCACTCCCCTTCCCCCGCCCCTTCCAGCAAGGGAGGGAAAATAAAGGAGATGCTGTGGGTTGAGATAACAATTACTAAAAGCTCAAGGTAATGGAATAAGACATGCATGAACAACATAATAGCAACAGTAATAACAACTGCAAAAGTATACAGAAAGAGAAGATGTTTTACCCACAAAAAGTTGTTCACCACTGGCAACAAATACAAGATGACAGAAGCTTCCTGTAGATCACACCTATATAGTTTCCACTGACAAAGGCAATGTGGGGATGATTTCTGCCTGCTGTGCCACATGATCACTGGGAAACAAAGGCAATATGGTGGGGGAGCTCCCACAGCTAATGTTTCCCACACCCTCAGCTCAAACCCCCCAAAAATACAAGGACAAAGAAATGCCTTGGAAGCTGGGTGATCAGAGCAGGGGGCTTGCAGCTGGGGCTCAGTTCTGCACAGGTGCCTGTCTTCATGTTTCCACCACTTCATTGTGCTGTAGGTTGATCCTGGAGGTAGCTGCGACCCCTTTGCTACCACTCAGCTGCACTTCCCTCGCCTTGGTTTGCCTGGGCTTGGCAGAGCTTCTTTCTTCTTGGCTCAGTGAGCTCAGCTGAGTGGGAGCTCAGCTCAGCTCAGCCCTGCTGCTGGTCCTTCCCTGCTGGCAACTTCCCCTCTGGAGTTGTTGATCCAGCACCACAGTCGAGCACACCTTTTGCTGCTGTCCCTGTCAGAAGCCCAGCCCACCTGCAGCCACAGAGAAAACGGGAGCAGGGGAGTCAGTGGGTGCCAGAGGGACCAGCTCTGCAGGGGCTGATGGCAGCAGCTCCTCTGCTGGAGTCAGAGAAGCAGGATGAGGCACTTGCTGCTTTCCCTGCCCAAACCACAGTCCCAGCAGTGATGTGGGTGCTGTAGAATAAACAACTTGGCCACACTGGCCTGGTGCTGAACTGCACCATCCTTCTCTACAACCAGAACACCTCATCTGCTGAAGAGGGAGCTTGCTGGAAAATGATTGAATTTTATAGCAAATGATGAAATAATGTTAGAAGCATAGCCTCCTCAGGTGCCCTGACCAGCTTCATGTCTGTGTTTTATTCTGTGTAGAGACTGACAGCCTGGTATGTATAAATGACTGGTATCTTTGTGGGTCCTCTCACAGATCTACAGTATGCAAGACCATGGTCCAGAAAACCTTCATTTTCAGTTCCGAGTTTGATGTGAGGAAGTAGATTTGCCATAAAAGCACAGTGTACTTCAATGCATTTCTGTTAGAAGTACTGGGGTATTCAGTTCTTTGCTTCTGATAGGAAGATTTCCAGTGCCTAGGGCTAAGCTACATTCTCACACCAAATGGCTTTCCTGAAGGCCTGAGAGTGGCTTTAACTCCTCATTGCTGGCTGAAACTCAAGGGAACTCAGCCTGACAGAAGCTGGTGACTACCCTGGAATCTCTGTGTCAGCTGGTATCATGTAAGTCATTACAATGACTTATTCATCTTACTGTCCATGTGCTTTGGGATGAACAATTTTCCACCATTTCTCTGTGACAGAAATGATTGGAGTGTACGTTAAAGTTACAGGGTCACAGTGTGACCCATGTCTTTCAGGGACAATTCATACAAAGGACAGCTGTGCAGACTTGAGCACTTTTCCCCAGTTGTACCCAGAAACACCAACTGATAAAATGTTTGCTTCTGTATCCCATGATACTACTCAATAGGAGTTAAGGATTGTATTCAAGTGGTTGTTCATGAATTTATGACAATAACTGAAACGGGAAAGCAGAAGTTGCCTTTCTTGCCATGAAAATCTGTATTATGTCTGTTAGAGCTTACTGGTTTGTATCCAGAATTTAATTTCTTTTCTACAGAAGCAAATCAATTTTAAGCACTAAGGTATTTTGATGTATTAGTTTATCTCTGATTTATTTGTATAAACATGACAAATTTAAATTCTAAACACCTTCAACCCTTCACCCCTCTGATGGTAATTAATTCATAGTGTGTTCCAGTGCCACTCAGTGCAGGCTTAATCAGATCATCAGTGGTGGATGTTAACCACAACATCTGTGACATTTGCATCAAACCAGGAGGAGCCTGGTGCTCTGTGAAACCACGCTCATGACACGGTTCCTTTTGAGATTGTAAGTAGCCATGTTGCTTAGGAAATAGGATTAGGTGAAGTATTCTATTAGCACACTTAATCCATAACTAAAATAATGTTCATTACTCCTATCACATTGTAGGAGACAAATGTTTTATTTAAGCTCAGAATGACCTATCAGAACAGGACCTATGTAGTTACATTATAAAACTGAAATCTGTAATGAAAAAGATAAGTTGGAGCTTGTGTTAGGTCAGAGGTTTATGTCCAAAAAGGAGACAGAGGAGTCCTTTTACTTTATTCCAATAAAGGGAGAGGCCATGGGGCATTCCCCTGGGGTCTCTCAAATTTTTGGAGGACGCAGCCTCCGTTTTATCCTAATTTCCCAGCCACATTTCCCTTCTCTCTGTCCCCATTGGCTGAGGTACCTGAGAGGTACAGACTTCCTGGAACACCTGATCCTTCCTAATGTATAACCCTCCTTTTTAATTTTTATTTCTTGTGGAATTTTAGGGTTTTCCCCCATTGTTTCTTTCATCTTTCAATATCCAATTTCAGGAAACCTACAGTCTGTTTGTAAAGGCAAATATCTTTTCCCATTCATCAATCAGTGGAATTCTTCCCATTGTTTCTTTTATCTCTCAGTGCTGGTTTTATCTACCAGCAGACCCAGAGTTTGTTTGTAAAGACAAGTCTGTCATTCCTCTCACTTGTAACACAGAAAAATTGTGTATCAGCTAGGACACTGCTGTGTCAGAGCTGCCACCACTTTGTCAGCATTGCTCCTTTGCAGGTGGCAAGGATAAAATTGTCATTTTTTCCTTTAAATACTGCACTGTGGTCTATACTGGAGAGGTCCAACCACTATGCCTTCCCTGGATATATCCGAGCAAAGCATTAACTTTTCAGATCACTGACTGTCTGCTGGTATTTCCACAATATCTGTGTTGCAGCCATGGTTTTGGCTCACACTGCAGGACTGAACTGGAGGGCTCCAGACTAAAACAATGAGTGCCGACAGCTCCAGTGAAAGAGCCAAGCTCCTGTCGTGAGTGGCTGTCAGAACACATATGCTTTGTGTGTGCACCAGAGGACAGGCTTGAACAGCAATGCTGTGTTTTTCTCCAGACACAAAGGCTGTCTGTAGGCCCTGTCAGAACTGCTTCTGGGCTGGAAACAGCTGTGGGATCTTCGTCAGTGAGCGTGCTGTGGAGGTGTCATGCTGGTGACTGCCTTCAACTGGAGTGAGTGCAAAATAGCTGCCTGCCTCTACAGCAGAGAGATGTCTGCACTTATCTTGTGCAACTTGATTGCCCTGACTCTAACCTTTTCCTATTGCTAGACCAAACTTACAATAACAAAGAGGAGTTAAATTTGTTAACAAAATATTAAAACATTTCTGTGTCTGCGAGCATTTTTACAGTCCTCATATACTTTGGTCATTTGACAGAGTCTTGCTGGAGCAAAATGAAGCTCTATGTTTTTCACTCTGCTTTGGAGAAGTGAAAATGGGTTTGCACTGGGGAGAGGTATGCACATTTGTGTCCCTTTGGGGGTAGCCACACCATGACAGACTGGGGTGCTTATTCCCTGTTCTCACTGATTCAGAGTAGAAGTTCTTCATCCTGCATAATTTCAAATGATGAAGTAGGGACTAAAATGAGAATTGCCCTGGTCAGTACACCCTGATTCATTTTGCCCAACTTCACTTGCCTAAATGCTGTTCAGATGACACTGAGGATAGCATGGCGGGGGGATGGTGGTGGTGGATAGGAATAGGAAAAATAATGGTGAATTACCAGACCAGGTGAGAAGATAGAAGTAAGAAACCCAAAGTAAACTAACTACTGGTTGGTACAGATTTTTTTAAAATACATAAACTCTTGCTGAATGACAGTGTCTAGCAGAGAACGGGGAAGAGGAATGCAGGGGAGGTAAACATCAAACAATTCTGTAACAATTTCTAGGTTTAGGGTTGTTTGGTGTTTTTTATTGTTCTAAGAAGGCAAAAGCAGCAGAGCAGCCTAGAATCTTCTTTGGATAAGGAACATACCTGACTATAGCCAATCTTTTGGTCAGATAAAACAAACCAAATTGTACATAAGAGGATGGCCAATTCTGTGAAGCTTTCTGTGACAATGGATGGAGGAGCCTTCAGGTTTTCTTTATTGATAGTAAAAGATTTTTTGAGGCAAGAACCATAATGGGCAGCCATAAAGCTAAATTTTTTTATATGCTTTCCAATGTCTGTTTGGAATCAAGAAAATCTGGACACTGTCTTATTGCAGGCCTTTAGAGTGGTTAAGAAATGAAGGTCTCTGTCTCTCTGAGAAAGTTTCTTTTATTTTCTGGTTCACCAGTTGCATTTGTTTCTGTCTCTGAGATAGCACTTTTAAAAGATTTAAAATACGTGAAAATATGTTTGCATTTTTGGACAAAGGTATAATTTTTATGCTAGTACTCACTGCTATGGGAGAACAATCACTCATATATTTTTTAATTAGCTTTTAGTCAAAATTTATCTCCCTTTAAACATCTTTCTCAGAAACCAGTGTAGCAAAAATCTCTCCATAAGAACGTGACTTAATTCAAAATGTGTCTGAGCATGGAAACAAGCACAAACCTTGCCAGACCAGCAGTTCTTGTAATGTAAGCTGTGGTGTTCAGTGAGTTAAGTAAGTTTCAGCCAGAATCAAACCCTCTGATTACTGTCAATAAAAAGTGGCTGTGTGGGCTGCTTGCCTCAGGCTGAGCAGGTCAATGACAGCCATGCCACCTTGTAAGTACTTGTGGTGAGCTTCCTCTCATAAATAAAAAGCATGGACCATCTGTGGCACTGACTAGTGATGATCAAGGAAGGTCCCAAATCATTGGTGCCTTTTGGGCAAAGGGGACTGGGGAGACCTGGCCCTGTGGATGCTGTGTCTGCAGCAGGACTTGGCTGGGGGGCCCTGGGAGCCCTGGGGCTCCTGCTCTGGCTGTGCCCCAGGCCTTGGAAGGGAGTGGAGCCAGCTCTGCACCTTGGGCTGGGCACTGCAGTGAAAGGTTATCTGGGGGACACGGGGGCTTTGCTCACACTCTGTCCTGAATGTGCCAATGGAAGCAAGTAGCAGTTCTGGTTTTGTGGTTTAAACAAGACAAAAAACCCCCTTGATTGCAGACATCTCTTGTAGCACAAGGTGGCAGCAATGCTCTATTATTTTGAGCAGATGAAGTTAGAGCAGCAGACTGCAAAGCTGAGGTTTTTTCCTTGGCTATTACTTTATCACCCCCTTTTCCCCCAACTCTTGTTTTTCCCTGATATCTGGGAGTGGATGGAGTGGAACGGAATGGGAAATGCTTGTGCCCTGAGTTTCAGCCTGAGATCTCCTACCTCAAAAACACAGAGAACGGAATCCATTAGAGGTTGGTGCTGTAGGCAAATGGCAGGGAGTAAGTTCGTAGTGTTAGTTAAATTGTGCTCACTAACCCTACTACCACTCCAAAGCCTGTGCTAACTGCAGGGCCCACAGAGCCACCCAGGAGTAGCACTGTAGTAAAGGCTGAGATCTAAGGATAAGGAATATTCAGTCACACTACAATATAGAACTAATTCTCTGTTACTGCACAAAATTATTTTTCTTTGCTGAATTTTCTAGAAATCTTCAGAACAGATGTGGATATTGAACTTCTTGTAACCTCTTCTCAAGACTGGCACCATGTTGACCACAAACATTTTCAGCTGATGAAAGTTCCAGCAGTTTTTATTTTCCTTGTGGCTATGTACTCTGTTTCACTTCTAGGGTGGTATCACTGTCCCTGAAAGTCATACGGGACAGGTGTGGGAAGGATTACAGTGAATGCCTTTGACCTTTCAGTCTCTGCTGTTTGTCTCCTTCCCTGCTCTGAAGTGGACTCAGTTGTCCTTTACTCTTTATACAAATGTTAACTGCTCCTTTTTGCTGCACAGTTTTGATGTGGTGTGCCACTGTCGTGTTGTGTGATGTGGTGTGGCTTCTCTAGAAGCCCCCAGAGTGTGTGGATTCCTCTGAAGTGCAGGCGGTGGGCTCTGTGTGTGTGTGTGCAGGAGGAGCTAAAGCCACCAGTGCTGTCAGTCAGTGCAGTCTCCTGGCCGGGCTCTCCTTGGTTCCCTGAGGTGAGGCCAGCCTGGATCCCAGCAGGTGTCACTCTTGGATCACAGGAGAAACCATGTGTCACCTCACTGCCACACAGCTGCTTTTCCCTGGCCTGCTGCTCTGACCCTGCCTTACTGTGGCTGTCCTGTGTTCTGGTGCGATGTTTTGCCTCGGCTGCATGTACTGTGGGAGGGAGACAGGATGGTGTTCCCATGTCTGAGCGTGCAACACGTGTCTGCCCAACAGTCCTGCCACTGGGGAGCACTAATTCAGTACAGATTGTGGATATAGCTGTTTTGGATGCAAACACAGTTCAAAAACATCTGTGATTTCCCTGTACCTATACTTTTAGAGTAAGCAATTACATTTCTGCAGTTGTTTTGGTGCACTGACAACAACTTGATTCATTTCAATATGTAGCACCTTCCAAATGTGCAAATGATGTCACCCTCATCCTTCTGGGTGGCACCTATTAGAACTTGGATTTCTTGTCTTGGGTGTTATCACTAAGTGTTAGCCAAACCTGCCTAGTCTAGTTAGTGAAAGTTGGACTGAAACACAGATGAAAAATTTCCCCTTGTCCTGCTCTGTTCCACAGATCTTTACAGCTGTACAAGTGACATCTGGGTTATGGGGTGATATTACAGCCATACTGTGGAAGGACCAGAGGCTTATTGGACTCTGGTTAATTGTGGAAGAATGTCTTTCTTGTAAGAGATTTTGTTGTTGTTGTTGTTGTTGTTTGGTTGGGGGGGGTTGTGTGTGGTTTTGTTTTTGTTTTTTGTTTGTTTGTTTGTTTGGATTTTTCAAGGTTCTGAGGAACTGGGACACTTTTTACCAGCTTACCTCTACATTGTTAAATACAGCCTAAAGTACAGTTTGACCAAGGATGATATGTGTTGTTGATTAATATCAAAGCCTGCATGGATATTTTTGACATACATAAATGCATCCATGTGTGTTTTTCTATACAGTAGGAAAGTCATATCATCCCTCAAAAAAGCACACTGTAGCTATTAAACATATGCTAAAGCTCAGAGTTTCCATTAATTTAATATACCACGAGTAGCTGGAGAATAGACTGTACAAACAGGAGATGCCTTCTATAAGTGAAATTAGGATTCGGGATCTCATATGTTTTGTATCATTTCCTTGTCTTGACTCCAGCTTAAAAGTAATGAAGTTCTTTTTGATGAAGTCCCCCAAGTTGCTTTTTTGCTTCACCTCCAAATACTTTCATAAATTATTAGCTTCAAAATTGATAGCATGGTCCTCCTAGTGCCAAGTGAAATGGAAAAAATGAGACACTGGCACTCCAAGCTGTTGGAGTAGTTTGTGCTACCTGTGCATGGCGTTCTTTGGTGTGCAGTCTTGTAGATCTTCTCAGTTCTTCTGAAGAAAGAACAGAGATAATTTTCCCAGGCTTGGCCTGTCAAACTCAGGAAAGAATTATAAACTATACTATCAGTATCTCTTCTTGCACCTGTTATTTACAATAGTTGTCCTTCTGGTTTGTTATTCATAGTTCACTGATAGTGTGTGGGGTGCTTTCTCTAAGAACAATCAGATCTTAGGCTAGCCAGTCTGCTTATAAAAGACTTGCTGGATTTCTACTAAGGGGGGCTCTTCTTATAATTCTTATAATAAAGCTTGTTCTCTGGCCTTCTGAGCCTTGGAGTCTCTCATTCCGTTCCTGGCTTGACAATGACACAGTCTGACTTGTGCAGGTTCCTGAAACGAAGACTCTCCTCAGAGCTTTGTTTTTTGGACCAGGACCCGTGTGGGTGGTCTGAGCCAAGAGTTTGGAGCTGTGAACCAGAGAGAGAGCTGTTCTTTGGGGTGTACTGACTCTGGCAGGAGCCAAGGCTCCCTGGTACTGCAGAGCAGGCTGCTCGCTTGCTCTGGAGCAAAGGCACCGAGGCTGTGTCTGTGCCTTCACAGGAGAGTCAGACTGCAGCGTGCTCTGGACTGAGCAGAACGTGCCTACTAACCAGGAAATGGGGGCAGGATGTAGAGGAAGGCACTTGTGATTGCTTCAGGGAATGTGTTTTCCCTGAAGGGAAAGCCATGTTGTTGGCTTGTTATTGTCTTGTTTTTTGCTTTATTGTTTTCTAACACAACTGGTCAGATTGCATAGAGTAGATGAACTGTATGCTAAGAAATACACCTGCTTGAGGCTATCACCACACCTTTGTTTGCTTGTGGGGACATACCCTGGGAAGCCACTGGTCCAGGAATCTTCAGGGATGTGTGTGGTCCTTGGTGCCTAGCACTGTCATTAGATTGAGCCTTTTAGGTTTGAAAGGTGTCACAGGAACTCTATTTCTTTGTTGTGCATTTGACAGGAGGGACATTTTCTCTCATCCCTGCCATGAATTGTGACTGTTACCTCCGAAAATGCATGCACCATTCATTGAAGATATAATTACTGAGCATGTTGTTTTAGATAGACACCTTTTGTACATGCATTGTCAGGACAGAGCAAACTGTGTTTGTTCATGCATGCAGACCTAAGCATCCCTTCCACCAAAACAATTAAACTCTAGAAGTATATCACAACTGTGGCGTCAGTCAGCAATGTCAAAATCTGCTCGCATAGCAGTGGGTAAGCTCTTCTTTTCTCTTGTGACTTGCACGTGTGTTCTCTCTCCATTTCCCTTTTTCTTGGTGGAGACTTAGAGCTGGGTACTTGTCAAATGCTATAATGTGAAGTTAATCATGTGACTTGGGGAGAATGACACATTGACACTTTTCATAATAATTGCTTCCTACACTGGAAACCTCCAGCTGTTTTGATGGAAATAATGTGATGTGACTGTGACAATACAGTCCCAAAGCCTGCAGACTGAAAATTTTAGTCCAATTTTAGTTGAAAAGTATGGTTTTTAATCTTTATGACACTGATCATCGATGACTACATATAGAAATTAAGGAATCCCTGGAACTTTCTTCTAGTTGTTTGCAAATACATGTAGGTGTTTGTTGAATGGCTTTATGGATAAGGATTATTTTTATGTCTTTGCAACAATAAGTGTTAGAAATGCCCTTTGAAGAGGAACAGATATTTGTTTGGAGAGTTCAAATAGCAAAATCTGTACTGCAAAATCACTCTTAGTTTTTAATCTTTTTTTATCTTTCTGAGCAGTACCCAATTCTGCCTCACTTTTCCTGAGAGCCCTTCCATATTATTATATTATGTTATATTATGTTATGTTATATTACACTATACATAAAATATATTTCATTATTTTAGACTCATTATTGTTGACAAAAGACTGCTAAGATAATGAAGTTCAACTGTTATTTCTACTCTTTCGTGTTTCAATAAGTGTAAAGCCATTGAAGACTGAAACTGGTACATATCCAAAATAAAACCTCTGCTCTTATTGATGGGTGGAACTAGATACCAGATAAGTAGATATCAGATTTCAGAATTTGCTAGTTGTAGTTCAAAGAATGCAATAACTATAATATATAATGCTATATCCCCTATTTTTCAGCTTAAAAAGTTAGACTGAAATGAGTACTTTCCTGCTACATAGGATTTTTTTTTATGGTATGATGATTCAAAGCTCTCAGTAGCTTTCTGTGTTTAGACACAGCATTTTAAAGTGCAATGCCAGCTTTTCTCCAATCCCTTTCCTCTTGAGGAAAGATACCTGTTATTTACTGTTCAACTGTCACTGTCACTTCCACTTATCGCAGATCGCTGTTCACTGAATTACTGCAGGAGGGCTGCAGGTAGATTATTCAAGCACTTGTTCACAGGTTTCTGATACTTATGCCCTTGTCCTCTAGACCAGGTGTGTATGCTGATTCTTAACCTGCAGCCTTGATTTTGCTGCCAGTGGCAGGAAAATGGTATGTCTGTTGGATTCTGGCAAGGATAGGTTAGATATCCTTAAGTATGTCTGCTTTTCATCCTTTGAGAAACCAAGAGTTTCTATGTGATGGCTCACCTGCCCTGTGGTGGATAGAAAACCCATGTTTATATCTTTGTTGTTCAGGGCTGTGAAGTGATCCAAACGACAGGGAACCTGGATGCTCCAAAGCTCCACCTTATTTGTTTTGTTTGACCCATGTGTTGATGACACAGATAGGTTGAAAGTGGCCATGTGCAATCTGATATAGAGGGAAGCATTCAGCAGAAATGGCCATAGTCATGAGAGGTGTCTGCATTTTCTCACTGTAACTTAAAATCTGGTGATTCTTTTGTGGACTGAGGTGACTTGATAGTACTCCAGCATACCTCTTCCTCTTTCCAAAGATTTGTTCTTGTCTGTAAAGTGACTGTTTCTGCAAGATGTAAACTGTGTTTGTAATCTATACAATATCTGTTTTACAACTCCCACTGGATTTTTGCAGTGCAGTTTCCTTGCAATTACAGTTTCCTGGCTATTGTGTGTCTTCATTTCAGCTGCAGTTAAGTATCTGTCCAGTTCAGCATGTAGCTTTGTGGCACCTTGTGTTCAGTGTGAGTCCTGTCATGTACAAGTATGATGGTGGTGGTCAGGGCTTGTCTTGTGCATGGTGCCAGATGCCAGCACAGGGATGAGGTATTAGAGGTGATTTTGAGGCTGTTCTGCAGAAGACTAGTTGGCACTTTATGAAGACAGAGGTTTGTTAAGGTGAATGACTATTGACACAAGAAGATCTAATAGTCCCTGGATGGGTGTCACTCCATGTATTTCATGCCCATTAAAATCTGAAGGACAATAAACATGTTTTCTCACACTGTAGATCTTTACTCCTAGTAAAGTGAATGTGGACTTACTTTGTAAAAGAGCTGTGCTTTTTTCCCTCATACAAGACTAAAGGAAAAAGTGTTTTAAAAGAATAAATAAACAGAGGCCAATGATCTCTTAGTGTAGTGCCGGTTAACATTGTCTGCCAGTTTTTCTCAAATGTATAATTGCTTCCTCATTTTAAAAAACTCTTCACATCTGAACAGCAATGCAGATGAAACAGAGACCCTTTAGTACGGGAATCTGATAGTTTGCATAAATTTTACTGCTTGCAGAATCTATATTACCAAAATGTGGTCAACAAGACCATATGACTCATCTATTTTTCATGTCTTTTTGAGATTCTATTTCTATAATAACCTGGTTTTGATAGACTGTATTCCATAGTTCAGTACTTAAGACAGTCACTTTATTATTATTACTTAGCAACTGTATTCTAGAGGGTTTCTCTGATGTAGTACATCTTGCTCAGTCTGTTAAACCAAGACCTTCAGAATGCCTGACCACAGTAATCACATCATTTTTTCATCCCTACTTCCAATCTTTAGTTGGTGACTCCTACCATACATCATCACCATATATCCTCATTTGAGCAGTCCAATTTACATATTGTTGCAATCACACTGAAAGTTCTAATAAATTTCCTTCGGTGGCAGAGATCTATGTGAATAATGGCTGTGCCTAAAACTGCCATCTTAATACCTTTGAACATGTCATCTTCCTGCAGCTTATTACTCAAGTTTTACCAGTGTCCTGTAGCTGATGTCCTGCCTGAGTGACAGTCTTTGAAAACACTGAACTTTCCATTGCCTGTGGTGACACTGTAAGTACTTGCAGTCCTTTAGGTCTTATGTAAGCAAACTGAAAATGACTCTTCAAGTGTGATGTACAAGGTGCTGGTCACTTTCTTCCATGCCTTCATGAACCTTTTCACAGGAAAGAGTTTTGCTTTTGTCATGGATTGTATTACAAAGACTGTCTTGGAGCACCATATCCTTTACAAGTCATTTATGAATGGGGTGACACCAGGTGGTGACTGGTCACCAGAGGGGTTTCACAGGGCTCTGTCTTAGGCCCAGAGCTCTTCAGCATCTTCATGAATGACTTGGATGCAGGACTTGAAGTGACACAAAGTAAATTCTCAGATGATACAAAACTGGGAGGAGCTGTTGACTCCCTCAAAGACAGAGAGGCCCTGCAGAGAGACCTGGACAAAGCAGGGGGCTGGGCAATCACCAGCTGTATGAAGTTCAACAAGGAAAAGTGCTGGATTCTGCACCTGGGCTGGGACTACCCTGGATTATTACAGACTGGGGAAGGAGGTGCTGGAAAGCAGCACCACACAAAGGGACCTGGNGAGTGTTTGGCCAATGCTCTGAGACACGTGATGGGGTTCTTGGGGTGTCCTGTGCAGGGCCAGGAATTAGACTTGGATTAGACTTCTGGGACCCTTTCAACCTGGGATATTCTGTAATGGTGTATGATCCAAGCACTTGTCACCGAGATTATATTCTGGCCTATTTCTTTTCTTTAACCAACTTTTCCAATTCAATATTTATCTATATGTTTTGTACAAAAGATAGTGGAAATACTGGTTATGGAGGAAATAACTGGATCCACATGGAAGAACTGAAGTGCTATTTAGGTTAAGGTTTGCTTTAGCTAGAGGGCTAGATACTAGGAGATGATGAGTCAGGACTGAAAGTTGCTGAAACTGTGTTGGGAAACAGCAGTTATGGGAATGTGTATGTGACTGGCAGTTGTTGCAGGCTCCCTCTTTTAGCCAAATGCACTGTAGGTGCAATTATTGAACAAGAAGCAAATAGCTGTTTGTTCTTTATTTTTCTTGTAAGTATGCAATTTATCTTAGCCTCCTCTGCAATGTGGCCTTTATTTGCTTTTACTTCCCACATTTGGATGTGCTTTGCACCCTCTGACTTGACTGATTAGAAGAAGTATAGAGAAAATGAATGCTAGGGCAATCCATTGCACTAGGACTGTTTTATGGAGACAAATCACTTGCATATAATAGATGGCTTGAAGTTTTTCCTGTTAGTGTCCTAGATGAACTAGCTACTCTATAGCCAGAAAAAAGAGGCTATTTTCTTCTATAGAAGGAACACAGTCTTTGAATGGATCAATAAACAGAATCATAGTGAAAATGGATGTGACAGAGAACAGTACACTGCTACAGGGCTGATAAGATTGCTCATAGGCCAGTGCCATAGTTGGAGGAGTGTAGTGTTTATCTGTTGCACTATCTGTAGTAGAGTGCAACTATTACTAGAATGTGATGGTGATTTTAAAACTAAGCAGTCTCTAGCATCATGAGAGTTTGGGGAAGGAAGGCTTTAGAGTTGAGAGGGTTTGGTTTTGGGTTTATCTGTTGGAAGTTTTTCCCTGTTGAAAAAAGGATATCCAACCTGGGGCAATAGCTGCTAGGCCAGCAGTCTTGCTCAAATGCTTGGGAAAGCTGGTTCAAGACCCTGCTTCAGATGGGTGAAAGCAGGAAGTGAAACTGGATTTCCTATCTTCCAGGTTTGTATCTTACCTGGGAGATTTAGAGAGAGGCTTCTTCTCTGCTTTTTCTTGTGTTTTTTAACTTTTTCGCTGATGCAGAAGGAAAGCAAATATTCTTTCTTGCAGAATGGGTCTCAGATACTTTGTAAGTGGCATGGGTTAGGACTTAATGTTGTTAAACAGTAGGGATGTGGCCCTTTCACTGAAGGCCACTTTTGGTATTAAGGATCTGACCCAATTTCTGGTGAAATTGCTGTGCATTTGGCTTAGGGAGCCAATAGGAATAAATACACAACATGCTGGGAAAATATGTGTCGTGTTGGAGACTGGGAAATTGAGTTCAGCTCCTGCTTTCTCCCTTTTCTGTCCCCAAGCAGAAGATGAATGATTGCATGATAAAAATACCCAATATGCCTTAAAAAAAAAAAAAAAGTTTTAATATTCCTCTTATTATGAAACAGTTGCTCAAGCTGCCACCTTAGCTCCTTGCAAAACTGTGGAACTGAAGCCAGAGCTCACCTGGTGTTGAGGTGCTCAAATCCTCTTCATTTCTTAGGAATTCATTGATTTCAGAGGAAGTGAGGTGGTTTCAGCAGTTCTGACTCTTGCTCCAGATGAGAAAATGCCTAGTTAAGCACACAGGTGGCCTTGCTAATGTTTCAGTAATGCCTTGATGAACACGCTATGCAAACTCACTTGCAGGACAGACAGCAATTTATGGGGCTTTTTGGCCATGCTGATGGAGGGTCTGATTTCTTTCCTACCCTCTCCCAGGTATTCTGAAAAGAAGACTTCTTTAATGCTCCTCAAACTGAGCAGTTCTGTATTATGTATCAATATGGAAAATTGTATTTAGTTTCACTGTTTATAACTTATGAAATACGGATGTAGACTCCCTTACACATGAGTACATTCACAGTGCTCACAGACTGAAAACAAGTCTAGAAAATACCAAGGCCATTGCCTATCTGTTAATCTCCTCTGCCACTAGGTGGTTTTTTTTGAGTTGTATGCAGAATTTTATATCCTAGATGTAAATAAACAGATGTCTTGCTTTGAAAGACAAGTGTCTGCTAAGGAAAGCAGGAACCTCCCTTGGAATGGAAAATGTAATCCCCTTTCCCTTTGAATTATTATGATTTTGAAATTAAGGGGCTTTCAGGCAAAGCTATGAGCAAAGGAGTTCATTACCTTTCCACACTTGCTTTTATTTTATTCTCATTCTCAAGAAGTGCTTGAGAAGCAGCCCCAAAATCTCCAAAAAAAAAAGCTCCAAACTTTATGTGAGACAAACCAGACTCTGCCTGCCCAATAAAGAGGGAAAAGAGGAGGAGGTGGAAGGAATCTCTATTGTATCATTGTATTATTTGGTTTGGGCTGGTACATTGGAGGATAGTATGGATGGAAGTGCCACCTTTTCTAGAGCTGCTGGTAAAAACTGTATTATGGCATCTGTTAAAATATATAGCTTCTGAGATGTCTGAGAACTGTTTTATTTCAGGTTGAAATCTGGCACTGGGAGTGCTAATGAATATTTTTCTTCTGGTTTTCATCTGCGACTAATTGGTGAATAAATTATTAAATTGTTACCATGAAACTGTATTATTTCTGTTTCTGGGAATTTTTTTGTAAAGATGTGAGTCATAAACAAATAGTGATAAATTTTGGTTGGTGTAAAGTCAATAACTAACTGAAGTACTGAATCTAGATGTTTTTATAATGTGCCAAACTAACAGGAGTGTGTGTGTTTTTAGGCAGGAGCTCTGTAAATACCTAGGAAATTGCTTTTTGAAAGTACCTGATAAATTTCAATGCCTCATTGAACCTTTTTGACCCAAAGACTTGCAGAGAAATACTTCTGTTTTTGGGAAACCTGCCTACATACACAAATATTGTGAAATTACAATGGAGAAACCCAACTTTTTTTTGACCCAGACCTTCCAATGATAACATGTCTCTTTGATTTCCACTATCCTTCCCCATTTGTTATTAAAAGGAGATAGCTAAAATACATGCAAGTATTGATATGTATTGATATACACTTCCAAAGGTAAAGATTTTTTTTGCATTAAAGCCATTTCCCCACAAATATGTGAAAAAAATAAAATTAAAGCTGCATCTGTGTTATATTTCAGAAGGATACCAAGCTGTGTCAAAAAACACTGTCCTTTACAGAGGGAATCCAAGTGGAGAGGAAATACAGAACTGTGTCCCTGAGCTGCACTTATATTTGTCACAGGTGCACTGGGAGACCTTGAGGAAGCCCTGGTGGAGGTTTCTCCCAACTTCTTAGCTCTAGTTTTGCTGATATCTGTTTAGATGGTAAATATTCAAGAAATGTTCTGTCTAGAGATATATACACCAACCTGAGTCTTGTTCTCAGGGCACTTTGGCACTATGAATAGCAATCTGTAGCCTGGGAAGCAAGGCACATTTTCCCTTTGCAGCATAATGGCACTTGAAATTCCTCTGCTGTCCTAGGTTAGATGCATGCAGACTCAGCATCTCTCCTCAGCATGAGGAGATGCTGCACAAATGTCTTTACGTATGCTATGGCTTTGTGTCTGCTTCCACGGCCGTGTAAATCAGAAGTCACTTCTGAAATCAGTTTTATGTACTGGTATATAACTGTGGGAGAGAGAAAAATATTTATTTTGAAAAATAGGAATGGCAGCTTGCTTAACGTTTCTTTCCCTTGCCTTAAAAAACAAGATGTGTTGATGATGTTCTTCTAATGGGCTCTAAAGGCTCAGCTCTTAAAATTAGCAGGTTCATCAATAAAAAAATTGTTCCTAGCAAGGGAGAGCGGCCAAAAATATGCTTAATTTATGTCACAAAGAAAGAAATACTGTTGTAATAAACAAATTAGCTTTTCCATTCAATTATGCAGCTAGTGTTATGGGTACTATAATCTCAAAGTTGTTTCTAGTTTATATTTTGTTTCCTTCCTGTTGGATCATACAAATACTACAAAATATTTCTAGTTTAAAATGGTTGAGTTCTGTCAGAGTAAAACTTCCCTTCAGTCTTTATCCTGTTAACTTGCACAGTGCCATGTGAATGCAGTTGCCCATGTCAGCTGCCAGCATCCTGACCTCCCATCCTGGCTGTCCATGCTCATTAGATGGTGTGGATAATGTCCATGAGGGACGAGGCTGCGTCCTGTCGACAGATACCTTGTAACACATTTCTCTAAGATATTATCTTCTAATTATGAAACAAGAACATTCTTCTGGGTTGTGTTTTCCCCATCCAGTAATTTATTTCTTCTGTAAGGTAAAGAACGTTTGGGTTTCATGTTTTGACAATGGAAAAAAAGTGTTTAAGGGCTCAGGGTTGCTTCAGACTTTATAGTATGTACTGCTGTGGACCTGGGCAGTCAGCATCAGTTTTGGGTGGCCTGTCCCAGAGCAAATGCTGGAGTCTGTTCTTATTTTGAAAATTAGAAAACAGACAAGTTGAACCAACAGATTTTATGATTGTTATAAACCTGTGACTGAGAAAACAAGATGCCAATCTGGTGGTTATTCTCTTTGCTTATCGTGTGGTTTTGTTTTATTTTAAATTGAAATGCAGTGATTCTTTACCAATGATTTGATGGAGTGTCATCTACTGTGAGGTGGTCATTACCCCTTTGTACTAATGTATTCTTACTATTATGTAGTTCTCAAAGCATGCTATAACATTTGTCATCTGAGAAAGAGGAACTGATGGCCTCCCTGAGTTTTAAAACAGTGTTCTAAGACAGAATTAGGAAAGACCAAGTTTTCAGGCTGTGTTTTACCCACAAGACGTCATTCCTAATTCACCTGTTTGAACACCAGTTGAATTCTCATGCCTGATATTATTGTCCAAAGTTTGTTGCATTCTTACTGAACAGCAGATAACAGCCTGTCATCTAAAACTCACTGGTGCCAAAAGCTGCTGGAAACGGATCAACCTTTTTTCTCTCAGGAAGTAATAGGGGTGCAGATTGATAGAAGTGGGCTAGTGTTGCCAGGTAGAATAGGAATGAGGTTGGGACTTGAAAGAGTGGGTTTTGCTTTCCTATTCTCAAGAAGTGCTTGAGAAGCAGCCCCAAAATCTTTAAGATGTTGATACTGGGATGTAGGCAGAATCTGGGTGTCTGAGCCTGGAAGCACAGTCCTTAAAATCCTCTGTGTCAGTCTGCAGGCATCTGTGGTCTTTGGGAAGTTTCCACAAGGCTCTACCTGAGCATGTGCTCTGGACTGCCTTGAGAGCAGCACAGTGCTTCTTGTCTCTGCCTCATGAGTCTTGCACTAAGTTGCTTGCAGCCTTTCTATTTCCAAGTGACATCTTGGACATTGCTATGTTTTGAACATAGCAATGCATACCACAAGATCTCAGTTCACATCTGAAAAAAAAAGAGGGGTGAAATGATGGTGAAGTCCTTATATGCATGGCTTAGCTTTTAAGGCAGTCTCCTGCATATGGAAAACTGAGAATTTATTTCCCCCACCTGCCTGTCTCCCACTTCACTGTGCATCATTCTCTGCCCAGGGCTGACTGTGAGTTCCCAGGCTCCAAGGTTTCCTGGCTGGTGGAGTAGTAAAAGGTGCAAGTTTGGCCCTCCTTCAAGCAGAAGAGGAAACTGAAATTTGGCTTCCTTTATCTTGGACACATCTGTGATCACTGGGGCGTTGGGTAAGAGGAATGTCACTTCATTTTATGTCAGCAATGTTTCAGACAGAAGAATGATAGCTGACTGGTTGTCAGTAGGAAGATTTTCAAGTGGACAACTCACAAAGATGTCAAGTGTGTGAACTCTAAAAGAGGAAAATGCACTCCTACAGCAAAAGTAAGATGCACCTTCTTCTGAAAAAGGTAATTTAGACAACATTTAGCTTAGTGTGAGCGTTGTGTGAGCACTGCTGGTATCTGCTGACTTTCTCCGTGAGGCATTCAGTGGGCTTAAAATCCTCATTCACTGTGATGGATGACACTGGTGAGAATGGCTTAGGGATCTGTGGTGCTCTTCAGTGCAAGAAACAAGTCTCTTTGGAGGGCTGATCCTTCCAGTCTCTGCAGTTCTATTTCACATTTATGAAGAGAGTAATCAGGGCTGCTAAACTGGAGTGTTCTGCATACCAAGGATGAAATAGGTGGAGAATTTTGAGTCAAGCAGACCTAGACGGTTCCCTATGCAGCATAAATGTCAAGATCTGTTGTTGGATTTATTTGTAAGGGTATGTCTGGAAGATGTGATGAATGTATTTATCTGAAGCTGTGGAATGGGAAGCTAAGGCCTTATATTAGGTCTTAAAATCCATTTTCTGTGATCAATTTGCTGGAATTTCACTTATGTGTCTTAAGGGTTATTTTAAAGTAGAAAAAATACAGACAACACTTGTTTTTTTCTCCAAAATAACATTCTTCAATTAATTCCCCTGCAATTCCCCCGTAACCTTGACTATTATAAGGTTCTGTGCATAACGTGAGGGATAATTTACAGCAGGGGCCCTGCTCCATTTAGTCCTCAGTTCTTTGCCTTTCGTTTTGGTGGTTTATCTTCTGACTTGCTTTATTTGTAAAAGGAGGTTGAATGGATGAGTTAAGGGCTTATGTTTGCAAAAAGAGTGTTATTAGAGTCCTAGGGAAATGAGGATTTATATTTCATTCAAATGCAGCAATTATTGAATTTCCTAATAAATTGAGATATGATCAGTCTTTTGAGAGTGTCTATATGGTCCATTAGTATCTGAGTGCTGTGTTGGTTTGAAAGACAGGTGCCTGCCAAGGAAAGGAGGAACCTCCCTTCCCTCCAGATTATTATAACTTTGAAATTACTGGGTTTCAGGCAAAGATTTGGGAAAGGAAACAAGAGTTGTTTTACCAGGTGTGTGTGTGCACAGCCAGGCAACAGCAGCAGCAGCAGTGTGTGTGTG
>VXAX01005575.1:0-18091 GCA_013399835.1 Leptocoma aspasia | reverse complement strand
GGCCGGCTCCCATCAGCCAGCCCCACAGCACAACGTCGGAAAACTTACTAGCCTTCATAGCTGTTTCTTTTTTATTTCTTTCTCTGTCTTTCTGGGGTGCCCTTCTGAAGCTTTTGCCAGCTTTCTCCATAAATAGAAGAGGGTAGGCATGTCTGCTGAAAATAGGTGTATCTACATGCACATATGTGGTAGAGAAGAGAATATCCTGGCCCTTGGGAGACTGGGATTTCTGAGAGAGCAGGCAGGACCCAAATGTCCAGGAGAAATCTGGAGGGGGTGACTCCTGCACAAGTGATACCCCCATGGTCCCAGCACCAGCCATGCCTGCGGGAGGGCTCTTAGGGCTCTGAGCCCACAGCTCATCCAGCTGCCTGTGAGAGCCTCAGAGACCCAAAACTGCCAGGGTGCCACACACAGCGAGGCCTCAGGTGGGTGCACAGCCAGATGCCAACTTCCACCCAGCCAGCCAAAGAGCCAAAGCAAGGCTTTAAATGGCTCTCCAACAGTGTGAGCTTAGCTGGGCTTCAGGAGGCAAAGCTTGTGTGCAGGCAGGGATTGCCCTGCATTGCTGTGACAGAGGAAAGCACAGATAGAGCACAGCTGCTGCAGAGTTTGGTCACTACCAATACCCTGTGGCTTTTCCAAGCCCTTTTTCCTGGGCTGCCCACAATCTCAAGATGACCTGTGGTCTGATGTAGACCAGACCAACTGGGCTGGTGGCCACCTGCCCAAAGTGTCCTCAGCACCCTCCCTCCCTCTCCAACTAACCCGCCAACACGCTTCATTTACCTTCAGGACAGCCTGGATGTGTGGCCACAGATGCCAGGAGAAGATGAGGTGAGAGGAGCCCAGGTGGCTTCTTCAGGGATTCTTGCCTTCCAAGAGGCTAAGAGGAACAGCTATATCTGGCTGTAGGGAAGATCACAACTCTTGGATCTGGGGTGCTCATAAAATCAAAGCCCCCACCATGTTGGCTTCCACTCTGGCTGTTCTGCAGAAATCCCCAGGAGTAGCAACCTCACCACGCGGTCCTCAGGGATTCCTACAGTTTTGTCTGCTCCTCCAGGGAAAAGCAAGGAAGTCTGAGCTATGGAGGAAGGTGTGGATCACCCCACCCAGCTCCTGCTGACCTAGAGATCCCTCTGGTCTTGCCTGTCCTCAGCCAGTCCACGCTGCAGCCTGTTCCCTTGCACAACCGGGCTGTGGGGAAAGGCACCCTGCAGCCCGACGGGTGGCACAGCCGCTGGGGACGGTCCCCAGCCCTGCGGGGAGCCCGGGGCCGCTCACTGCCGGCAGCCGGCGGGGACAGCCGGGGGAGCCGAGGGGCTGGCTCCACACGAGCCGGAGGGGTGCAGCGCGGAGCACAAAGGCTCTCCCATCCTGGCCGCTCTGCCCTGGAACGCAGCATGGGAACCACTGCCCAGCGCGAATCTGTTCCTCATTATCCGTCCCGGCTGCCGACCGATCCCGGCTCCGTCACCACTCGCGGCTCAGCCCCGGCCCGCTCGCATCCTTCAGCCGAGCAACTTCTGCACAGCTTCACCAGCCAGCGCGGCGGGACAGACCAGGGTCAGGCTGGCATCCCCCTCCGGAAGTAATGCCAGAGGGAAAACTAATTGTTCCCTTCGCCAACAGGCGGAGGAGGCTTCCAGTGAAAGCAGGGAGCAGGGATGGCTGCTTCAGGTGCGAAGAGCGGGAAGGGAAACGCAGAATTCAGGGGAGGTGTGCAGTCTGATTGCAGTGGGATGGAAGCCTGGACAGATGGACATGAGGAGGCAGGAGCAAGGAACAGATTGATGCATCTCCAAAATATTTGTACCAGATACAATCAGACTGAACACCTCTCCTGAATTCTTCTGCATTTGCCTTCCTGCTGTTCTCCATGAAAACATGAGCATGGCCAAAGCCTCTGCCATGCTTTGTGTGAGTGAGAGGTGAGGAGCTGGCTCCTATTCACTCCCTTCCCCCTGCTCCTGCCTCTATAGAGCACTGTGAAAACCTCCCAAGAGGGTGTCAGAAGTGCTCCAGAAACAGAGCAGGATCAGCAGCTACACACGTGAGTCAGCAGCACCCTTGCTGCAGTGGAGAATACAAAGCTAGAAGGTTGAAGAAAATTATTATTTCTTGGACTTGGTACCTGTGAGACACAACTGAGTGCTAGTTCCAATCTGAGGTTTCCCAAAATAATATATATACATATATATGTATGTATGTATATATATACAAATATATATGTCAGAGAGAACCAGCTTTAAGAAGATAAGGCAGAGGGGAGCTACCAACAAGGTGGCACACAGAAACCGCAGCCCAACTCTTCCCAGAGAAGCACTTGGAAGAACAAGAGGTAACAGGGGCAACCTGCCCTAGGGGAAATATTTACTGAGTATAAGGAGAAATTCATTCTGTGCAAGACTGGTGTAGGTGTGGTGTGGTTCTGGGACAGGGACAGTTGACACCTCCATCCTCAGAGACATTCCAAATCCAGTGGGATGGGGCTCTGAGCTACCTGGTCTAGCTTTGCTACCAGCCCTGCATGGAGCTGGGGTTGGACCATGGGCTTCCCAAGCCCCTTCCAGTCTGAAATTTACCTGATGCTCCAATGTGCATTGTGCAAAAGCGATGTGGTGACTTTAAGACTTGCTTGTAAGATGGCCAACACCAATCCATTGCCCACAGCTCTTCCACACAGCTGATGCCAGATCTGCCTTACATCCCCTGCTGACTTCACAAGATTTGGTACCACAGAGGAACTGGAGGAGCTGAGCATTGGAGAAAGCAAATGCCTGTGGAAAAAATGTGCAGGTTTAATGGCAGGCTCTTAACAGAAGCCTGGGTGCAAAATGATAGGTCTGTGATAGTCTGGTCTGGGATAGGGGTGCTTACAGTCACAGTTGGAGGGCTGTATGTCCTGGGTTAGAGTCTGACAAGCAGCTCCTGTGGCTGTGCCTTACTCTGTCCTGGAGAAGCAGAAGTTTGGGCACATGCTTTCGTGGTTTGGCCCACTCCTTGCGTTTTTCCACTGAAGCACTTCAGTATTTTTAGGCTGAAACAGACGACTCTCTGCTATGCTGGAAGGATCAGAGCAGTCCTGTGCAGGCAGGACACTCTAAGGTGAAATACAGAGAGTGAAGTGCAAGACTAAAAGCTGGCCAGGAGCCAGCATCCCTGCTCACAACAAGGGTGGGGTTGAGGGTGGGAGGAAGGGGCTCCAAGCTGCTGGCTGATGGCATGGAGAGCCTACACACATATTAGCTGCTAGGCTCAGATGTCTGGATGAGAGAGCAGCAACCAGCCCCAGCATTTCCTGAAGCTGAGATGTCTGCTTTCCCTCCTCTGAGGACCTGAAGGCCGCAGACCCACCTCTTCCAGGAAACAACCTGGCCCACACAACCTGATGCATTGCCAAAGCAATCGTGGCTGCAGGCGATGCTGGCACTGAGGTCCAGCACGCAGAGCACAGCTCAGCCAGCAGCGTTGTCGGTGGGATGCAAGGCAGATGGGGAATGTCACAAGGAGCAAGAGCATCCACGGTAGCCAGTGCAAAGCTAACAGGGCTAGAAGCTACACTTGACCCTGCCAAAAAGGACTAGGGGTTGATGGTGGATGCCAGGTTCAATACAAGCCAAACATCTACCTTGTGAATCAAGTAAACCACATTTCCTTTCCTTCAAGAAAAACAGAGACCAGGAGATGAAGGGAAGAGCAAAACCAGCACACACCGATGCAAGGAGGCTCCTGTGACCTAGAATACCCTGAAACAGACCCCTTTGAAATGTATTTTTGGCAAGGAGAGAGGACTCCCAGCACACTGGTGGCTGTGCAGACACAGCTCTGGGTAGAAGGGCCTGGTCACTCGCTGGCTGCTCCCTCTGCACAGCCTAACGACAGCTGCAGGCAAGCATCTCTTTGGAAAGAATTTCACATTTTCCACAAACTTTATGGAAACCAGGAATCCAGTTAGGCACATCAGGAGAGGGGGGCTGGGGCCTCGGGTGGAGAAGAACAGAGAGGCACAGGGAGATGGTGCCTGCAAAGAACTGAACCAGGATGGACAGAGGTTCCCAAACAGACAGACCAGATGACAATGTCTGCTCCAACTCCAGTTTATTGAACATTACAAAATACTCTGCATATATTTTCACATTATAACAATATCCTTGCAAATAATATATTAAGTCTTGAGTCATTTGTGGCGCCCATGGCTACAGAAAACACTGACCCAACTAGAGATTTAGTATGGCCCAATATCAGAAATCGAAACTAGAATAAGTCATACCAGAAATGCAAAACTATATAAAAACCTTTTAAAAACATCATGCTCATCTGGTGGAACAGGTACAGAGCTGAAGGGCCTCTGCCGAGCCCTGCTGACAGGACTGGAGGTCCCACCTGCTCACCTGCTCCACATTGGACTCACCCACCCAGTGCATCCAACTGTCCCCTTGACACCTGCTGTGTCAGCACACCCTTAGAGCTGGAAAAGGCAGGCTTTTATCTGCTTTGGAGCATTAACAGTCCAAGTCCCTATTTCTCCCAAAGAGGAGCAACCCCCAACCCTCCTGCTCTGCTGGTGCCCAGCCATTGTGCTCTTTTGTGTGCTGAGCAGTTATTGGGGAGCAATTCTTGGCCCTTGGGGTCACACCAGAAATAATTCATCATGTGGGCCAGCAGCACCCACCACCTTTTGAGGAGGGAACAGAGGTGGCTGAGATGCAGGTGTTGGGGACAGAGCTTTGAAGATGCACACTGCTCACACCCATCACCCCTGTTCCTGATGTACATTCATACCTGCTGCTCGCTCCACTCCTTGCACCATGACCAGTCCTCCCCTGGACTGATGCACCCCAGGCAATTGGAGGGACTGGGACATGGGCAGAATGAACACCAAGGATGCTGTGCAGGGCAGCTGCCTCCCAGTAAAGCCAGAAAGCTGAACACTGCAGCTGTTGGGAACACATCCAGGCGATGGGTGCGAGGCTGGCACGGCAGGTTGGCTGTTAGAGGAGTCCCTGTGCATACAGGTTCACTAGTCCAGCTCCTGGTGGAGCCAAACCCCAGGAGCACTGCTCCCAGTCCTGAGAAAGCCATGGCCTTGCCTCTGTGGTGCCTCCATAACCTGGGGAACACAGGGCTGTTTTGGCAAGGAGCCTATCTCTGAACTCCTGGCTGAGCTCCATGCATGCTCATGGAGGAACCAGCACTATGGCCACCTTGAAGTCAAATGGCTCAGTCACTAGGTGTGGGTGGGCTCTTGTGCACCAGCACTGCTCTCAGCCCTTTTCCCAGAGGTCTCCTACTCACAGCCAGGCTGGAGACCAGCTCATACTCTTACACCTGTGAGCAGCCACAGCCCATTTTCCAGCAGCCACCATCTCAGGGCAGCACAGCCATGACAGGATCAAGTCTGTTTGGGATCCCAGCCCTGGGAGAAATATCTCTAACCTCCCAGCTGCAGAGATGTGTAGGGACCAGAGAGGAAGAATGAGGTTTGGAATCTGTGCCTCCCTAGCTGGACAGGGGCTGGTATCTGCTGTCGCAGCACAAAGACCAATTATTGACCAGGTTTGCATCAGTAGGTGCATGGGCAAAGCACACCCTGGAGAACAGCTCCAGGAGGAGTACTGGGTTCTCCTGCCACTCCTGGAGTTTATGGAGACACACACAAGCTTTGCAATGCAAGACAGAGCAGTCAGCAGGTCATAGCCTGTGTGCAGCTCTCAGCCCCTTCCCAATCCACAGGGTGCCTCAGAGGTGGCTTGCTCTGTTGAACATCAGCCACCTGGGCTCTGCAGTGGGTGGCATCCTGCCCTGCTCCTCTGTGGCCATCAAAGGCTGCAGCTCCTGCTGCTCAGGACCGTCCGGGCTGCTGTCACTCTGTGACCGGCCACTCTTGGAGACATGGCTGGGGAACTGGAAGCAGGAGCTCTGCTCTGGCACCACCTGGCTTGCAGACTGGGGTTGCTCCTCCAGCACAGGGCAGGCAAATCTCCTGTGCTGAGGTCCGCTCTCGATGCCTGGGGGGGAAGCGATGCTCTCCAGGGAGGAGATGCTTTGGTTCCACGCCTTCTGCATATCCACTGGCACAATTTTGGTGGTCTCCGAGGAGACATAGACAGCCAGATCAGCCTGGTCTCCTTTCCATGGCAGCTCCTTCTCTGCCAAGGTTGGTGATGGAGGGATGATGCAGGGGCTGGGGCAGACATCCAGGCTGCCTGGAGATGCAGATGGAGGGACAGTGAGAGGGAGCTTGCACAGCTCTCAGTCTCTCCTTGGACCCTGCAAACATTGCAGAACCAACCACTACCAAATGGCCATAGAATCCTAGAATATCCTGAGTTGGAAGGGACCCACAAGGATTATGGAGTCCAACTCCTTGCTCTATGCAGGACAACCCCAAGAATCACACCATGTGCTGGCCCAGGGATGCAGGATACAGGGAGGCTCTGCCATGCCTCCAGAGGACAGTGATTCTCCCATTCATACTCTGTTGACTTTGGTTTTGCCCAGGCCATGTCAGCTTTGCTCCACAGGCAGAGGAAGGATAAGCTACCCAATGGCAGCTGCCCCAGCATGGAGCATTGGTGCCTACCAGGAGTTGTCTTTCCCTGCAGGACCTCATCAGTGGCTCGAGCGACAAATACAATCCCCTCATCGTCCTCTTTCTCCGTCTCCGAGCTATCACTCTCCTCCTCCTCTGAGCTGACCATCACCAGGACAGGAGCTGCAGGCAGATGGAGGGAGTTGGTTTGGTGCTAGCACAGCTGGCTGCTGTCATCCCACTGAGCTGGCAGTGGGCAGGCACAGCAGGTGCTCCCATCCCATGCCACCAGGACCCCTTGCCAGGACCTGCCATCCTCACCTGCCACTGGCCTTACCTGCATCCTGCCAGGGGACATTTCTGTGAGTCTTTCCGTTGGGTGCCTCTTTGGTCAGAGGGATGTTCTTCTGTGAAAGAAGAGGAACTGGCTGGGACCTGTGCAAAGCCCTAAACCCAAGAGGTGGTCCTGCAAGCCAGCCAACATCGGGCATGCAAATTCCGACCCTGGCTACATGGCAGATGGTTTCTAGTCCTTAGGCTAGGCTGCATCTTCGTGGCCCCACAATGAACTGCTCAGCTGCAATGGCTTCAAAAGCCTCCGAACAAAAGAAGATACCTAAGGCTCAATTTGAGGTGCAGTGCCACACTTCTGAGCCTGGATCTGCACCAATATTGAGGCTGCTTTATGCTGAGTGCTCTTGCAAAATGAACCTGGGGCTCCTCCAGGGCTTTGCTCAGTGAAGAGCCACTCCACAGCACTGATGGCATGCTGGGGACACATGGACACACAACACCTGCATGCTTACATGCAGCATCAACAGGACTGAGAGGAGATGAGCAGCTTTCCTCTCTGGCTCTGGAACTGCTGATGCCCTGCAACACCTCACCTATACCCCAAAAGGACCTCTCTTACTGCATCCTGGGGTGGCCAAATCTCAGAGCTAGGAAAAGAACAGGAGCTTGGGGAGGACTTGCCTTTTTCCTGCCTTTTTCCTTCAGCCTGGCCTTGCTCTTGGAGGAGCAGACATTGTGCTTTGTGGACTTGAAGGTCTCCAGACGCCTCTTCATGTTCTGCCGGAAGATTTCTTTATCTTGGCGCTCTTGTTTATCTGGAGAGATGAAGTGACGGCTGTAGCTGGCCTTGTACTGGCCGAGGGAGAGGCAAAGAGACACAGGGTGAGCAGCTGGCCCCGTGGAGCATCGTCCATCCCTGCTCCTCCTGCGGGTGCTGCTCCCCTCGGGGTCAGCCGCACGCCATGGCCCGGGAGTGCTCACCCGCCGGCGGGGCTTGTAGAGGCTCCCTCGCAGCACGTGGTGCATGGCAGCGTCCTCCTTGTCCCGGCGGCTCCGCACCGTGTCAATCACCTGCAGGTCCAGGCACGCCCCGCTCCCGCTCTCCCTCCTGCGGGGAGATGGAGATGGACGGGCTGGGCTCCATGCCCACATTGTGCCAGCCCCCTGCCAGCCCTGGTGCAACCCGCCCCCAGGGAAGAGGGCAGCTGTGAGGTCCAGCGAGGTCTGTCCAGGAGCTCAGAGGGATGGTTGTACTCACAGGAGGTTTGTGACTGACGACTCTGACATGGATGTGCGGCTGGGCATGGAGGGCAGCGCCAGCTTGGCAGCCGAGAGCACGTGGCCACCCTGGGAGGTGGGAGGACAAGGCTGGCATCAGGACAGCAAGGACCCAGCGAGGATGGGCAGGTCCCCACTGCCTGGCCAGAGGGTGCTCATGTGGCCATACATGAGGGGAACCTCTCCTGCCAGGGCCATCCTGCCGCCTGGACACCACTACTGCCTATACCTGATCGACAAAGCTGATAGCATCACGGATGTTCAGTTTGTAGTAAACATCCCAGATCTCATCCCGCAGCCTGTAGGCAGATTTCCGCATCAGGAGCTGGCTCAGGTATTTCTTGTCAAACTGCTCCCACCTGCCATGAGATGGAGACACAGGCAGTTTAGCTCCCATGGGGTACCACGGCCAGGGATATCTACCCACATAAGGCTGAGTGTCCCAAGTACGGTGAAGGGAGGCTGGGCACGCAGGACCTGGCTGTGCACAGGGACACACTGCCAGGGAGAGCAGGAGGGGAGGGGACATGGTGACCCTTCAGCCTGCCCAAGGGGAAGCCAGACACCATCGGGTCTGTGAGAGGCAGTGGGAGTAGGACTGGGGCCACCCTGCTGGAGCACTTCCCCTGCAGGAAACAGGCTTTTTGCATCCTTTTCCTGTCCCTGTGCTGCAGATAAACATTGCCCAGGCAGGAACAGGGCTGTTCCCTCCTCAGTGCCCAGCACAGTTCCATCCATGAGGAGGCACAGAGCCATTGTCACCAACATGGACACCCCAAGTTCTGACCTTGGCAAGCAATGCCAGCTCCACAGCATCCCCAGCCACACCTGCCTGACCTCTCTCTGTGACACTTTTGTGATCTTGGTCTGCTACACAACAGCAGACAGATGGTACCTATCCAGACTGATGGACAGACATACAGGCTTCCTGGTCCTGCTGCCCTGTCCACAGCAGGGGTGTCCTGTGAGAACCCCAAGATGTCCCTGTGGCTGGCATGTGTCTTCCATTCACTAACAGTCAGCAGAGGATCCTGTCTACGACACTCACTTGTCCCGCCAGTAGTGGTAGCCATGGTGCCCCACGATGTCCTCCACTGCTGCCAAGATGTGGTCAAAGGCCTTGAGTGAGGGGAAGAGGGTGAGTGGTGGCAAGGCTGAGGGTGCCCCAGGGATGCCAAGGTCATACATGGCCCTCGCCCAGCCCCACATGTGAGGGGAGCCAGGCAGCCTCTGGCACTACCACTTACATGCTCATGCAGCTCCTCGTTCAGCGTGGGTTTGTGGTGGTCACTACGCTTCACCTTCAGCCATGTCACCAGGGGTTTGATGGTGAGGCCCTAGAATGGCAGGAGAAGGCAAGGGAAAGACTGGGAGGGCGAGAGGGTGCATGGCTGGGGCACAGGGAGCAGAAGCAGCACGAAGTGACTGGGGACAGTGGCTGTGCCAGCCACGCATGCCCCTACCAACCCGACCCCTGTGCCATGGTGTACACCCCCAGTCATCCTTCCCCTGGACTCATATTCATCCTCCCCGTGGCTTCCCTTCCCAGGGTGAATGCCAGAGCTAGGGCCCACCAGCAGCTTTTTAAAGAGAGCAGCCTGGACAGGCATGCACTCTTGGAGTTCCTGGAGCCAGTCCCAGAACAAAATGCCAGTGGGAAAAGTATGTGGGTCATGTCCCCACCATAGCTACAGTCTCCATAGCGGTCCTGCACACCTGCTGATGGATGGGGTGCCAGAAAGCACCGAGGACCAAAGGTCACTTGAAAAAAGATACTTTCCCAAAGCATATGTCCCCAGGCCAGTTCTGGGGCAAGAAAGCAGCACTGGAGGAGGGCACAGTGCCCATCCTCACCTGCACAATGACAGTGAAGAACACCACCACGATGGTCGTTGCCACAAAGTAGTCCTTGGCTTTCACCTTTTCCCTGTCCAGCAGGATGACCAGGGCGAAGGCCACGGCCCCACGGAGGCCACCATATGACATGACCACCTGGTCAATCCTGTCCAGGGGGATGAGGCGGAAGCGGTTGAGCACGTATGTTTGGAGAACAACACCTGGGGAAGAAGGAGGAGGAGAGCCTGGAATGCTGGGAGAACCCTGCCTGCTCCAGGAGACAGCACAAAATCCCAGCCAGGATCCACGGCTGGCCTTGTGCCCCAACCTTTCCTGGGCAATATCCCTTTTTGGCATGAAAAGGGCTGTGTGCTACCAGCCATATACACAGCAGGACAGACTGACCCACGGCTCTGAAGAGCAGGATAAAGAACAGGGTGCCCAGCACCAGAGCTGTGTCCCATGTCCACTTGGAGGTGTCCACAGCCGAGATGCCCAGAAACATGAAGATGATGGTCTCTGAGCTGCTGGCCAGTGTCTTCATGGTGTACTTGACTGTGGTGCGGGATTTCTGGGAGATGTTGGCTTCCACGTACTTCTTGCAGCAGATCCCACAGAAGGTGACTCTGCAGAGGGGCAGAAGGAGATGGCATGGCCCTATGGCAGGATGAGGAGTGGGTCTACTCACTGCCTCTTGCTGCTCAGCACTGCAACCCCAATTTCCTGGGTTCCCCTGGGGGACGCCCCAGTACTCACGCCAGGATGGCGGAGAGCGAGACCATCTCGGCAGCAAGGTACGCGACGTAGGCCAGGAGGAAGACGAAGAGTGGCTCGATGATGCGCACGCGCTTGGTGAACCGTGTGATCAGGGCCAGCAGGAAGGCGAAGAGCAGCCCCACGGCTGTGCCCCCCAGGCTCACCAGAAAGAAGGAGGCTGGTGGGAGGAGAAGTCTTGTTTAAGCCATAAGGAAGTGGGCCCAGCTCCTGTGCCCCACAGCCATGCCATGCTGGGCTGGCCAAGCACCATGTTCCCATCCAGGTCTCCCCCAAAGCATCCCATGGAGCACAAAGCTTTGGATGATCCCAAAGGATCCCCTGGAGCACCTCTGCTGTGGAACCAGGCTGACAGAGTTGGGGTTGTTCAGCCTGGAGAAGACTCTGGGCAGACCTCAGAAGCCCTTCCAGTACCTGAAGGGTACTCCAAAGAGCTGGAGAGGAACTTGTGACATGGACATGGAGTGCCAGGACAAGGGGGAATGGCTTCAAACTGACAGAGGGCAGAATTAGATTGGGTATTAGGAAGAAATTCTTCCCCGTGAGGGTGGTGAGGCCCTGGCACAGACTGGCTGTCCCATCCCTGGAAGTGTTCAAGGCCAGGTTGGGTGGGCCTCTGAGCAACCTGGTCTAGTGGAATGTGTCCCTGCTTACGGCAAGGGGGATTGGAACAAGATGGTCTTTAAGGTCCCTTGAGCCCAAACAATTCTGCAGTTCTGTGCTGATGGCCGGCATGTGACACATGGAGGTGACAGAGCTGTGGTGCTCAGTGCCCACCCCACAGGACAACAGCTCCTGTGCTTGCCCCCCTCCACTTCCACAACAGAGGAAGAGGTGGAGGGGCTGGTGTGGCAATTACTCACCTACCCCCTTCACGTAGTCTGTGGCGTGGATGTGCGCTGGGCCCAGCTCCACAAAAGAGTTGAAGACCTTGTACAGCACCTGCAGGCAAGGCAAATCCCTTCAGAAACACAGGGCATTGCCCTGCCTTGAGAAGGGCAGGAAGGGTCTGTGGAAGAGGTATTTTCCACCCCAAACCTGTCAGGTAACAGCTCATTTCAGCAGGCAAAGTCTCCCAGGACCAGGAGAGAGGAAAGGCCAAGAGAGCATGGCATGGGTCTGCTCCCAGCTCGGGGATGTCACCTGCATACTCTGCCCATCCTGGGGAATTCCTGCACCTTGGACCATGTTGGGCTCAATATTAGAGTCCCCCAGGCTGCAACTCACCACGGTGACAGCATCATTCAGGAGAGACTCGCCAAACACAATGATGAAGAGAGTCTCGTTAACATGGACCTCTTCGAAGACAGCCAGGACTGCCACAGGGTCCACAGCTGAAATCAGGCTGCCAAAGAGGAGGAAATCCATCAGCCCAGCTTCAACGCCTGGATCTGTTAGGACAGACAGACCAAGGTCAGGCAAACCAGCCACCCAAAGCCCCTTTCACCAGGTGGAAACAAGCCTGTCCCTCATCTGATCCCAGTGACTTGGCTGCAGCATCTCAATGGGGAGTGCAGTGGGATGAGCCCAAAAGCATTCCCAGACCTCCAGGATGCCCCTGGAAAAGTGGGACTCAGTGCCTTCTTGCTGCAACATGAGAGGAGCATGAGGGATGTCCCTGCTGGCACCCAGGTGCATCACTGCTCCTCCAGCAGGTACCACCAAAGGTGGCTCAGCAGTCCCACCTCGGGTTCAGGCATCAAGTGGCTCCTCAGGGCTCAGGAGAGCTCAAAACACAGCCCAGGCCAGCCAGGGCCAGTGGCTCCAGCCAAGGACAGGGAACACGGCAGCGAGCCAGCAACGCTAGCCAAGGTCGGCAGACAAAAATAGCAAAGACATGAGTCAGGCCAGTGCCAAGCAGGGCCCGTCTGTCCTGCACGCTTGACCGTGACCGTCCTGCCAGAGCACCATTCCCAGGACGTCAGGACCCTGCTTGTGCTGTAATTCCTAGGAATCCACAGCAGGGAGAGGCAGTGGGCTATGAAATTGGGGGTGCTTTGCACCTCCAACCTATTTTTTGGGGATGTGGTCCAAGCTGGGCAGCCCTGCACACCCACCCATGAGCCCGGCCCGGTGCAGTCCCCAGAGCGCGGTGCCGGTGGCGAAGGAGTTCCAGAGCGTGCCCACCACTGCATAGGTGAGGATGGCACCGATGTTGTCAAAGAACAGCCGGCTGGGCATGAAGTACCCTGAGTCCAGGACGATGGGGGGCAGAAGGAAGAGGAAGAACATGTTGGGCTCCAGCTGGTACTCAGCTTTCTTTGCCACAGCCAACACGATGCCCCCCAGGCCCAGCCCCAGCAGGATGAGAAGGCAGCTCTCTGGGACGACTGATGTCACCTTCCTTGACAGGTGGAAAACTAGGAGAAAAAGAAGAAGGAGAGCATCAGCCAAACAGGCATAGGGACAGAACATCCCAAATCCACAGGCTTCACAGAAGGGTTGGGTGATACCTGCTGGATGGGAGGAGAACAAGGGAGCACCTATGGAAAGGCTGCTTCATGGCCACCTGTACACAAAAGACCTTCCAGCTACCTCCCAGGTCAGCATTTCAGGTCCCTGACTCTTTAGGATTTCCCTCTCTCCTTCTCAGCCACTGTCTAATAAGCCAATCAGCCAGGCATTTTACTTTTCTTGGCTGCTGGTATCTGCACTTAAAGGTTTAAAGCAAGCAGCCAGCATGTTCACAGTGTCACGAGCACTGCTGGCTGCTGTTCAAGTGAAGAAATCCTGGTACACCAGGACATGTTACCCCACTCAGAGATGAGGATGCTCAGCCCTGGTGACAGGGTGACCTTGTTTGCATCCGTCTGAGCAAGCAGCCAGAGCAGCATGCAAACCACTGCAGCACAAGCCATGCCCGAGCACAACCTCCCTCAGCACCAGCTAACCTACCTGCATGCAAAAACACAGGCACTCAGGAGCTGCAGATTTAGAGATGCTTGGAATAATCAGTTTATTCCATGCAAGGTTTGGGCCAAATCTTAAGCTGCCGTGGAACAGGATGTATTTTCTAAAGCAAACAGAGGATGCCCTGGTATTCATCCATCAGTAATGTGGCAGTGAGCCTGTGCTCAGGCACAAGCCAGCAGGGTGCCACACCAGCAGCACTGGGGATTCGTTCCTCCAGGCACCCTTGTCCCCACCTCAGGGTGTCCTGTGTAATCCCAAATCAGTCCAGCTTCCAGGCAGGCAACCCCCCATCCCTGGGGCTTTCTCCTCGCTAGCACAAGGTGCTGTATTTTTGCTGACCCTCCAAAAGGAGATTGCTTGGGGAAAGGCTATTGAGGGTCACAGTGATTTTGTCCCCCCATCACTGAGTTCTGCCATCACTTGTGACATCCAGCCCAGCTCTGTCGCATGACTTGACCATCAGATGAAGAAATCTCCTGGGCAGTGGGTTCCTCCAGGCACTTCAAGAGCCACCTCTGTCCTTGTGCACCCAGCACGGACAAAGGACATCAGGGTAGACTCTGAGCCATCACTTGGCTGCAAGACCAGCCCTGCTGCCAACCCCAAAACCCACTCCCTAAAGCCCTTTATCTGGACTAAAGGTGCCCATTGCTTGTGCCAAGCTACCCCTCCAGAAGGAAAGTTGTGCTATGGTTGTGCACCAACCCTGGGTCACTCAGCTGCTTCCCTCCTTTGGAACCCTGATGCACAGACTATAAGGTCTGCCTAGCCCAGGGTGCTGTCTCCAGTGGTGTAGACCTGAAGAGGAGCCCAGGGACAGGCAGTACTTCATCAGTAGGTTTCCATGTCTCTATGCCCTTGTCATTCTCCTCTGAACCTGTCCTGGTCCTGCTCTATCCTTCTGGGACCTGTCCTAGTGTCCCTGAGATGTGGACAGTCAGAGAACGGAGGTTGTGGCCTCCTGATGTTTTTCCTTTCACAGCACCTGTTAGGTGATTTTCTTTCCTTCACCACAGCTGAGCTCTGGATTAGAGGAGATAATTCAATGACAAAAATCTGGTTCACAACCAGAGACAACATCTTTGAGCTCACCACCCAATGTGCAGGCTAAGGGCCACCTTTCCTTTAGCCAAGGACCTCAGGAGGTTGCTGCTTGGCACAGTAAGCTCCATCCATGCCCCAGCACTGGCTCCCTGCCATAATACAGCAGGAGCACTGCTGCAGCCAGCAGGGGCAGAGCAGTGAGCACAGGGGCAGCAGGATCTGCAGCTCCACCACCACACACCTCATTAGGAAAGAGCACCCAGGCCAAGCTTCTGCCATAGCTCTGCCTCTGAACATCCCAGCCACAGAGCCTGGGGCACCCTGCTGAGCCCCAGCCACCTCTGCTCACTGCTGTGGGCTGCAATACAGCCCTGGAGACTGTGGTGATATGAACATTACAGCCCTCCAAGCAGACCCACAGCCTGAGGAAATGCTGGCTGGGCTTCATCCTGGCCAAATTCCTGCTAAATGACCACACGAGTAACTGCAGAGCCCTGTTCACCCCTCACAAGCTGCATTCACCGGTGGACGAATGGTGCTCGCTCAGCGCCTGCAGCAGGCTGTGAAGCCGCTTCCCACCCACGGGAACAAAGCTCTGAAGTTTTCAAGAAGGGAACGAGGCGTCCAGCCCCTTTCTGCATTCTCAGGAACATTGCCAAGATCCCTGCTCTCTGCTTCGGCAACCCATCTGCATTCCTCATGCTGTGGAGCTATGTCCTGGCTGGCTGGAGGGAGCCAGGAGAGCGTGCAGGGATGCTGTGGGGACATGGGTCCTGGCTGTCATCCATCATGGAAGTGTTCAAGGCTAGGTTGGATGGGGCTTCGAGCAACCTGGTCCAGTGGAAGGTGTCTCTGCCTGTGGAAGGGTAGTTGGGAAAAGATAATCTCTACAGTCCCTTCCAACTCAAACCATTTTATGGTTCTATGATTGTTTTCACCAAACCAGAAACCTGGTCAAATAAAGGAGAAGCATCAATGGGAAAGATCATGCTTGTCCAAAAATCTCCTGGCTGATGGGGAAAGCTGCCACCCTCCCCAGGAAATGGCAGCACATGAGCTCCCCTGTGTCACAGAGAGCAGCCAGTGGGGACAGACGGAACGAGCTCTAATTTTATACACACTAGTCAAGGATTTCAGCACTAAAGGTTCCCACAGCAACAGTAACTTAGCCACATATGAATTAACTTCAGAGACATAATCCATACTTAGGCATCCATAATAAAGGATTTGCCATCGAGAGAACTCAGGGCCAAAACCTGCTCTGCTCCTCCAGAGCTTGGGAAATGGCAGAACACCTAAACCAAGACATGAGCAGCTTGGGACAGAGGTGGTGGTGCGAGGAAGATGGTTGCAACCCATGGCAATGCTGCTACATAGAAGAACATCTGTCTGCTGGCAAACTCCTGCCTGTGGGGCAGCTATGTGTAAGGAGAATGTTTGGGGCAATGCTTATCACCTCTGTGTTCCCCATCCTGTGCTCTGACTGTGGATGGAAAAGGCAGCAAAGCCCGGATGATGCCTCGCTGTGCAGGAAGGCAACACCCAAGCCAGTTTTTCCCTGCCCCGGGTGTTTGCTGGCTTGGGTCACCCCAGCATCGTGACTGCCTCTGAGAACAGAGCCCACAGTGTCATTTCCCCATCACCCGGGCGTGGGGCCGCTTCCTCCCCTACAGTCACAGGGCTGTGAGCTGGCAGCCCAGCGCCACAACAGATCTCTGCACCAGCCCACGCCCAGCTGCCACAGCTGGCACTGCCCTCTCCGCTCCCCAAAATCCTCCACCCCTGGTTCATCTCCTCTGTGGAGTCCTGTGCACCCTGGGGACTGCAGGTGCCATCTCTGGGGACACCCACGGCAGGGGGCTGCCTGCAGCCGTGCCTCCAGGTCTGGGTGTCGCTGTTGGCTCCAGGCTCTGAGTATCCATTGGACCCACTGGATACACTAAGCCTGGCAGCTCGAAGCTATCAGCCATCAGGGTTGTATCTCACAGATGGAGAAGGAGAGTGGCCATCAGCTTCAGGCCTGGAAGAATGTGGCAGATCTGGGGGTTTGGGAAGGATCCCAGCTCAGGCCACCCTGCACCAACCCACACAAAATGCAGCACATCAATGGGAGCACGTCAATGGCACCCTGCACAGGGAGCAGCTCTGGGGAGAGGTTGGAGAGAAGAAAATAACAGCCAGGGAAGGGAATTTTCTCTCTGATCTTCTGCAGGTAGGAGGGACGCACTCAGCAGCTGGAGGTGGCACAGCTACAGCACAGTGTTGTATTTTTAAACTCATGATACCTTTTAATTCATTCCTCGCGAGGCTTTAGGTCTCTCTTGCAAGAAGGCAAGGAAGGAGAGGAATGGAAGATCCACAATGATGCTTGGGACAAGAAGATGCCAGCTGGTGGTCACAGCTGTAGCTGTCCCCTGTGTAACGAGTGCTGCTGCACATCCCTGGCTGATCAGAGATTCCCCTGCCAAACTCCGAACCCACATTTCTTGATCCAACTCAAAACTAAGAGGGTGTCTGCACCCCCACCACGGGGGCTGTGCCCTCAGTGGGATCCCTGAGGAGAACACCTGGCTCAAGGTCACGATCTCATCCCCTGGGCCCAGGCAGGGGCACTGTAGGGGACCAGCCCTCTGGGTACCCCTGCTTGGCACCCACACACGGGTGCCCCCTCCCCAGCACCCCGGATGCTGGTGGGGAGCCCAGCCCTGTGCAGCTCACACACATCCTCATTGTGCCTTCCCACGCAGCCTCTCACAGCAGAGCCTCCCCCAGCTGCGTGGTCCTGTGCTGGGGAGCAAAAGAGTCCAAGGCCAACCCAATCTGGAGTGACCCACCAGAGGAGACTGCAGGCACCTGCTATCCCCAGGCTGCTGGGGGCACATCCTGCCTGGCACCGGCACCACCCAGCCTTTCCCCGGGCTGCGGGGGAGCAATGGCTTCCAGACCTGCCAATGGCAGGTGCTGTGCCAGCCCTTGGGAACACGGGACATCCTTTGGGGCTTCTCTTCTCATGAACCATCCATCCTCTGTGCCCACCCATCTATCCATCCATCCCTCGCAGGAAAAAATAGCCCGGGCCCCCACCTTTTCCTTCGGGTGGTTCCTTCACCCCGTCGCTGCACATCATCCCACGGCAGGGCACGGAGGATGTGGCGTGGTCCCCGACCTCCGCAACCCAGCTGAGAGTGGCGACCAGCCGGATTTGTCCCCATGACCCGTGTCCCGGCGTGCGGTGACACCCCTAGTCCCGAGTGCCCCCGCGCCCGCCGGGGATGCCGCATCCCCCCTGCCTGCCCGGGGGTGGGCACGTCTGCTCCCAGGGGACCGGAACGAGTGAGGACATGGGGACACTCACCGATCTTAGCCAGGCTGGCTACCAGGATCCAGGCGGCCACCAGGCAGGGCGCCTGCACC
>VXAX01005572.1:824-19303 GCA_013399835.1 Leptocoma aspasia | reverse complement strand
GCGCCAGCAGCCGGGCCGCCCCTGGGAGGAGCCGCGGCCGCGGAGCGATTCATCCGAGCCGCCGCCACGGCCCTTCCCCGCCCCTCGCTCCGCTCCGGCCTGGCGCAGGGCCCGCCCCGGCCGCGGCCCGCAGCCCGCCGGGCGTGTGGCGCCTCGGGCCCGCAGCCTCGGCCCCTCGGCCTTGTCCGCTCTGCCACCTCCTGTCCCCTCCCCTCTGCCCCGCACCAGCTGAGGGCGCGTCCGTAAATACCGTCCTGGCCTTTGCTTTTCCAGCGTGCCGCTGTGCGGTGCGGTGCAGAACCACCTGGGTGGAAGGCGTCACATCCTCCTGCGGTAGCGTTACGGGATCGTACAGCTACGGAGGGTTTGAGGGAAGGGAAGGGAAAAGAACTTAAAGTCATCCAGTTCCAAGCCCTGTCACTGAGGTGGGCAGGGCACCCTGTGGGTCATGTGGAACACTGGGGGCCTTTGCCTTTTAAATAACCTTGCTAAATAAATTTAACATCTGAAACCACCCAGTGAAAATCTATGCAGACTCACAGAAGTATATGTTATTTTTGCCTGACATGTATCTGTTATGGCTAGTACCAATCCGAACTGGCGAGATATATCCTTCAGGGGCTGCGTGGGTCCTGTCTGTCTTATGCATCCCTCTTCCAGGCATGGTAGAATATTCTGCAGTCCTCTTTCTCCCTTAGAGACATCATTACTATGGGGAACCTGCCGGAACTGCTGGACATGCTGGACAACTTGCACACCAAAATTCAAACTCCAGTCCATCACCTCTGATGTTTTTTTAATCCCTGTGCCAGAAACCCTGGGAAGACAGCATGAGAAAGAGGATTAACTGTATGGGTCCTTACGTTCTTGGTGGCTGTCTCTTCAACCAAAGTGCCTTTGGAAAACCACATGGCTATCACTCACAGTAAAATGGTTTGGGTCATTGGTGTTTCAGGAAGCAGATAACTCAGAATAAATTGTATGTGGGGTGGGGGGGGCTCTGTCCTGTCAATATTGACCAAGAACCACCTTGACGAAGGCCCTTGTGCTAAGAGGTTGTGAGCTGTCTCATGAGAAAGCCTTGTTGGCACTTGTACTGAGCAGTCATGTCCTGTGTGAGGGAGTGCAGAGCATGCAGGGGAGAGAGAAGCCCAAGCTCCATGAGAGAGACAAAAGACCAAAAGCAGTGAAGAAATTATGTAAAGCAATTAACATTGGGATGTTCACTGTTTTGCATGTGTCCCTTTCCAGTAGCTGAAAAACAGTTTTGCCCTTCTGTCTCAATAAAGCAGTGGCCTCAAAGTTGTCTTTCTCAAACCCCCAAAGTGCCCACAGCATTAAAAGACCTGCACAATTAACTGCTGGTTAATGGAGCTAGAATTGACCCATTTTGACGAAGGGGATCAGAGAGTGTGCCAGAGAAACTGGAGGTGACGGCCAGTGCCCCAGCTCTTTCATTCCAGAAAATTGCAGGAACAAATAGTTCCAGCATGGTTATCCTCAGAAAGAGAAGTGGGGAGCAGTGGAGAGAGGTACGTGGTGAGGAAGAAAGACATTTCAATTCTCTCTTCCCTTTTGTCATCTCAACTCAGTAACACCTTATGTAACAGGTTTGGGTTTTGTGTAAATTGTGAGACTGTGAAAATTTCCTGACTGTAAAACTGTAACAATAAGAAGTACTTGGGATATTTTGAAAATATTTTTCCTTTTTGCTGAAAAAAGAGATACATACAGAAAAGTCTGTACTAGAACAGCAAGTTAAAGCTTTTTCAGTATAGAGTCAGGATATTTCTTTTTCCTAACGTAATAAAAGGTGTGACAAAACCAGTGGTATCACAATTAATTCCTGCACATTGAAATTATTACTAAGAATAACTTTTTCTTTTCAGCCAAGCTTGAACCAAAAGTCTGATCTGGGAGAACATTGCAGGGTGAAACTGGACAGGTTCATTGCTAACCTGAAGACACAAACAGGGAGTCAGGAGGACTCAAACACAGCAGCATCAGACCTCGCTTCATTGAGAGTAGGAGCTGCATCCTTTGCTTCCTTTTTGCAGTGGACAAAGTGTGAGCGTGTTGGCAGCTGACATCCCTCAGCTGGCCATGGCCACTTGCGTAGGAGCAGAAACTCCTTTGCATGTCAGAGTCTTAACATCAGCTTAACTCTTTTTTCCCCCTCTGAGAGCCTTTCGTTCCTCCCTACCACTTGCGCAGCAAGCTCCTAGAAATGATCTGAACTGCAGGTGCAAACCAGGAGAGGGTCAGGCCTTAGTCTGGCAAACATCTGAACCATCTGGGAGAGAGAGTGCCTGGCTTTGCTGGTGTCCCTGGCTGCTGATCTGCCCTCCCCAAATTTTTAAAGTCTGTCAATTCTATGAAATGTATTTTGCTACCCTTCTGGTGATGGACTTTTTGGCCTAAGTTCACTGTTTGTTTTTGAGAAAATGGTACTGAAAGAGTTAAAGTTAGCATTCCTTTCTTGTGCCTGCTTATGAGTCCTATGAGCTAAGAAGATCAGAAGTGTCCATATGGGGTAAAGCAAGGGCAAAAGACATTGTGGTGGTTATCCAACAGGCTATGCAACAGCCCCTGAACTTTGACACTCCCCATGTCCGACCTGTTCAAGCCTCACTTCTGGCAGGAGTGGCTGCCAGTGTGTCACCACTCACTGCCCCTGTTCCTGGGGGCCAGGGAGGAGCAATAGCTGGGTACTTTCAAGAGCTGGAGGTCATCCCCCTTGTTTACAAAGGTTTCTCTTTATTACTAAAAGCTAGTAAGCTTTTTGTTCCTTTTCCAGCTAATGGATTTTGTGGCACTTCATTTGGTTAATCAGTTAGCAGTGATTAAACAGGGCAAAGATAAATGACAGCCTGAGTAACGTCATCATGGTTTTTGCGTAGTGGAAAGGAGTGGTTTGCCAGGGAAACCTCTTGTGAAATAAGTGAGAATTGAACTATAAGCACAGAATTTACCATGCTTAAAAAACCCCTTGTGGGTGCTCACTTCCTCCATAGGCTGAAGTGGAATTGTTGAAGAGGTTACCATTCCCAGACAGCTCCCAGTCACCGTCATGGCTGTCTTCTGCCAAAGGCTACCACCTCCCCTCCCTACCTGCAAGCTGCTCACTCAATCCCTCCCAAACTTGCTTTGGCCAAAGTCAACCATAGCAGCTTAAGCAGTTTAAATAGGAGAAGTCAGCTGCACTGGTTTGTTTTGGCTGAAACCGATCAGGGGAAATCCAAGTCGCCAGATGGGAAGTGAGGTGACGACTTTTTCATGGACAGCTTCAGGGGCAGTGGGAGGTTGGGCCAAAGCTGCTTTCAGCGCAGACTTCTGTACCAGACATAACTGGTACTGACTGTTCTTCAAGGTATTTAAAAGTAGAAGTGTTGCTGGGATACTCACATTGAAACATTTGCATTTCTAGATACCACTTCCTTTGTTGGCATGGAGAGCAGGGTACAGCAGTCAGAGCAGCACAGGTTTGTGGGAGAGCAGCAGAGGGAACATGAGAATTTGGAAACCAGTAGCTGTAGAAGATGTAGAAGGACTGAGGGTGGGGCAAGAGCAGAAGAGAGAAGTTTGTGGCTCTAGATCAGTGGGAGATCACAGAGCTCAGTCCAGAGAGGAGGGATTAGAGCAGCACGGGAAATGCAGGCATTAAAGATGTGGGGTGGCAAGTAGCAATGCTCAGGGGCAAACAGTGATTCTTCCTTCCCATGTGTGCATTGGACCTTGGAAGCTCTATCCCTCTGAAAAATGGTTGGATAAGAATAAGCTCACTAGTCTGTCACTGCAGGAAGTTTTCATGGCTCTACTTCCCTGTAGCTTCTCTAGGACTGCCAGATTCACAGCCCATCCAACAAGCTGGGGGTGGTATGCAAGTGGAGGGGTCTAGGTTCAATGCAGATATTGGGTTTGGGCTGGAATATAAGACAAGATGAAGCAGTATTCTTGTTCTGTAATCACCACTGTAAGACTAGTGGGTGATTTGGATCAATGAAAGGGAAAAGAAGAATTACAGGAACTGGAACAGCAGAAAGTACTGAGAAAAAAAGGAAGGAGAGCATCAGCTGTTTGCTTCCCTGTAACTCCTTGCTTCATAAACCCTGTATCTGTTGCTCAATAGAAATGTACATTATTCCTATCTCTACAATCTTTGTACAGATACCCTTTATTTTTCTAAGTCTTTTGTGGAACAGAGGAGCATCATGGAAACATGTTTCATGGATATAAGACTGAGTTACTGAGATGAAGTAACTCATCCAAGGTAGTATAGCAAGATGGTTACAGATCAGAGAACTGAACCAAGTTCTCTTAAATTACAAATCTAACCACTAATTCATCCTTTTCCCTCTCCTCTCTTGCATCTCAGAAAAAAATAGTAACTTTTGTTTTACTTACTTGCACAGGCAATTATTAAAATTAAGCACTTGCACAAAAGCTTGTTGGCTTAGCTTGTAATTAAGGGACATGCACACACAAAGGCTGTAGGTGAGATATATAACACAATATGGAAAGACAAAGGAAGAAGTAACAATTTCTGGTTCTAGGGATGGCTTTTATGAAGCTTAAGGGGTTTTGTTAAAATTCTAGTCATCTTAGACAGAAAAAGAAATTACTATTTTGATGGTCAAGCCACTTCTCTATGAAACAGCAAGATGAAGTTTCAAGGAGGCATTTGAAATTGGAGATCATAATAAATATTATTTACAGAAAAGAAGCATAACATGTTGTCATCAGGAAACAATAATGAAATACTGTTCTCAAGAAACAGCAAGTTCAGACAAATCTACACACTGAAAAACTTAACTAGTAACATTTCTCACTTCTATCCAAAGAGAGAATATTTAAATAAAAACAACAAAAAAGCTGATACATTAAAAAAAAACATAAACACATTCCAGAAATTAAGATGATTGTCAATAAAAATGACAAGAAACACCCACCGCGCTTACTTTTTGCTCTTACTCACTGTTAATCACTTGTCTGTAGGCTGGTACACTTCTATTGAAATTAACTGCTAATGGGCTGTAAGCACAGATGGTGTAAATCATCATTGCTCAACTCACACTTCAGTTGCTATGCTAATTTATACTATCTGGAGAATGCCTTTGTGTGTTCATGTTTTTTTTGTGGCCAATGATGAATCAGAAGTAAAATGTAGTTGCGTTTATTATGAGGGCAGCATAAAATGTATGAGGTCTTTGACAATTCATAGCCTTTTTAACTGTTTGAGTACTTCAAATTATGTGGGATATAGTAATTACCAGCCTTAAATAAATTTTAGACTTCCTGTTTTTCTAATAATGAAATATTTTCTTAGGAATACCAAGGATTTGATAAAAAAGTATAGCATTCATAAAATTAAAGTTGTAATATGTGAAACGTCATCTGGCTCAATATAAACCATTAAGTACAAAGTTACTGTTTTGACAGCATACGAAAGTAAGCTCACAATCAAGAAAATAGTTTAAAAGTCTGAATGTAGAAAGAGAATGTATAACCTGTGGTAATGAAAACCAGATTATTTATGTTTATTTATTTTAAAATACTTCCTTTTCAGCATATGTACATAGGAAAGGAAATTGTCAGACAGTTTTAGAGTCTTTAGCATTTCTCATAATCCATTTTGTTGTTTCTGCCAACTTTTAACATCTGACACTTTGGGGTATCCTAAACGTTGTGGATTTGATAGACTGCTGTTTATTTAATTCTAAAGTGCAGTTTGGGTGTTGCAGTAATATGCCAGTGAAACTCCATTGTTATTCGAATGGATTGTGAAAAAGACTTCGATTCCACTGGGTCATTAAAATGTACTTAATAGATAAAAAGCCTAACATGAAAAAGGAAAAGACAGACAAACCTATAATGGACATGAAAAATAAACTTGAGTTCTAAAAGGGGAAAGAAAACCAAGTTAATTACTATTTGTTGTTGCTGTGGGAAAGAAGGGCATGAGCACCACAGTGACCTGCATTTATAAGCTCTCATTCATATAAACTTTTAAGTGGATAACACCCAGAACATCAATATTTTGGCCTAACAGTAATAACATTCTTAAGATAAAAGACTGTTAACTCTGAACCGAGTCTTATTTTGTTGAATGCACTGGTCAGAAAATTGTCAGTCTGTGATTAGCTCAATTGTCAACAACAGAGAGCAGAGTTTGTTGAGAAAGACAGGTGAAAATATCAGGTTACAGAGAAAAGAAGCATGTGAAAATTTCAGAGCGTGTCTTTTTGTTGGTTTTTTTTTTTTTCTTTTTAGATGCAAGGTGGAGGTGAGGTGAAGGACTGCTAGTTTATTTTTATATTGCCTCCTTGACTACCCTTCCATGGTCAGGAACAAGCTGGCTTCTGTGTGTTAGGTATGGGTAGAAGTCTTTTAGCTCTGCAGAGACGCAAGAGTGTATCTGCTTCAAAGCACTTTGCCACTTGTTCTCCTTGTAGCCAGGGAAGAATCATGATTGTATTAAAAATGTTTGAAACCCTGGTTTATATTCAGCCTGCAAAAAGAAGGGAAGATCAATGGGGTGAAGCACAGGGCTGCAAATATAGTGTTTTATTTTCTTTGTGAAGGTGTGCCTCAGACTTCTCATTACTTATTTGAAGCTGCTTGTGCTTACCTCAGATATAAATTTGGCTTGTTGACTCTCCAGTCACTAAAAATTGTTTCAAGCCATTGATCAAATGATGATGAGTTCCAGATAAAGTTATGCTGAAAAATGTGCCTCTCCATGACCATTTAAAATCTGAATGGGATATTACGAAATCAAATGGTGTAGAAGGTTTTTTAAGAGGGGGAATTTCAAGTAGAGAAATGTGACTTTCCAAGACATTTTTTCTCAGCAGCTGTGAAAGCTCAGAAGAACTTCCTAGACAGGAACATATGAGGACACAGTCTTTTGTGAGCCAGTCAGTGGAGACATTTGTGGGAAAATCGTGGATGCAATTTGAGTTCCAAAATATAAAAGGAAAAAGAAGCCCCTGTTAGAAGAGCCTGTCTAATTACTAAGTTGCAGAAATTATATGTTTATTCATCTGTTATTTTGTAGTAGGACCTACAATTAAATGATGTCAGCCACAGTTAAAGAAAAATGGCTATTATAACTGATGATTCATTCAAAATACCTTCTTACCATCTAATGCCAGCAGGACAGCAGGCTGCAGTTGTACCAATGCTGAAAGCTGAAAAAAGAGCATGGTTCCCCTTTGGTTAACAGCATGTGAGCAAAGGCTTCAGCACAGGAAAGGAGATGGCAAAATAGGAACAAGGCTGCCCAGCAAGTGGTGGGGAAAGAGTGACCTGACATCTGTCAGTAGCATGGGTGTACAGAGCTTGGGAAGGTGCAGGCAGGTGCCTTGGCTGAGCCCATCTATCAGCTGATGCCCTACCTCACAGTTTCCTGCCCTCAGCTTCTTACTGTGTGGTCCTGACACTTCACTTGCTGTGGATCTGGCGTTGTTATAATGCAGCATGAGCCAGTCTGTCCTGCCAATCCAACAGAAGCAGAGCGAGTTACTCTTTTTGTCAGTCATTCAGTTGAAATCTGTTGTCCAACAATAGAGAAAAGCTCTTTAGAATGAGAGGGGTCAAACGCTGCAACAGGTGCCTAGAGAGGCTTCCCCCTCCTTGGAGATGGTCAGTGCTGGAACAGACAAGGTCCTGAGCCACCTGATCAAACTGGGGAGCTGGACTGAATGTTGAGGTTGGCTCTGCTGTGAACAGGGAGTTAGACCAGCTCGCCTCCAGAGATCCCTTCCAAGCTGATTTATTATATGGGGCAGTCATGATTCCTGCATCTTATATTATTTTACATTGAGAAATATCAGTGCGTCAGTGTCCCTGGCTGAAACTTTATCTGTAAAACATCAGGATAGTCCTGTCACTATTATGAAATCTCAGTGTATGAATTTCTATGTTTAAATCATTTTGAGCAAAGGGATTTCAGGAGGAAGTCAGTTCTTTTCAAATATAAATACTGTAAGGTTGATCCTATTATTGCTAAACCAAATATTCTAAAGTCATGTTATTGAAGATGAATTTATACTGTAAAAATTACTATAGTAACATGTACACAATTCAAGTTTACAAGCAAGCTTAACTTTATGTTAAAGAGACTGCAATAATCATACAATAATACACAATGTATTTTAACTGATTCATCTCAGTGGGTGTTAAAAACATACTCAGATCCTGCCTCTGCTTTGCCTCTCTGTGATGCAGTAAGGCTTGTAGATTTTATAGGACAGATAAAAGTTATTGTGCTTAGCAATTGGATATTTTTGTGGTAGAAAATCACATTTACATCCATAGGGAAGCCCTTTGACATTGGTAAAGGTGTGAAAAAAGGCTCTGGACTAAAATGAGTCAAGGCCATATATATGTAATTTAAGGAATGAAGGTATGAAATCCTTCAACAACACCACCACCACCAAAATCCCTAGTAACCAATGGAAAAGCAAATATATCTTTAAAAAATCCCAGAGTCTTATTCTGAATTACATACCTCACTCTCCATAGCTGTTCATAAGTTGACAATGTAGCTGCACAGGGTGTATTTACTTCCAGTCAAATGTTTCTCAACACTTCTAGAATGGTGCAAAAGGACTGTATCGTATTCATTTCTTCCCAGTTGTGCAGTCAGCTTGTGAAATGTATAAGCCAAAAGTGAAATGTATCAGCCAAAACATACAAAGACTAAGAAACAAAGCCATCTAAATTGTTTATGAATGATTTTTTATGCCAAGGAGCTTTATAATTTTTTGAAATTATTTTCATTTATTTATACAGACTGCCAGCACTATGGATTCAGGGACATCTGTCTTTTCTGCAATCCATAAGGCACCTGTTTTGTTTTCAGTAGTTTACACAGGTATGCTCACGTAGTTTGAGACCCTTGTCTTTCAAACAGACTTTTCAGTGGGTGTGTGCTTCCTAATGGCACTTCAATGTATTTTGGTGGGAAGACAGCTATAGAATCAACATTGTGTTCAGAGAGGAGGGCAAACCACCCTGTAAATTGTCTGGCACCAGTGATTTGGACCTGAGAGGTGCTGAGCCAATCATGTGTGTGTTACCTCACAGTGCCCACCAAATACATGTGTTGCAGATCAGTTTTGCCTCAGGGTACTTGCCTGCAAAGATTGTGGCTACCCAGTGAGAATCTGTACCACACTGGCAGTGAGCGCAACCTGTCTGGCACTACATGTTCTTTGCTGAGAGTTTTTTTCCATATTCAGTGAGTTGTTCCAGGAACATACACAATGGCACTTTTCTGGGATTCCCTGTGATTTCCTGTCTCACAGGATGCCCTGTGACACATCCATTAAATGCAGTAGTCTGCTACCAAAACTGATGAAAGATCATCAGGAATTGAGGCAGACGGCATATCCAGTGTAATTCACAAATTCCAGTTTCATTTTTTGAATTGATGTGTAGGACATCAGTCACCAACCTAAGTTGTGAATCAACCATTCTTTCTTGAAACTAGGAATTTAAAAATCATTTGTTTTGTTTGGACTTCATTTTCAAAATCCCAGTTGTCTCTGAAACATGCTGGGTCTAATCACTGGTGTAGAGCAACTTAAGATCTCATTTTTCAGGTGTGGATCTGTGCCGCCTCACAGCTTCTATACTCAGTTAAAGATGATGTCTAAGTGGGAGCCAAATGCTGGCACCAGAAAGCAGGCAATTGCATCTTGGTGGTATTCTATGTTTGTGAGTCCCTCTCGTGTCTGGCCAAAGCACGTGTGAAGAGGAGATTCTGCCCATAAAGCTCCACATGGAGCAGAGCCAATAAGAATCAAGCTTGCTTTTTCAGTACACAGTATAGTACAAACAGACATAATAATCCAGTTTATTTTGGATGATTGATTAATGGGGACATTGCTCATATACCCAGTGCATGACATTTCCTATTACTTGTTCATATCATTTGAGAGTTAAAGGATATAAATACTTAGGAATTTCCCAGCAGTTGGGTTGCCACCTGTCTGCTGAACACATTAAAGGGGGAAAAGGGTGAGTTGTATTCCATTTATGAATGCTGTAGCTATCTGAGCAACTCTGAATAATATTTCTGACATTGTCAAGGGAAAATTTTCCATAGCAGTCTCAATACAGATTCAGCAATAAGGTCTTTTCTCCCCAGCACAGCTAGACATTTAAAGAGTGTTAACAAAGGCAGAGGTAGTGGGAAGGGAGTGATGGCACTGAAGGAAGTTTACAGTGCTCTGAAGCTGATGCTTCTTTCCATAAGACAGGTCACAAGAGAGCCAAGGCCTCTATGTATGTAATCAAACTGAACATATAGCAAACAGCTGTCAATCTCTGTATAAACTCATCACTTCCTTGGTTAATGTTTACACCTGGCATTGTAACAGCTAGTTAATAAATAGCTCATTTGCGTGAAGAACTGGAGATGGTAAAACCCAAAAAATATCTGTAACAAACACACATGCAAATCCCCCACCTAGATTTCTTTTTGCAAAACACCTGTTGAACTGATTGCAAAGCTATTCTGTGACATGACATCATTCAGTTCTATGAAATGACTACCAGTGGGTCTGCTCACAGCATCTATAATTAGCTCCTTACCTCTAAGTTTCAGTGATTTGAGCAGCACACTGATGTAAATGTTTTAAATCAGCTCCTAGAAATGCCTTTGAAACTAAGCAGCACCTAACATGGGCATCAGCACTACACATGTATGTCAGGCTTTCTCCTGCACCTTAACCTGGGCCTTACTGTTGTGGAAAATACTTGGAGAAAACTCCCGAATGTTCTATCTGTAAACACAGAGCTGTGAATCTCAAGGGATCCTGGAGAGGATGAAAGCTCCACTTGCTCTAGGTTTACTACCCCTGAATTACCTCATAGCATCATTTAGCACTTTTGTAGGGATATGCCCCAGTAGATAAAAACCAGGAATGGTCTCTCATGGGGAGGGGGAGCCATTCAGGAATTGGTAAAGCTTTAATGTCCACTGCTCCTGGGTCTGACAGCAGAACTGCTGGAGACAGTGCAGGAAGGGACACAGACACCTTCTGCTGCATGCAGAACCACCCTGCAAAGCCTGACTAGGAGTGGCTTGTAACACCAGACCACACATCATACATCATATTTTGTATAGTTTCTAAATCTCTAGTCTTAGTTTCCAGTTTGGGGGGGGACAATATAGTCCCCGATCATAAATTCTAACAGGAAATCATGAGGTAGAAGTTCAAAACAGACCACTGCAGGTACACAGTTTGTGGTAATTAGGAGCGGGGGCACTGCCTCATCCCTAATGGGCTACAGCTGTGAAAAGCAGGTGAGCAGCATTGAAAGCAATGGCACATGGAGTGCTGAGGGGCACTGACCAGCCACAAAAGGCTACAGAGGGCACACAGGTGCAGTGCATACTAAGATGGAGAGTATAAAAGGTTGGGCCAAAGAACAAGAAGGGCAGATGCTTGCAGCTTTCTGAAGTGATGTTACTTTGTATGGGCAGGTGCTTGAAGCTTTCTGGTATGGTGTTACTCTATATGGGTGGATGCTTAAAGCCTTCTGATGTTGTATGGTGATACTTGGTGTGTCGTGGTCCTCTGGACTGTGACATGTGCTGTGACAAACCGCTTGCTTAAAAGCCGGGTAACTTGATGTCAGTGCTACTGTTTCATGTAGTCTGTTTCCTTCTTCCCTTGGATCAGTCTTGTCTGGCATTTGTTTAGCAGTCTGGTAAAATTCAAAAGAAAGGATAAGATTTCAGTGTGTGGGTTTTTATTATGGCCCTTTTAGGTGTAGGGGAAGTATATATGCACCCACCTTGGCCCTGATCTCATACTTAAATGCTTTTTGCAAGCTAGTCAGTATTTTCTAATTTTTATCTTATAGTTACAGCTAATCCTCCAAATATTCAAACAGTTGCCACAAATCAATTATGCTTTCAAATCAGAGATAATTTGGAGTTTACAATTGTTCTGTGTACAATATGTGCATGTGAATGAGGAAATGAGATTTATGTGCATTTGTAGTCAATCTTCTTAGTTATGAGTTTTTTGATATGGTAGTTTGAGAACTATCAGTGGTCTGACTTGCAAATGTAGATACCATTTCTTCCAGTGATGCCAAAATCAAAGTGAGTGGAGTTAGAGGTATATGCCTGACTGAGGAGTTTAACAGAACTTCTAAGTCTCTCATTTTAGTTGTTACCTAAATTACTTCAAATACCTGAGAAGCCATTCCAATTGGCCTTCAGTTACCAAGAGAGAGGCATAGGGGTGTTTACATTCATTGTTTAGATGTCAATAGTACTTTTCAAAGAATCTGAGAAAGCATCAGGTTGTGTGAAAGTAGAAAAAGAAATTCAAGAGTATCTGCACTTTTTTAGTTGGTTGTACCTGGTCCACCTGACAGGCAAACTTTTGCAAGGTCAGTGAAGTAAAATGCAAAATTTGACCAGCCTATTTTTTGAAATACACGCTCAAAAGTAACATTCTCTAAAACCAATCTACCCATGTGAGTCAAACTGTGGTGCCCCAGTCACGTTAAAAAGAGTGTTACCTGTTATTGTTCCCCTTTCATCTGCTTCTCTTCTCCAAGCTGAGCAACCCCAGCTCTCTCCAAAGGAAGGGAAAAAATGGTGGATTTCTTTTTTCAGGAGATATTGGTGGAATGGGAGTGCTGGGACATGTCAGGAAGACTTTGGGAGCCATGAAGAAGGGAGCTGACAACAGGTTAAGGGCTGACAGTGCTTTTTTTCAGTGTATTTCTGAAGCAACCTCTTTTATTTCCCCTGTGTGGGTATGGATGGGTGAGGCAGGCAGCCTGTCAGTTCCCAGGAACCTGCTGCGTATTTCCTCTGTTGCAGTGAAATTCCCTGTGAATTAGTGTGTGTTACTCAGGAGTGTATATTCATTTGCACTTATTACAAATTAATGCAACACTTTTTGCAGTGCGGATTTGGTCCTGTAACTCCTGTTCACATGCACAGTCTCATTAAATACAAACCTCATTAAACACAAATCCAAGGCTCATGGGTAGCTACAACAACACAGGAAATCCAATACAGTTAAACACAGTTGCAAACCAGAAGTTAGCTGGTATGATGCTGACTTAGGATGGGGTGAGCAGTGCAGACCGGGGCAAAGTGCTGTATGTGATGCCCCAACTCTTCACATGAGGGACAGTGGCCCTTCTGAAAGTAGTCAAGGTCATCGTGGAAGTCCTCTGACCCAGTTACAGTGCAGAGATCCAGCTTGCCATACAAGTCCTTCAGTTTTTGCTCAGGCTGTGCAGAAACCTTGTTTTTGCCCTTGGACAAGACAACAGTATCAGACTCAGATTAGTAAATGTTTTGGATGTGAGCACTGTCCATGCCACAGAATCTGGGGCTAGACAAAAGTGCTTAAAAGAATTTTATGTCTTGTGGAAAGCAACCAGAAATGCTCTTATCAGAAAAGCCAGCTACTAACAGCAATTTTGCCTGGCTCTAGTAGGTATGCATATGCAGACATATTTGTTTGCGTAGGCCAAAGGGGAGTAGCATGTTGCAAAATATTTTAAGAACAAGAAAAAGAGACACTGAGCTGAAGTGGATTTTTAAACCTCTTGAGAATGAACAGTATGCCTTTTTAGTAAACCAGTTGTGTATAGAGATCAATGTACACAATTAAAAGACTAATCCTGCTGTAAGTTCACCTCAAGTATTTCATGAATGTCACATGATCCACCCACTTTTTTTCTGTACCTCTGCAATTACCATATCAGCAGCAATAATTCTTTGTTGTTCAAGTGCCAGATATAACATGGCTTTCACATTCCTGAATGTGGCATATTGTGCTGTTCTGTTTGTTTGTTGTTTTGGAACAAGATTGAATTTTACTCACTTGCACACCTTGCTGAATGTTAACCCACTCTTTGTCATCTTCTTAATCAGTGACTTATCTTGATCCTTGGCTCTCAGTTTCTTGTATTTAGTTTAAATTTTGTATGAATGCCATGTTATTCAAGTGACTTTTGGAATAATTTCTAGTTTTCCCCTCTGATGATATTTGGAACTACCAATCATATGTCTGAAGTGTAGGATCATCTAACTTTTTTCCCTTCCACAAGCTAGAAAATATGAAGTAGCTCCTTTCCAACTGCAGCATAAACATTTTCATGCAATATTTTAATTTACAGATACTCTTCAGCAACATAAAAGCATCATGAGCACTGTGTCAAGATTTTGCTTATGTGGGAAAGTTAGTCTGGCTAGATAAAGCAGTAATTTTCTGTCTGTGTATGCACAGGACAAGAGCTGATTATTCGAAATTATCTTATTTTGAGCCCATTTTACTGGAGAAGTACATTTGCAATAGCTAAACAGGAAGAACTCCCCTCATAGATGTGACTTCATGCATTTGCTACTACAGAAGGCACTCATCTTGTCACAAAGTAGAATTTGGCAAATACGAGTAACTCCCTTATCAACATTTAATTATACAGTGTATAGGAAGTAGTTGCAGATCAGGCTTCAATTTGCTGTGCTTTGTTCAAACACTGATTAGGTTTCAAAAACCAACTTTCAAAGAACATTTGTTTTAAACAGAATTTTCTTTTAATCATACCAATGAGGTGATCAGTCACTACTTGTGAGCCATTTGCTCTTCATGTGTTTGCCAGGTCTTCCAGGTCTTTAGCATATATACCTGATTTCTCTAATGTAAGGAAAAAACCCCAAACCAACAATAAACTGGTATACTTTTATCCTAGTTATATAAACAACAATAAGATATAGAATATTAGGTAAATAAACTTTTATTGGGTCACTCATTGGTGACAAATGCTTGAACTGATGGGCTTAAATGACAAGTTAAAGGTGTTCTCTGTCTCAGTGTGAACAGAGCCTACAAATTGAAAGACCGAATTTCTTCAATTTCCAAAACATTTCTTCTCATCCATATTAAAGGATGCAGAAAAGTGCAATTTCTCTATCAGTTCCACAAAAGAACTCCAAACCCCAAGGGATTGAAAGGCAGGCTGTTCTTGCACAGTCTTTGCCCCATGGCAAATGATTTAGCATCTCTATTAAAGCAATTAACATCTCAGTACATTTGGAAAACAAACTAGAGAATATCTTAGCTTTATCTTTGCCTGCATGTCCATAAATGAACTCATCTCAAAGGCTCTGAATCTCAAAAGACTCCACAAATGTACAGTGGAGCAATTTCAGCAAAATGCTTGATACCAAAAAGATTGCAAGATTTGTTCTTGTTTCAGGCAGGATTTCAGAGGAACAGATTTTGAATTGCCTTAATTAACACATTTACAGATCTAGGAAGACTAAGCACCCTGTTGGGATGTGTTGAAATACCAGCACATAGTGCAAAATTACCCTGTGAGTTATATCTCTTTTTTAGTCACACTGACATAAGCAGTGATTTTTAAGCTATTGCCGAACTCACTTTATCTTACTCAAAGTCTCTCTGGATCTTGGAAGCCTAACCCTTCTTTTAACAAATATTACTGATTTCATCAGGGACCTGCAAATAGTTACTGCACAAAACAGTTTGTGACACTGTGTAACACAAGGTGGGATTTCCTTTTCTTATATCACTATGGTTTAAATGTTTAAACTGTTAAAATCTGTTTAAAATGTCATAATCTTATGCTCTCTGTATGTGCATACATATATAAATACCCAGTTTCATTGACAATTGTTCTTTCTGACAGACCCCCACGCAATTCACATGTCCAAATTCATCCAGGAGGGCAGCAGAGCCAGAGTGGAAAAGCAGACTGAAATGCATAGTTTGAGTTGTTCCCTGCTAACATACGGAAGGTCTTAAGTGCTGAGGCAGGGAACTTGTGCTTTATCCTGGTCAGAAGCTGGGAGCTCTGCTTCTTACCTGATATAAAGCAGGATGGGTGGTGTGGGTCAATCTCTTGGGAAGAAAAGATGCAGCTGTAACTTTAATTTGCTGGCTAAAAGGATTCTGGTCTTTCTGAATCAGCACCAGGGCTCTGCCTAATCTCCTTCCTCCACTCATGTTGCAACAGAGTTGCTTGAGTGAGCTATGTTGGCTCTTTGCCACTCAATATTTCCCTTCACCGGGGAAACCCCCGGCTGGCTTTTAAAGCCAGCTTTATGGCCCCGGGATAGTGCCGAAGGCAGTAGGAGGCACCTCACCGCCTTCGGGAAGAATTTGAAGGTAACGACGGGGGTGGGATCACCGGAGACAAGCTCATAGCAAGCTCTTCCTTCAGCTTTGTGAGCGGATGCCTCTTGTTTAACACACTGATCATCCCTGCTTCTTTATTACTATTATTTCAAGGGGGAGTTGCCAGAACTGATTCATTGTTTTTGGACAAGCAAATAGGAAGCAGTGTGCAAACTACCTTGTCTTTGACAACTAAGAAGTACATACTAAGAAAAAAAAGCTTCAGAAAGTGCTTTGTCTCTGCCATCTAGCAAGCATATCCCTCCAAGAGGAAGGGCTGTGATTCAGGGGGAAAATCCCGTGACAAAGCCTTCAGCCCTAACAATTGCATGTAAAAGAGATTAAGTCATGGGAAACTCCTGGGAATAGAGCTGCACGAATAAAAAGAAACATGCAGCAACACGAAACACGCCAAGCTTCAGGTTTCGCCGCCAGCTTGAAATGTGGGCCACGCTTAAGAGAATTCTATCCTGAGGTACCTGTGTCTTTCCAGCAAGCACAGGCCTAATTTCAAGGCACAGACACAGGACGATGGCCTGGCTTTGCATGAGGCGTTGAACATTAGATCTGTGATTAGATTTGTGCCGTGTGTCCACAGGAAAACGGGAGGGAGCTGGGAATTCTCAATGGATTACAGGGACTGCTTCTCCGGGCTTGGGGGGAGCTCGGTAGTCTCTACGTGGCCTGGAAAATTCGGCTCTACCTTCAGGAACTCTTAGGGCAAAGCAAGGCAAAAAGCAGCAGAAAACTTAAATTTGTTATTTTATTGGTTTGGGGTTTTTTTTAGCTCGAGACAGCCAGTGCCTAGGGTCGGAGCCGGCAGCCTTAGTCCCACCAGCCCTGTTCATCTTTCCGGAGTCATTGGGGTTGCAGCAGAGCAGCCGTGGAATGGCGCGAGCGTTAGAGAAAACACAAACAAACAAACAAACGCAAAAAAAACCCCAAAACACCAACAAAACAACAAATTCTGTTGTTGAGGCGGGGCGGGGGAGCGCCCGCAGCCTCCTGGGAAATGTAGTTCGCCCGGCCGGCGAGGCGAGGACCAATCGCCGCGCCGCTCCTTGGCTGGGCCTGCTGGGAGTTGTAGTTTTTCTCGTCCCCATCAGGGCGACGGGGCCGAGCAAGACTACATTTCCCAGCGTGCACCGCTCTGCCGCCGTTTCCCGTCGCACGGCTGTAAACGAACATGGCGGCGGGCGCGGGCCGTGCTGAGGCTCGGTGAGCGCCGCTGTCTGCCGGGGCTGCGGGCGGGGGGCTCCGCCTGCGCCTCGTGCAGGGACTGCGGCCAGGAGTCCCGGGGCTGGCGGCACACATGGATGACAGCAAGGTAAGGGCCTGCGGTGCGCACCCGGGAGCTGGAGCCGAGGGCAGCCGCTGAGGCTCTTGGTGCAGGGAGCCTTCTGAAATCTCCTCGTGAGAGGCTCCTTCTGAAATCTCCTCGTGAGAGGCTCCTTCTGAAATCTCGTGAGGGGCTCTGCTTGCTGCAGCCGCCAGGAAGGAAGGCTTGCCCCCTTAGTTCTCGCTCGCAGCGCTTCGTTGCTGCTCCTGGCTTTTCCTGGAACCTCCGGGCGTGGGCCGAAGGCTGGATAGCAGCAGTGGCGCGGTGCGGGGGCCCATGCTCCCAGCAGCACCCTGAATTTATTGGATAAATAGCAGCTGTGCACGGACGGTGAGGTGCGAGGGCAGCAGCTGGGTTGCAGCCTTGTGCTGGGTGCCGGAGCTGGGTTTTTGCAGCACTGGGAGAATCTCGGGAGAGCAGCACGGTGGCGGCCCTGCAGGTGCAGGGCTTGCGGCTGAGAGAGCCGTGTCGGGGAGCCTGACTGCTCGGCAGAATCCAGTTTTACTGTGAGCTTACAAAGAGTTATATACTGCTTCAGGAGGCTAGCAATGTTTACTACAAAGATTAGGTAAAAATCAAATACACGAACTTATGCATATTACAACATTCCTTTGCTTGCAGAGTCTGATGAAGTTTTATTTCCCCGGAAAACTGTCTGATTGGATCTTCTTGCAATCTTGATTTGATTCTCGAGGTTCTGTTTGCTCCTGCCAAGGCATCAAATCTTTTATGCTATCAGGGTCCAAAGTACTCTCTGTTTTGTGTATTGTCCTGATCTCCCCCTTCTCTTTCAAAAATATTTCTTTTATTAATAATTCTCTGCACATGGAAGCAAGCAAGGCATCATGATTAATACAGTTATTATCAAAAAATTATCACATACATACCTATGTTAAAAAATAATCTTTTAGCTAAAAACTCTAGCTACTAAAGGCTCAGGCCATCAGGCT
>VXAX01005569.1:15949-32429 GCA_013399835.1 Leptocoma aspasia | reverse complement strand
GCTCGGGGTGACCCCGCCGCGCCCGGTGGTCCCGGAGCCGCCGCTGCGGCACAGCCCGGCTGGGTGGGAGGGGGAGAGGGTGGGCACAGACCGGGAGGTGTGAAGCGCATCGCTCTGCTGGGTGAATAACTTCACTGTCTGCTGCTTCGCTCCATTTTCCTTTTGTCCTGATGCCCAGAAATTTATCATGCAGAAATTGATCATCCCAAAGTACTGAATATTTTTATTTTCATTGTGTCTGTGAAGCAACACATTGGAAGCTGGCGTTATCCCACTGCCAAAGTTTAAACAGCTGGAGCAGCAGCTCCAACGCCATCATCAACGATTTAATACCGATTTTCAAGGCTGACTCAAAGAGCTGTGCTCTACTTCTTCCCCTCTTATAAACAGGCAGCAGAGCCCAGCCAGAGCCGGCCCATCACCGCTGAATTCCTCACAAAGCAAACCTCAGTTTGCAGTCTCATAGCTTGTTTGGTTTCTGCATGATGCCATTCGAACAAAAGGGTGATGAGAAAGCAGTTCCATTGCTGGGGACTGATTGCAATTTGTGTTTCATTTTGGCTTCGTTCTCTGGCATTAATCCAGCACGGTAAACACAAAATGGTGTGATGCATTCCCCCAAACAGGTTTCAACTACATCAGCATTTAGCAATGTTTGTTAGAATTTCACTTCCTAAACGTTAAACAGAATCTCTTGCCATGGCCATTACACGGTGAAACAGATACTTGAATCCATGTACAGCCACCCCTCTTTCTCCCTGCAAAATGTCATAAAAGTTTTGGTGAATAAGGACTTCAGGATTTAAACACTGGGTTGTATTTAGAAGTGCAGAGCCAGCAAACGATTGCTTTTTAAAAAAAGACCCTGCAGCTCCCAGCTATGGAAATAATCCCTAACACAAAAAATTGCAATAAGGGTGGAAACTGGACAGTTGTACTAACTTTACAGAACACTTGCCTAAAATATCCGCTGGCTTGAGAGCTGCAGTGGTGAACCTCTGTGCTTCTTTCTGGTGGTGCAGATTTGAGCTTTCTGTATTGATCTGATGCTAACATAGAATGGGTTTTTCTCTAAGTACATCTATCATTCTCCATCATTAATTTGATGTTTTGTCTCTCAGTTAATTTGCCACCATGTAAGTCCATCTCAAATGCCTGCAGTTCAGTGCACAACATTAAAATTGTATAAGCAATATCAGACTGATGCATCTGACAGAGCACAGCAACTACAAGACAGCTTAAAGATGAAAACTAGAAATTGCAACTTTGTGCTGTTATTGTAGAACTTGTCATCATGTGGAAGCAGTAACAGTGGGGAAATAATGGATAAAATATGTTTAAATGTGTAAATAGTTTGCTTCACTCCCTTGCACTCCCTTGACTAAGGCAAGAATTGAGAACTGCACACAGATAAAGGCAGTGTGCCACTGTTTTTTCCAGTGATTTCCTACTGAACAGACTCAGCTTCAACATCCTGTAGTCCTGTAAGAAAAAAGAGAGTTTGTTATCTATTCTTTGACCAGAATCAACTTCATACCATGAAAATGTAGCTTTGGAGCAACTGTAACTTCAGTTAGTCCCAGCTGGAAATGGTTGACAGCCTCTGTGTACCAATGTGCACCCACAGGGCACAGCCAATTTGTAGGCATCATTGTAATAAAGGATCCTGGTACTTTAAACCACACTCCTATACAGGATTAGATATGATTGAAAGGCAGAATATTTTTGATTCCAGTCCTGGTGGCTCTTTTTTTCTGATCTGGATGATCAAATCAGTCAACAAATAATATATAGGCATTTTCATAACTCCATGAGAACAGGAATTGTTGGATGCTCACATAAGTACTGGCATCCTGGCCACAAGCACAAGGCTCATTTTAAAATTAAAATTGTTCTCAATAATGTGGGAACACCAGTTGCAGTTGTTTTTGCCCTTTTTCAGATTTGTGAAGGGTCCAAGGTTGTTGAAGCTTTCTAAGGAGCTAAAATGTTGTCCTTTAAGGACTGAATGTAAGGATCTCCTGACTGAAGAAATCCATTTTTCTATTCAGTGGCATGTATTCACACAAGTATGAGAATTCTGAGTAAAGATTTTTTTCCCATCTGAATGATCTCTTCAATATGCACATCTGGCAATCCCTATACAGAACTGATGGTCACATCTGCTACAGAAAAGGCAGCTAATTGCCTTTTTTTTAAATCTCTGAAGTGCTGCTTCAAAAATCCCAGCACTCGCACTACTATTTTCTGTAGTTTCTTTTCTGTAAAGGCTGCAAGAAGTCTTTTCACTGCTAATGTACCTACTGGTTTCCTTCCCCAGGTCAGCCAGACTACCCAGCAGCAATAAAAGAAAAAGCTCTCCAAACCCTTGTTCTTTGGGGAGCTACTCAAGACAAGCTTTCATCCAATTTTACATTATTTGTTCTACCTAACATGGGTAAATCAACAGAGAACAGTATTTGAACAAATGAAAAAATAATCCTTTTTGCATTCTAGTTTAAACAAGATACTTAAATTAACAATAATGTTCCTCTTGATGAGTGCTTCATTTCCCTGATAACTGAGAAACCAGTCTATTAATAAAGATGCAAATCATTACAGCACTTATGTAAATACCAATAAAAGCTGAATTCTCACCTACAGCAAAGCAAAGCAGAAGGATTTTGTTCCTATCAAGTGCTGAATTCTAAAGAAAGGGTAAATAAATGTTCATTCAACATGACAACTAAACACATTGCAAAAAATCTTACATAACATCTCTGCTGCTGTAGTTGTCTGAAGTCTAGGAAGTGTCAAATTGTCACACAGTAATTACCACTCTATTAAACCCATCCTGTTTTCAAAAAGCTACTCCAGGAATCACGACCAATTCCTCCCTCTGACTCATCCCCTCCCACCCCCCAAAATGTAGCAATGACTCTGCACTGGATTCTTAGGAACAGCATCCATCTCCAGTGGCATTTCCTTGCCAGGGGCAGCACAGCCATGGCACAGAAGGAAGGTGCTACGGGGTTCCATGGCAACTGAAACACTTTGATTATATTGGAGCTTTTTCCTCCTCTTCGTTTCTCCTTTTTTTTCTTTTTTTTCCCCAGCTATGCTGCCTCACAGAGCTTGCAGTGAAGTAATTATTTTTAGCATCTACCATGTCTTTCAGATATCTTCTAGAATCTCAGCTATTTCTCTTTTCTTGACATTTTGAGCGCTGTGAATTGGGTTATAAAAATTTACAGTCAGAAATTTGGATCTTTTTAAGACACAACTTCCCACCTGACTGATACCCAGATTATTTTGCAGAGATTTGATTTTTTAGATGTGCATGAGCATTTTAAAATATTTTGATGTTCCAAGTGCTGTAAATAAACACGAGGACTATGCCAACAGGAATCTGTGGGAAAATTTGAGTGAAGTCTGCTCATGCTATACCCACCTCATTACAGATTTTATTACTCATTCATTTTAGTAAACTCTAATCTAGGTTATTATGCCACACCCATCACCATGGGAATGGTACTTAAAGGCACCCAAAATACTTTGCTATTCAGCTTTTCCTTGGGACTTAAGAGAGTGATCTGATTGCAGTTTCAATATACAAAACCCATTTGAGTAGTTACAGCTGACAGATTAAAAACCTCACTAATTACAAGGATCTTCAGTGCAACAATATGTAGCACTTGATAGAACAGTGAATTATAGATAAATAGCTAAGAGATGCAGATGAATGAATTCCTCATCATGAAAGAAGCTGCAGAAATAACTCCCCATCCCTAATTAACTGTGTCTTACAGCAGAGGTAAATACAGGAGGAGTTTTACTTACTGGTTTAGTTTCCACACAGCACTATCCAGGCTGACTGCCACCTCCAAAGAAAGGACAATTCCAAAGAGAAGATTTAAGAAAACAACTCAAAAGATACCTCTGAGTGCTCTCAGAGAATTTTGTATGATTTATCCTTATTTGAAATTAAATTACTAAAATTAAATCCAGAAATTAAACAGTCCCTGCCTGCTTATCTGAGATCAAAACATATCCCAAAAGTATTAGGACAAAAAAAAAAAAAAAAGCATTACAGGAACATTTATAACATTGCAGTTTGAAAGACAAACGAATAACAGATGGAAGTACTTTAGTCACAACTGTTTTGCTTATCTGTTGTGACCAATTAATTATGTGGAAGGGTGATTGAGGATGGACCATACAGAGCACTGAAAGGCTCTAAGCACATAAGGATGATTTTTATCTTGTGTACTCTTCTGCCTTGCTCACAGAAACCACAAGCACTCCTCTGGTTTAGGCTGCATGTTCTACTCAAGCAGCAGCATTTCCTAAGAGCCATTAAAAACAGATCTTTAGGGTGTGGCAGAGAACTGCGTGTTTCAAGTATGAGCAGCACAACACACCCAAAAGGTGTGCACTGGCAATCATCACCTCCTGCCTGCATCCCTTTAACATCCACGTGGCAGTGATGCAGCACACAAAGGCTCCTGTAAACTGTCATTACTGGCTTTTAACTCCATGGAAGGAGGAGGAGGAAAAAGTGCCAGACCTCCATATGCTTCCCACCAGAGCTTTCTTTAAATGTATGTAGAAGGTGGAAACAGCACATTTTGTTGTCCACTCCTGTTATAAAAATACTATTTCTCCTATAAACTAGGAAGAAAAAAGCCATTCATTTTAGAACATATGATGAACATTTACCTTGACTTGCTTTCCAAGTGCAACCAAATAAAATGAACTGGTAAATGCTGCAAAAAGATTTTTCAGCCTCTCAGAATTCACACATAAAGGTGCTTTGGTTTTGCCTTCCTGTAACGTTTAGGGAGAAAAAAAAAAGAAAGAGAAATAAATAAAGGCTTTAACTGCAAAAAAAAAAAAAAAAAAAAAGCCTGGGATTCCCATAGAGATTCGAATGCACAGTGTACCAATATCATGTATTTTAAAGATCTTTGGGCAATATGCACTAACTGCAAAGCTGAGAATTTGAAAGTATTAAGTTCACTCCCTAACATTATCTTAGGGACATTCCCCTTCATAAGTTTTTTGTTAGATACTTGAAAATGCTTTGGTTTACTCTGCTTTACACTTGGTTGGGGAGACTTTTCCTGCATTTCTGAAAGGATAAATGCTTTACCAGCTCCAAGCAGTATCTTACACCGACCTAGTGCTCCCCCTCTTGGCCACTGAACAATGTACAGCCACTTCAGCCACAGGTCCCTCCCGAGACAAGGAGAAAAAAGGGTTACAACAATTAATCAGCAGGATTATAACATTTCTAAGCATTCAGAAGTGGGCAGCTCTTCAGATTATGAAAGCTGAATGGTATGGCAAGGTTTTGTTTAAGTAGCTAAGAGAATTTTAACAGTTTCTTGATCAAGAAAACCTGAAGCCAACAGTTGTGGCCCTTCCTGAAGTATTTCACTATACTCATCCTCATTTTGCTCAGCTTGTTTTCCCAATTTTCTTCAGCAGCTGATTTTCAAAACACAGCATTTTGCTGCTTTAGGACTCCAATTAAAAGCTCTTTAGCTAAAAGCTCATTTATTAAACCTCTGTAGACAACCACGAACATGTATGTACAGCAAGTTTACATGAAGGACGATGCTACAAAAGATACAGTGGCAATTAAAACAGACCCACATAAATAATTTATAAAAATACTTGAAATGGTGAAAATAGCACTGTAATCCCCAATTATTTTCTTCCAATTGCCAGGACTTCGATGTGGGAAATCTTAACGTCAGACCTTTTTAAAAACATTCTGAATATATTAAACTTATCTACAGGATAATTAGCAAAATGTATAAAGTGTAGATTATTGTACAAAGGACAGATATTAAAAAAATCACCAATCCACCTGAAACTCAAGGACAATATAAATCTTAGCCAGAATAATGAACACCAAACCACAAACTCTGCATTTTAGAGTCTCGAGTACTGGCAAATAAAATGCTCTTAACAAATCATCAGTCCTGTTATTCCTTAGTGAAGCATGCAATTTGGGAAAATTCTACATTTTCTGGCTGCATTGGTGGTTCTGCTCAAGATGGAAACCTGCACTGACTCCAATACCAAGGAAGAATAGGGCAGACCTGTATTTGTCAAGATTTTCCCATAAAATGAGGGAGGCTATCTGAGTTTGTAAAACTGGTGGGGGAACAGAAGGGATTTGGACATAAGAAAACAAAAGACCAGTTAAGATTTAAGTCTTTTTCTTTTGCTGGTTTCTTGGGGAATTTTTTAACAGGCTTCTTATCCGTAGATAAACCCCGGTTGATTCTGCCATATTTTCAAATTCAAATGGGGTGATGCCTGCAGCAAACTTGCTCATGTCAGGAACAAGTCCAGATTTTTTCACAGATGATCCAGTGCTTGTGGGCACTTTATCACCACCTGTGTTTTCCCCCTCATTAAGCTCAGGGTTGGCAGCAGGCAGGGTGTCATCCAGCAGGCCTTCAGAAACTGCATTATCAGGATTTTCCTTTAAGTCAAGCAAGCTGTCCTCTGGATTGGGACTGGTCAGAGAACGTTCATTTTCTGGGATCTGCTCACTGATGTCAGAAAACTCTGTTTCCACTGAGATCACTTTCTCAGGTGACCTGACTTCTGCAACCAGATCTGCTTCATTCCTGGCTGGTGATGATGTAAGAGAATTCCCAGTTAAAGGTGTGTCAACAGGAATATCAGAGTCACTGTTTGTGCTCTCTGCCTGCTCCAGCGCTGCCCAGATTAACCTCTGCTGCTCCTCCAGCTCCTCCAGGGTCAGCGTATCCTCATCCATCACTGAGTCCACTATTTTGGGCTGAGGACTATCACTGGAAGAGTTTGGTGGTGGAGTAGTCCTAGGGAGGGGAGAGTGGGTGGGAGTGGAAGGCTGAGGGGGTGTGAGTGGGGGTGTTCCTCGTGGCACAGGCGGAGGAGTGGACATGGATGGAGATCCAGGTGGCAGCGGAGGTTGGAACTGAAAACTGTTGGGAGTTTGAGATCTCTGTGCCCCTTCCAGATCTAGAAAGAGATTAAAAGACACCTTTTAGAACCTGAAATCTGACCAGGACAAGACTCAAAGTGTCAATGTTCTGATTAACTACCAGATTTATATCTTCTCATCCTCGGTTTTCAGCTGAGACAGAACAAACTTTGTGAGGCTGTTCATATCCACCAAAATTATGTTTTTTGGGATCTTAAGTCTGCCAGCCATTCAAGGAAAAAAAATTACTCTTGATGGTATTAAGAACAAACTCATTCCACACTGAGACACACTGAAGGACTCCTCATGGCAGATATCAAAAGGAAAGCCAGAAATTTCTCCAGCTGTTCTAACACTTAACACTGAATCCTCCTTTGAGTTTGCCTCATTTTTAAGAAGCTGTAATCTTGCAAATTTATGTTACTTCATCCAAATATTTAGGAATTTGGTCTTAAGAGAAGTTTCTTTAGGATGTTCCTGAAGTAAAGAGATCAGAATTTTTAGCATAACATTGCAATTGCCCTGAGCACACCTGAAACCTCCTGCTTGGTACTGGAAGATATAAAAACCAGAGGGACAATCACAGCAAATGCCACTGCAGTAGGACACTGCTGGCCTCTGTCAGCACTGCCTTTAATTACCACCAAAATGACTACTAACACATTGGCTACTCCTTTTAACTCTCACATTTCAATTCAGAGCAGGTTATTTTGAAAATAAAAGTTGAAACTAGGAAAAAAAAAATGCAGAATGACTGTACCAGAGTCCAGGTCCATGTCAGCTGCTGCTATCTCTGAACTGTCTTCTCTTGGTCGCTTGGAATGACGAGACTTTGACTGAGGTGCAGCCCTTTTGCTGCTGGATTTTGGACTTGGCTGGAGAGAAATTACCCACAAAACCAAAAAGAATTACTATTATACTGTACAGGGTAACATTTCCAGCTGTAAGGATTAAAGCAATTTTGTAACTGTACAATCACTTAGGGACTCAGTGTGTAAACAGACATTGACACTTGAGGGATGCCATGGCTATGGAAACCAAGCTTCTCATTTATTAGGGGAGTCTGGAACTTCCAGGCTGTGTAAATTCATGGCAATTTTTTGTTAATACACATAAACCAGATAAGCATTTCACCCTCACTAGTGTCAATAAAAAGTCTGTCCCCTTGTGCAAAAAGAAGATACAAGCAAGAAATCATAATGATTTACACTAACTAAAAGACAACATTGTTTTTTTTAATAACAAGGAGATATATTCACCTCCTGATAATTAGAAAGGTAGTGAGCAAAAACATCCTTCTGTTGAGATGGCTGCATGGGGATGGAACCAAACATCTGCCACTCCTACAGTGAAAAGGAAAAAAAAAGAGAAAAAATGTTGCATATGGTTGGTTAATAACAGAACTTTGGTTAATAACATTGAATGAAAAAACACATTTGGAAGCCACTAAATGGGCAAATGTAAAGGTGTAAATGCACAAGTGCTTCTTTTTAATGCTCAGGCATTCACATCAGTGAAGGAATTCACTGACAGGAGGTTAAAATGCTTTTGAAGATAAAAGTGCAGCACCCACAGGAGATTCCTTGTGTGCTCTCTGTGCTTAGGAGGGCACCCACTATGTGGCTCTTCTGCTATGATTTGTTTCATTCCAGTTGTTACAGAGCTTTGCAGAAGTTGTGCACTGACTGGTCTGATGTAATTTTTTGTGATCAAAAATTCTATTTATGGAATCACCCACAGTGATTTTCATATTCTAAGAACATTCAGAAAATTTACACGTATGGAAAAAACAGCCATTCATGTGTGAAGTTTTGTGTTTAAAAATACCAAACTATCCTTCCAGGCTCCTGTTGGTCTCATAATGGAAATAATCCCCACAGAAGCACTGTCAGACCCTAGCACAAGAATCATGACAAGTATCACTTGTCACATTAATTACAACCCCCAGCCCCAAAGCAAGGGCTTAAAAAGAAGAGACTCTTAAAAGGGAATTGTCAGATGCAGAATACAAAATGTTAACTCTTGGCTAAAAGCAATTCCTGTCACCCAGCACATTGCTTAGAAGGCAGAGAACAGCTACTTACATCTGGGATCCCACTGGGAGTGGATATATTAAAGCCTGGATAATTTACCAACTTGGACACATCGTAAGTGATACGTTTGGGCTGGGGAGAGCACTCATCTTCTGCTTCAATTTCACCTAAAATGGAACATTATTATTATTGATGTTAATTAAGAACACCACTGAAAAAATCCACAGGCTTTAACAACAGGGGCTTGGAATTTAAGTATTGCTAGGTTTTGCAATCCACAGAGGCAGGAACACAAATCCACCACGTACATGCATGAAGCCTCCCCAGAAACCTAACTGGGTATTCCCACACAACTGCTCTTCATGTACCATTGCTACCCTCAAAATTTGGCACCAGGACTGTTGTGAGATGCAGCATAAATAACGGTCATTAGCAAAAACGCTGGTAAATTACTTAAGTTGGGTTCCAAGAAATGTGCTGTTTGCTTGTTGGTGGTTTTGTTCCTATGTAGGAGTGATTTATTGAGGACTATGGCTTTTTTCATAAAACGTAAGAGAAAAAGGGAGTAGAAATTGGACAAGAAGAGATTTGCAAATCTTGCAGTTTCACAACTCCAGGTTCTAACAGTGAAATCCCACTGACAGTCTCCCATCTTTGCAACACAACCATTATGAAACTTGTTTCGTTGCTACATCACAGCTGATAAAAAAGGTGTATTTTTACATGAATAAAACAACTTGACTTGCAACTTTCTCCCCCTTCCACGAGGAAGATGAAGGTTTACCAACCAGTTACTTTATTGTCTCCTGAGGAGGGTGCAGCCAGCACACAGCCTCACAGTAAAGCTGCATTCCAGCCCCACACTGCTCACCTTTGCCATCATACAGAGCCAGTCCTGAGTGCTCCATTTCAGCCTCCTTGAGCCAGCCTGGGGGATAGCCCAGCTGCCGCATGCGGTAAATGAACGGGGGCAGGCTCTTGTCTGTCACACCAAGGGCATCCTGAAGGACCCCACTAAGGCAGGAAAACAAACAGAAAACAAAATGTCATCCAGAAAAATCCCTTCATTGGTGAAAGGTTATGAACATTTCATGGAGTTTTCAGCTGTCAAGGTAAAATAGCTGAGTTGTAGCTCAAACTGTGTTGCATTTCCACCCCAGATATAACAACTCTGCTATAAACTCTGATATAAAACCAGCTCTGATATTAAATATAATTTTTTGCCTTGCTGATATGCTTAAACACTTTATTAGATTTAATTCCACACCAAGAATAACCTACTTGACCTGCTACTTCTGACTCATGGCCTTGACTGCAGCTATCAACAGGAAGGGTGGACCTTGGCACTGAATTTACTGGTGATTTTTTTGGAGACTGCCACACAATACTATGATTTCTCTGAACATTTTGAATAGAGAGGAACGGACACTCCAAGCTCAAAATTTGCAGACTTTTGAACACGTTTTTAGTAGGAACATAATAAATTTGCAATTTGAGAAGTAAAGAGTAATATTTATGTCCCTGCATTAGAGAAAGGGTAGGACTGTCAAGCTAGCAGTGAGTTTTCATTTGAAAGATATCTCTGCAATTTATTAAAATTCTATTTAGCAAATTCCAACATAATACATTCATAGTAAAGAGCATCAGGTGGACTTAATAAACTCTGGCAATTAAAATCTGGCACTCCAAAGGCAGAAGAGCTATTCCAGAAAAGCAAATGGAAAGAAAAGAGATACCTAATTACTCCTGGCTTAAATTTTCCAAACCTCTCTTCTACTTCTTCTGCATGGTAACGCTGCTGAAAATTCTGATTGCTCGAATCACCACAAGCTTCCAAAAACTCCTTTCTCTTCTCATTTATACGAGCTGCATTTCGTGGCTTAAAGATAATACAATTGGGAAGTTTAGAGTTGGACAACTTACAATTTATGCACTCCTTCACCCAACACAAAGCTTGGAGAGCAGCAGTCTTTGGAATACTGGTGACTTTACCTTTGGGCAGTCCTTCATTTGATGGTCTTCAGAACCACAATTGAAACAATGAGGTTTGGGCCTGCTTGAAAAATGCAAAACAAATTAAACCTGAAAACAACTTTGCAATGTTAAATACACCTAACTTTTTTTCATTCTTGACAGATTTTGAGGTTTAGACTTGAAAAAGACAAAACCAAAAGCAATGACTGCTGATGTCATGTGCTGTCTTCTGTTTCTCCTAAACTTACATCAATCCTTAAGTAGAGAATATTGCTGATTTCACAGTGCTAAGGAGAACATGGGAAATGAGGAAAGGGCAGAGGGAAATAGGAAATGGTATCATCAGAGGTCTGATCCCTTCCACAATACTGGGAATCAGTCACCGGTAGAAACAAACAGCAGAGCACAACCATTTCTTTGGTAAGTCCTGGCCCACAGTTTCAAGTAATTAATTTTGTGAAACTGCACTGAAAACCTGGAATGGAACTGCAGCTGGCTTCAACTTAAATCTTCTTTGTAAATTCACACCATGGCAGGAAACATTTGCAATGTTACTGGGGTGAAATACCAAGATTATAGAGGAAGATTTATTTTCTGAACATTCATTTTTACTGAATTAGGATGAGAACCAGAAGTGGAGACAAGAAGTGTGGCACAAGTCCAAGGTAACTCCAGCTGGAAACTGAATTCCCTTCACTTCTGACCTCCCATAAAAACTACACCATCAACTCTCAGATCAGTCTGTCTTAAAAATCTATCAAATAAGTCAGACAGGGCTTGTTCTACAGAACATTAACCATGACAATACAACAGTGCAAGGATGACAAACCAATCACTGAAAAGACAAGAAACAGAAGAACTAAGTATAAAAATTCAGAAAGTTTTCACACACTGGCTTTAGGCCCTTCCTAAAGAAACTCAATAAAAAACCAGACCCACTGACTGTAACGCTCAGCTCTGGCTTATTTAATTTAAATTTAAATACTCATTGCTCAAGAATGTCCAAGAGTTTATTAACTGGGCAATAATCACAGAGTGCATCTGAACTTCTCAGCTCAAAACTTTATATTTAAGAATAATACAAACCTTTTGGGTTTTACTTGTATTTCTTGTCCATCTAGGGAGAGAATCTGGCTGAAAACTTGCTGATATCTTTAGATTTCAATAAGGAACTGCTACCGGATGAAGCAAAATTTCAATTTTGTTTAAAATATCAATGAAAACTTAATAGTGCTTTGAACAGAACACTGACTCATCTGCATTAAGTTACAAATGGGTCCTTGAGATGAAGTCCTGAGTATAAACTACAAAATGGTATCTACTATAAACTATTTGCTAAGAAGAGCTTAAGCTGTTTCCTCCTACAAATTTCTACCCAATACTTTATCAGCACTTGCTAAAACTACAACCCTCTTGTTCACAGGTAATAATTCTGAAATGCTTCACAGTAATCTTATTAAACCACATTTTGACAGAGTTTCAAAATGACAGGTTCACTGAGAGCAGTACTTTGGTTGTTTAGAAGCCAGTGCCTGATGAACCATTTCACTCAGAGTCACTTCTTAAGGTGGCATTTAAGGAGAAATTCCCATTAGGCATCTACTTCCTTCATCCAGAGGTTGGGAGATTGTAAATTTGCAATTTATGTTCAGATACAAGTAATTTTTTAATACTGTTATGATCTTGATTACAAGCTTAAGAACTGGCTATTGCAGAAATGAACTCTGAAACTGCTTCTTGTCCTGAGCCTTTCCAGGCAGAAAGCAATACTGGAAACCAGGGGGGATGATGCTACTTGAGAAATTTCTTGTCCAATTTCTTTTGTCATGGAAGACATCAATATTAAAAAGCATTTCAACATTTCCCAGCTTTTTTCATCATGTCCCTCAATTTCACTTTCCAAACATTGGCTTTAATAAAGAACCAACTTTAAAATGGATGCATGTTAAGAGCATACCATAATTAAATTTTAATAAAAGACTTCCCCACTAGCTCCCACATTTGGAAAAATAACATTTTACAGCATGTTTGAGTTTCCCAAAGCCTTTTCTTCTCCCAAAGAGTGGATTTTATGGAGGGAGAATACTTATTCAATCTGCAATGAGCTATCATTCCAAACCTGATTAGGGACTGGCCAAGGAAAGCCCTAAATTCACAAGATGTATTTATGGGGATAAGGCATTCACTCTCAGGACAGCAACCAGCAAGTCAATTATATCAAAACACTTATTTGTTTTGAATAAAAAAGCCATTAATGACTCATTAAATCATCCCATCTATAATGACTGGTATGGTTTTGCTAGAAACACACAATCCACTGAAGAGAATGTGAGTTCAATTTACCCACTGGAATTCTTTGGATTTGACAAACGGAATAAATAAAGGTGTTTTAGCAAACAGGATACTTAGGTATTTCCCATCCTTCTGTCAGCTGTGGATTCTCATTTAAAATAGGCTGTCCCAGTTTATCGAGACAAAAATTGGTAAAATACAGAACACTTCCTACAACCTGTAGAAAAAAAGTCAGAGAATTGTCAGAAATGTGTCAGTATTTAGGTGAGATTGGTAGCATTTCTATAAATTTACACTGCTTGAAATATTTCCAGGTTTTTTCCCCATTCTGTAAGAATTTAGAATTAATACAAGCCCAAAGCTGTACAAATAAGATTTTTTTTTGCACTGATGTAGCCCAAACATGCTGAATTTAAATTTCATTTATCAGTGTAATAACAGCAGTTAACAGATCTTATTTTAATTGCAGTGTACATTGAACGTGGAGAATGAAGAGTCAGACCTACCATGGAAGAGCACAGTCAAAAACTTACACTAAAAGCTTCTTTCACTTTTTTAGCAGAACTTGAGCTGGTTCCTTTACAGTCCTCTTCCAAAACAACACTGGAGGGCTGACAGGAAAAGCAAAAATAAAAATAATTAATTTAAATCAACAAAGCTCCTGAATTAGTGATGTATAAGGCACAGAATGTGGGGTTCAGCTTCTGTCCTTTCACCAACAGCAGGATGGAGATGCCCACATCAGCCATGAAGCTTTCCAAAGCATGACACACCTCCTTTCTAAGGCTTTCTTTGATGACAAATACACTGCATAACAACATTTTAATCTCATCAAAAAAGCTAAGGGAAAGATAGAGAGAAATGTGCCATTCCACCCTTTCACTCCATGTTGAGTTAAGAATCTAAATTCTAAACTAGGAGGAGAAAGTGTAAATTTTCAGATTCTGTTGTTCATCTGTTTCCTTACATACCCTCAGAGCTCAGCCAAATACTATGAGAATAGGATAAATTAAGCTTTCTTCTTAATTATTTAAACAAACTTATTTTCTTTCACTGAAATTTCACTAGGGACAATTTTCAAGAAGCATTTTCATGGGCAGAAAGGATCTTTCCTTTGTCCTGGGCTCTATTTTTTGGAACAGTTGTACAACATTTGTTTGACATCTACTTGATTTGATTTTTGTTACTGTTTAGCAGTGCAACATTTCAATATTCCCATTACAGAGATGGAGAAGCAGCATTTGATAACAATTTGAGTTTCAAAGTACCTGTGGCTTAGCATTCAAGTGTGATTTTTCTTGTTCACTTTTCTTCTGCTCTTCATATTTTTGAACTAAACTATAAATAAAATCTTCAATTTCCTGATGAAACCGCCTGGGATGAAGTACAGAGAGATGAAGACATGAGCAAGGCTGAAACAAAGAGCAGATGTCTCTTTTCTTAAGCATTTATCATTTACTAAATAACTTAGAAAAGGGGAAAATCCACTTCTTTTTTGTTCCACTCTCAACCCCCACCAACACAAATGCAATCTGATATTGGACAGCACCCAACTGTGGTAAAAAATCAGTCACAGGTAGGGAAAGATTAATTTCTTATATTTCACCCTCAACATTCCTGAAATTCAAACTGCTCTTCAGACTCACTCCAAGTTCCTGGAGGTCACCCTTCATTTCATGATAAAACGAGATATTGCTAATGAACAGAACTCCTGTCATACTGCCCATTATCCTTTCTGCCCTCCCAGCTTCAGTAGTTTACGTTATTGAATAAAATCTACATCCATAATTTGGGCACAGCCCTGTTATATGCAAACAAACAAAAAAGCCCCCATTTCCTGTCAGGATTGTTTTTTCTTGAAAATACTTACTTAGTGATGACATTGTTCATAAATAAAATCTGCAACAGAGGTCCATCAACTTTGGGGTTTTCCACTGAGATTCCACTAGAACAGCACAGAACACAGACAATGGGTACAGAAAATATTCCCCACCAGTTTTATCACAGTTCAGTCTGGACCCCACAGAGGGAGGAAGGTTTGGTCAACACAAAATCTGGATTTTTAAGAAGCTCCTATCCACTTAAACAGGAATTATGCTCTTGAGCAAAGCAGGCTGGTATGAGGTGGAAGGAGAACAAAACACCCCCCACACCAGAGAAATATTTAATTCTGTATGAACAGAATTCTCTTCTTGCTATTCTAGTTTCAATAAACTTATAAAATCTCCTAACTAAGATTCATTCAAGCATTTGATTGTAATTTTTCCTCACTGCTTAACTTTACATTAAAACTGTTTCCCTGAAGACCAAGAGAGTTTCATTAAACAGATACACACAAATAAATAAGAGTAACAGCAATACCAACTGAGTTCCTGCTATTCGACTCCAAAAGACTTTTCAGGAACCGGAATGGCATTTTGGAAGCTCAACACCTGAGCAAGGATTGGGATGTGGAAACAAGATGTGGCAGATTGTTATTGCAGACAGCTTTTGTGTTAGATAAACTCTCTTTATATATACACATATATAAATATATTCTCTCTATATAATTCATACAGTGTTTCAAGTCAGCATTAACATACCTAGGACGAGTCAGAATTCTCAGCTTCCTTTTAAGTTCCTGATGTTAACTTATTGTTAAGGAATATGATTTTCTTTGGAAAACATAAACCCACACCCAAAGCAAGCAAGAAAGCACCAAGCAAGAACTTCACAGAACAACAAATAGGGTTTCAGTCCTTCCCTTTCAGTGTACAAGGGATTATTTAAAAAACCACCTGTTGCTGGAAAAACACAATAAATTGGAAAAAAGAAAAAAACCACAAACGAAAAGAGGACTAGCTGTAACAGTCCAAATAGTGCCATTACATATGCCATACATGCAAAGATTATATTAACAGATTCATAATATTTTATTTTAAGAATATCTGTGATCACACCATAAGAAAAGTAACGGTAGTACACGTGTACTTGCAAACGGGAAACAAATTATAACAGATTTCAGATTCCACTCTGCTGCAGCAGCAAACCCAAAAACCCTTTAGGGAACCTGTCAGAACTCAACTATCTGAAAATATTTGTAGCTGCGTTGAAATGGATTGTCAGAGTGAGGACACAGGAGTGTTTTCCCTGGAAGGGCAGAGCGCAGGGGTTCAGTGCCAGCCGTTCCCCATCCCGGGCCTGAGGCTGGCACGGCCCGGCCGCCCTGAGGGGAAAA
>VXAX01005561.1:7806-49035 GCA_013399835.1 Leptocoma aspasia | reverse complement strand
AAAGAAAATGAAGAAAATTGTGCTTTTCACAATTTTAATTTTTGACTGTAATTTGACAGAGGGTGAAGGTCAGTCGTGTCCAAGTGTCTCTAGATGAGGTAATATTCACATTAGTCACTCATGAACATGAATGGGAAAATCACAGCAATTTCACAAATGTGTATTATAATCTTTTAAGGCATCAGTAGCTTCTGTTGCAGTGGTCATCCTCAGCAAGACTGTAGTAGGTGTGAAATTGTAGTATATTTTTACATTCACCTAATCTGTTGATGCACTTAAAAAAGCTAAGTGTTTGGCTGATGGTCCACTGCCAGAGCTAATATAACACATTAGTGCTCCTGAAGATGTGGCAAGTACAAGGGATGTAGCGTGAGCAAGCCATGAGCCAAGGTGAGGTCTGTTAACATTGCTACAGCAGCCTGGTGCTGCTAAAAATAGTTTCCTGTGGTTGGGCTGCCAAGACTTAAACTGTGTGATGGTCGTAATGTAACACTGCCGGGGTCCTCCTACTGTTTTTTGGGGGTGGAATGAGAGGATCATAGTGGAAATTATGAACCTCACTTCTCTACAGCCCAATCCAGAGCCGGAGTGTAAATTTTTAATTATTACAGCTCAAAGCTATTTCTAAGATTTCCTAAAGCTGGTGCATGAGATGTGTGACACATCTTCAGTTCTGTGGAAGGGTGGGGAAGGGTGTGATCCAGCTCTGTTTCTTGCGAAAATACAGAGGAGTTTGCCACATGTTAGTCCCTGCTGTAGTCCAGACTGTAATTTAGACACCAACCCATATTTCACACGGATAACTTATGTTTCTGAAAAGTAGTAGGAAGATGAAAGGGCTATGTGTTTATTACTCTGATTGATCTCTGCTTCACAATTGTGGTGGTTTGGAGGAGCTTGGCAGGTAGAAAATGTTCTCTTTGCTTAGAGGTAAGGACCTAAGTACACTTGGTATTTGCAATGAGTTGGCACTGCTACCTAGGCTAAGGGTTAATTAAAATGTTTGATTTAGCCCAGCTTACTTGCTTTCACTGCTCTTCCTGAACCTTTTTGTGCACCACTAGCTGTGCTAAGAACTTTCACAATAGAGGATATTTATATTGTATGTCTGCAGATCATATCAGTATGCTTGCTTCCTTCTGTTTGTCAAGTGTTTATCAGATAGCTAGGAAGAAAGGGAATGGGGAGTTGATGTTTTTCACTTGATTGGAGTGAGAATATTGTAATGTCTGTGTATTTAAGGTAATTGTAAAGTGTTGGCATCACACATTTTTCTGTTGTACTGCTGTACTGACAGCAGTATTTTTTAATGCAGCAGTATTTTCTGGTCACTAGAGATTAGCCAGATATCCTGTGCTGTATGACGGAACATACTTACCCAAATAATTGCTTTTCTCCATTAGTTTTGAGACCCGTAGAATCATAGAATATGCTGAGTTAGAAGGGACCTGTCTGGATTATCAAGTCCAACTCCTGGCCCTGAACAGGACAAGAATCATAGCATGTGCCTGAGAGTGTTGTCCAAACACATCTTTAACTCAGACAGGCTTGTTGCTGTGTCAAGGAGCCCTACAGAAATGGAACAACTTCTCAGAAAAAAAAGTTGCTTGTGATCTGAATTCTAATCATGTGAGGAGAGGCACCAGAAATTAAGGAAATGCCAAGTGAAGAGTTGTGGTATCAGCTCTGCTTCTCTCGATTTTAAGGTGTGTCTTCTTTGATTACTTGTTATTTCTTCAGCTTTTAATGCTGGTTCATGTTTCCATGGACATGCTTATATGTCAAATTTGATACCAGCTCTAGAAGGTGCACCAGAAATTAGGGTCATTGCATTGAAACAACTCTCTGCCGATTGGTCCTACACTTTAGCATTTGTAGCTTGGTCTTGCTTTATATGCTAGACGAGGTTTATGCCAGCCTAATTGGTTGCTGGCATTCCTGAATTTCCCAGCTGCTGTATTCAGCTGTGTGCTAGAAAAATATAATGGAATACTGTTTCCAGAGAGCAAGAGGCAATTGTAAAGATGTAAATGCTTTATCTGGCACTTCAATAATATGTCAAGTTTTAGTAACACAAAGAATTTTTAGGAACAAATTGTATGAGTACATTGCTAGTTTAAACACTGTAGTGAACATTTTCTGTTTAAGCTCAGAGTATTTGGAAGATCGACATAACTTTTATTTTTGTTAGTAGGTGAGTTTTTGTTTTTATTCAGCCCTGACTTTCTTGGCCAGGGAAGGGATGAAATTTGGCACAGAGATGGAAGATTTATTGTGATTCTTTTGTTACGACATGCTGGCTTACTGTGTTTGTTAGAGTGGGGGGTACTTTCTGTTCATTCATCAGTCTTCTTTGATCTCTTCACTTGTTATAGCAAAGATTAAAACCTTTTTAAATATTACTTGTTCTCTGTCAAAAGTAACAGCACAGAAACACATAACAGGACTTATATGATGGCTCTCTGACTATTCGCAGCTGAATAGTCTGTGACTGTGTCACAGGTTTCAGCTGTGAATAGTGGTTTTCTTCAAAATTTTTAAAATTTGGTAGCATGTGAAGTATTATTGACATATTGTGTAGAATATGTTTTACTAAACAGATATTTTTCATACATTGTTTTTTGTTGCAGACAGGTAAAAGATGTTATAAAAGAAAGGTCTTATAAAATATGGATTAGGCCCTGCTACTTCAGCTAACAATAGCATGCAAGTTCCCAGGCAAAGCCTGGGAATGGGAGTTCATTAACACAACAAACTATTCCTGGGTGAAAAACAAGGGCACCTGTAATAACAAGGGATCTGTCCCATGAGAATCAATAGAAAAAATATGTAAAATAACTAAAAATACAGAAGTTTGATAGATATGCAAAATACCATGTACTGACCAATGAACTAAGTGTGAGTTTATTGTCAACCAGTAAGTGACACAGTGCCTTCTCATTATTCTATTATGACCCATAAAATCAAGATTAGGCTTTTCCTGCATGAAGAAAATTGAGTCTCAACTGATTATTACAACAGTTCTTCTCTTGATTCTGAATTGACAGCTGGGCCAGGTCTTAAAAAAGCATCAGGTAAGCTTAAATTCTCAGTTCCCAGAGCTTTTGTGTCCTTGCAACCTGGGCTCAGCACACTCTTTGTAGAAGAGGCAGGAGTGGCTACAGGAAGACAACAGCTTCTGTTGCTACTTTGCTGAAGGACCAGACAGCTCATAGAAGCAGTTCTACAACAGTGTTTTTGTGTAAAATTAAGTCGCTATAGGTTATTAAATGCGGAAATACTGATGGTGAGACTGGTGCTCAGGAAGCACAAGTGGAAGGTTTTGTTCAGAAAAAGCATGGGTCAGGGAAATAAAGACAAGAGAATGCCAGAGGATAGAAACTAAGTGAAGCAAAAAAGGGAGGCTTTTTATTTAGAATGTGAAAAAACTACTGAACTTGTTTTGTTGGGAGTGACTGTTACGCTTTGGGCCAGGAGAAGAGCAGAGGTTGTAAATGCATGTGTAATGTGTGTTGGTGGTGAGGCGAGTGCTGCAGATGTGAAGGTGCTGCTGCCCAGGGCTGCCAACTGCTCTGCAAGTTCCCTGAGCACTACACCTCGCCTGAGCTGCAGCTAGTCTCTTCCTCCACACACTGTGTGACAGTACAGGGATTTGCTGTTACCTTCTGTGATGCTTCCCTCTATTTTCCTGTCTGACTGAATCTTAACTAGATGTGAATGTTTAGGCAGCCTTTGTAATAAAAGAAATATTAAAGGTATACATTTGTTACTCTCCCTGTTAGCTGAGATAATTTGGGATATGATTCAGGGTTTTTCTTTCTTTCAGTCCCTCTGCAGGCCCTAGAAGGCTTAGACGGTAAAAGCCCTTTTTTTTTATTTTTGGAAAACTGTCAAATTGTGACTGAAGTGGCTAAAACAAAAAGTTGAAACAATCAGTGGAGCAGAAAACTAAAGGGGATTTGTGGGGCCAATAGCTTTAGAAAAGAAGAGAAAGTGCAAGGCAGAAGAGGGCCCAGAGTGAAGCATGTGTGCCGATTGTGCTGTGTTTTACCCTGAGCAGGAGCCCAGCGACAGCAGCATATGTACAACTGCACAATGCATGAGGACGATCACTCATGCTTTGGGAGCTGCACGTAGTCCTAGGGGGTGGCCTGTGGCAGGTGGAGCAAAGGATTACTTCTTCATAGTATGGACCCTCCTTACAGGAGGGTGTGCGAGGAGCAGTTACTTTGGATTTGTGTTCTTTGGAAACCTCAAGTTCTTGGTACTTTAGGGCAAAACATGGATGTGAAATCAATGTGACACTTGGGTCTTGATCCTTTTGTGTCAGTGCAAGACTGTCCTGCTCTCCCAGTTGGTCTGTACTGTGCATAGAAAGAGGACATAAAAAAAATTGCAGTGTACTATATACTTTAGGAGAAAAATTCTTATTCCTACTGAAAATGTACTGGTTTTATCTTACTCTGTGGGGGCTTGCTTCCTTTGGGTCTTGCACTGGAGAAGTCAATGCAAAAACACCTTAACTCAAGCTCAGCAGTCTGTGTAAGTAGCTGTTTCGGGTTCAAACCAAGACAGCAGCTCTTTCTAAAATAATGGTTTGTGTTGTTCCAGGCAGTTTAATTTTAGTTGGAATACCACCTGATTGTTGCCTATCAAAAATGAGTATCAGAACACAATTTCAAAGGGCCTAATTTCAGTCCTGAGATGTGTAATGTTGTATCAGCCTAGAAGGGGTGGACAAACAGGCATTTGTGAAGTGCATCTAAGGGGCCTTTAGCACCTGTGGGAATCTACTGGTATTGGAGTTTTCTGTTCTCAAGGAGAGAGAGTCTAAGTGGTCTGGCTTTCCTGAGAGGTTCTGTTTACTTACCACTCAATTTTCTGTTCATTTTGCTTTTCACTTGGATGCTGACTGTCCCATTAGAGCGTCCACTGGTGGATCAGGTCTGAGCCACTTCACACTGTGTGGCCTACAATCACCTTCTATATATCACCTCATCTTTTTCAACCATTTTCTTTCTACCTCTCTCTATATGACTAAGGGCAGAGATGAAAATATATTCTGGAAATTTTTTCCACAAGTTAATAAATGATCACCTTATGTTTGGTTTCTAGGCCGAATTCACCAAGCTATGGTAACATCCCTAAATGAAGATAATGAAAGCGTAACTGTTGAATGGATTGAAAATGGAGATACTAAAGGGAAAGAGGTAAGGTTATTTATTTAGAACTTTAAAAAAATGTGTAATCTATGTAAATATTACTTGGAATTTGCGCTGGAAACAAAAATGAGACATAAATATTAATTTACTTCATGATTCTTTGGTTACAGACTGTTTTGTGCAGAAAGTGTTGAGCAAATTGTTTTCTGTTGTAAATTTGAATTCCTGAGCTCTGTGTCATAGCTTTTAGGCAGTTGTTTTCATCTATTGATTTTGAACCAGATTACAAAGGCTGACTTCGTTATGGAGCTTTTACAAGTAGAAAAATCAGATTTTTAAGAGGGAGAATGACACACAATTCAGACAGAAAACTAGTAGGAGATCTAAACTAGAAATTTTCTTGTGTTTGTATTCTTGTGGAATTTAACTGCCAGTTTGTTTGCTTATTCACTCATTCTTGGCAGCAATTTCCAGCCTTGCTTTCCTTATGAAACTGTGTCTTTTTGTGTAACACTTTCCTACCACATCTTCCTTTAAATTTCGGACTATGTTAGCTAGTTTCAGTTTGGAGGAGCATATCAGAAATAGCGCACTTTACACTTTACTGGTTTCATGAAAACACAGGAAAAAAAAAAAGCCATGAGAAAGTCCTGGAGATTTCATCAGCTGAAGACACAAAGAATCTATACAGCACTGAGGTCTTTGAAAGCTTTAGCTAAGAGAAATAGAAGTCTATAGAGACCAAAGCTCTTAAACATTTTACAAAATATTTTTAAGATCCTGCCCCTCTTCCGTTACATTTTACAGCAGTTTGAATGACAGTCAGTAATACTTTAAAAGAAAAAAAAAACATGATAAATTTAACATGGTTTCAGCTATGGTTTGATTTTTTTGGGCCTTTGCAATTTATTTCTTTTGCACTGTCTGGGAAATGCAAGTTAACTGACATCTCCTTTTTATGTTACAGAATGTCTTACATATTTTGCAGTAATTGTCAAATTGCCATAGTAGTACTAGCTATTTCTCTTTTAGTTTGATCACCTTACAAAATTATACTATCTATTGGTCATTTTTAATTCATCTCTGAATGATGTGTTTTCAAATAATACAAAGACCAAAGATTAGTCTATTTGTAGTGAACAGAAAATAATTCATATCTTAGAATGAACAAATTGTGGGGTAAAACCACTAAATAATTTATTGTTTATTGTCAAATATATCGGGAGATAAAAGAGACGATTTATGTCAAGTGCCATAAATGTGTCTTGTGCTCTTTTTCACAGATTGATTTAGAGAGCATATTTTCACTTAACCCAGATCTTGCACCTGATGAAGATATTGAACCTAGCCCAGAGACACTACCACCACCTGCTTCATCAGCCAAAGTAAACAAAATTGTGAAGGTTGGTAACATCTGTGCAACATGTTCATGGTAACTTTACAGTAGCTCTGTACATTATATTATGTTAGAATTTTTCACTTAACTTTTGTGTCTGTGGTGCTATTTCATAACTGTGTTCTTTTGCCTGTGGTGAATAGGGATTTCTAAATTTTTTTAAGAACAAGTTTGGCAGAGAGGGAGTTGGGAACTAATATTTGTATAACTAAATGTCTTAATGAAGGATAAAGAAAAGGTTTTGGAGTTTTCTGGAACATTTCATACAGTTCAATCAGCCTTCACCCCTTCACTTTTCATGGTGGGATTTGGCAGCAATAAGATCTCTTTTGTTCATGTCGTATTATTTTTATTCACTGGAAAGAAGCGGAGGTGGGGGTGCAGTTTATGCTTTCAATAATATGGTGATCAAATAAGAGAGACTTCTTTCTTTATAGAGTCGACGAACTGTGTTACCTTCTAAGAATGACCCTCCTGCCAGAGATAATAGAGGTAAATGTTATCTCTTTCCGTTGCAATGAAGTAAAAAATACGGTAACATTTTAACCTCCTGTTTATCAAGTATTCCTTGATAGTTGTGCATTTCTCATTTGGTATGTATTGCTGTGACATGTAGAAGATATGGTATATAATTACTAGAATTATTCCTATATATACTTAGGCTTTCATACTGTACAGATAATATTTATACGGAAGTTTAAGCAATATATAACAGTTAAGCTGAATTAACTGATGGTGCAAAAATTTGAAGATAATTAATTATGCAATGTTAAGTCATGCATGGACTTTTCATAAATAAGTGTCCTCAGCTTATTTGAATGTTTCAATATACACTAAGTAGTGCGCTTTGAATTCTTAACATTTTCAAATTTTTAACTATTTTTGTTAACAGCCTGTTGTTTTGTAACAGTCTGTGTGTGAACAGTCATAAGAAAATAACAATACTTAAGTTCTGCAGGTTTTTTCATCACTCTACAGTTAATAGTGAAAAAGCCTAAAAAAAATTGCTGAAATACCACAGGAGAATAGGTGAAAAGTTTATAGTGGATGAATATAGATATAATGCATCTATAACTTGTGAAAGAATAGTTACTGCTTATTGTTTTCATTTTCTCTCCTGTGTTCAACTTAACTAACTTTTACTGATGATGGTGATGATTCTTCTTCCAGACATTAATCTACTAACATTTCTTCAGACTAGATTCCAGTCCACCTGTTTAAACTTGGAAAAGAAGTAGGCTTGCACATCTTTGCAAGTGATCAGACTCTTCTGATGGGGTCTATTTTGCCCTTCTGCCATTTGGCTCTAGGGGTATTAAGCAGATTGAAAATACAAGAGTGTTTTGGGGTTTTTTCCCCTACCTAGCGTGGTTTAAGTATGAGATGTCTTACTAATGGAGTGTCCTCACATCCATACATTTTGTCATTTGTAGTAAATTATCTGTTTGGTATGAAATAACCCTGTAACTTGTATTTTAATGAGTACCATGCCTCTTACTATTCACTGTTGGCCTAAATATTTTTCTTTTTGGCCTTATAATTCAGCTTTTCTCAGCACACTGTCTTACTTTGTGTAATCAATTTATACTATAAATTAGATATGTGGAATTATGGCATTTGTCTTGTCTGTCTTGTTCAAAACCTGTTGCTGTAGTTGTTTCCATGTTGTACAGTGAGCTGACCTTTGCCTGGAGTCTCATCTCTGGCTACTGATCAAAGCTGATACCTTCAGTTTAGTACTCTCCTGACACACTCTGTTGGAAGTGTGTGCAGGAAATGGGCCAGCTGAAGCAGAGCTGATCGAAGCAACTATTTGAAATACAGTTTAAAGCATTCAGCTTTATGACACAGGCTTGCATGCTCACCACTCCCACTGCGTTTGCTGGAAAAAGACATCACAGCATCTTCAGAAGCTGGCATTCTTAGCACATATAAAATCAATGCATGAGTTTAGACATATTGATTGTATCTGTATCCCTTCTGGTACAGAGGCAAAAAGGCTTGTTTCTTCCACATACAGATTGTGCTGTACTTCACTGGTTTTAATTTCTTTTGCTTTGTTCCTCCAGTGATCATAGGCTCAATGGGGTTGGAGCATTTTATAGAATCTAGAGAATGTGAAACAGGGGGGCTTCTTTTATTACTAGTTTTTTGGGTATAATTACAATATAAATAAAATTAAAGTACTTTATGCTCAGGACTGGATATCTCCAAATAAACTATTCATTCTGTGCATATAGTATGTTGTACTAATTCTGCAGAATTTAAAAATACGCACATGCAGCATTGGTACTTAATAATCATGTTGTACAGCACTAGGATAAAAAAGTCTGCATACCAGATGTTTTTATTAATAGACTTTCCATGAGTATGGCTCCTCCTCATCCACAGTAAATTGTTGTGTTTAGAAAGGGGCCTCATTTTATCTGATCTTAACAAAGCATTTCAGAAATGGGTAGAAAGGTTACTCCTCCATGTCCAGATGAGCTTTCTGCTTTTCCTTTTTAGTGGTTGGTTCTGCACGTGCACGACCTACTCAGCTTCCCGAGCAGTCTTCCTCCTCTCAACAGAATGGTAGTGTTTCAGATATATCTCCAGTTCAAGCTGCAAAAAAGGAATTTGGACCCCCTTGTATGTAAACCGTGTATCAAGGACTCATTCATTCTGGGCATTACATGTACATTCTCTTGGATTATGTTGTTATCCATAAATGACAAATGGTCTACATGCTCAGTTGTCTGTGAGCTTCCTTGAGGAGCTTTTCAGAAAGCTGTGGCTAAACATATGTTCGTTTTCATCATAATTGTACTAGTATTTGGAATTTGTTTTTCCTTTGTTCTCTTTTAACCATGGTAATGTTGTTTAGCTTTTTTTTTCCAATTTTTTTTTTTAATTTTTCTGGGCTTACTTTTAATTCAAACCAAGAGATCCCATGTATCTGTCCAAATATTTTTTCAAGGTCATATATTTTTGTTTCTGTAATTATTGTCCCATTCCCATGGCATTTTTCTAATAAATTTTATGCATTTTAGAAATTTAAATGCCATAATGATTCTATACTAATCAGATTTGCTTGAAAATATAGTTGATAGTTGATGCATTCTAATTGTTAATACATTAATTTAATTGAAGCTTACAGTGTAAATATGGAAAGTATTCTAAAATTGCATATTTTTCTTTAAGCACGTAGAAAATCTAACTGTGTAAAAGAGGTTGAAAAATTGCAAGAGAAGCGTGAAAAAAGAAGGTTACAGCAGCAGGAACTTAGAGAAAAGAGAGCTCAGGTTAGTGTTTTTAGCTCAACTGAAAATAGTATGTCAGCAAGAGAAATTTGCAAAATTATGCTTTTTTCAGTCTTTAATAATTTTTATGAACTTGAATTTTTATGATGATCTTGAAATTAAGTGTTTTCATTCTGTATACAGACTTGACAAATATTTTGGTGTTTGGTAGGATTGCTCTCATAACTACTACTTTAGATGGTTTTCCTTCTCTTTTTCTTTGTATAGAAGTCATTGCTTTCAATTGCTGTCTTGCTGCATGTTCTTTAGAGAACAACTACCGATGATAGCTATTTCTTAGGGAAAATGTATTTTTGACAATAACCAACCTTTTGACTTTTAGAGAGGTCTGTTATTCTACAGGAGGTAATACAACGTTATGATAAATTGTTTGTTATGATCTTTGATGCTTTATAGACCTATTTGAGGCTCAAGTTTTAACAGTGACTTCTAACGTTTCTTTCTTTAAACTAGTCTGTATATTTGTAATTTCATCATGCAAGCACCTTGGCAGACAGCTGTTAAAAATTTGTGTGAAACAAATGAAGTTGCTAATCCTTTAAGAAAAATCTCTTAATATTGAATGACTTTCTGTCACAATGGTGTAAAAGCTTTAGCAAAGCTAGGAGTGTAATCTTGTTGGCAGCCGTGTGCATATGTGTTAGTCTCTAAAGAGATAGTACCAGTCTGCTGCTGACATGAGAATTACTACCATCAAGTAAATCATTAATACAATTTACTTTTCATGATTTAATGATGTTTCCAAGTTGACCTAAAATCACCTATGTTAAATTTGTGTTTTATAATTTACATCTGTTTATGAAAGACGTGTCTTTGTGTGTGAGGAATGACCATTTTTGGCTTTATATATTAAAATACTTCAAAGTGGTGTTACTTGTAAAATTTTCTTTTTATTGCTCCTCTGAACGCTCCTCTTGCATCTGAGTCTTAAACTTACTTGTATGAGGAAGTTGTTGTGAAACGCAGCAATAATTCACCAAGCACTGACTTCTAGTATGCAAGACCTTTAAACAGGGCTTAAAGAATATTAGGTAAATGCTTTCTCCGTGGTTAACAATACTCTTTTCTGAATGTTATAAAGAAACTTCTTGTGAAGACTTACTATCAGCAGTTTTTAGTTCAGTGTAGTCAGAGTGAATGACATCAAGGTACAGTCAGCTTCCGATCACCTGGACACAGTTTTTCTGAGGTGACTGGCTGTGTCACAAGTGCAAAGAATGAGCTGGCTCCTTTTCAGTTTAGTAACCCCAATCCAGTGCTTTCTGAGAGTGCCTACGCTGTGTCCACAGCCAGCTGTGAGTCAGAAATTTTATATCATGTGGGGGTAGCCATGCAAAACTTGGTACGATCTGAGCCCCAGAGCTGGCTGTGTTTGGCATCAGCAGCATGTCCTGAAGTGTTGTAAAACAGGTATTTGCAGGGAGAAGGGATGGGAAGTTGTTTAATCAGTTCTGCAGAAAACAGAGTAGGCTCAGGCTCAGCTTTTTGGTGCTCCACGCATGGCCTCTTACGTGTCCATTCACACTGGTATTGATTGCTCCAGGTTGAAGGGTGGGTTATCTTCTGTGCCTGTGTCATGGGTGAGGTCAGCTGTCCTGGCTGTGTTGACTACTTTGCCTGGGGAGTGTGCTGAGGACAAAAAAGGACTTTGCTGTGTAAATGCTGCTCAGGAGTGGCTAAAACATCCATGTAATATCAACCCTGCTTCCAGCACAAATCCAAAACAGAACTGCATACCACATTGTGCTATGGAGAAAATTAACTCTATCCCAGCCAAAACCATCAGAGCTTGATGTAGCCTATTAAGTATCCTTGGGATTGCTTCTGCTTTGCTGGGGGTCTGGGACCCTTGGAAGAATTTGCAATGCATCCAAATATGTGTGTAAATTAACACAGGACTGATAATTAGGACCAAGCTACTTTAACTGGCTTGTATCCAGCAGGATTGTGTTTAGAGTAGCTGGGGTTCCTGCACTATCCTCTGTGGTGTGTGTTGTACCTGTGTAGTGGAGTATCTGTGCATCTGTCAGAGTGCCATCCCTGAGATAAGGAACTGTTGACTATATGTTTCTTCAGTGTGAAGGTGCCGGCAAAGGAAGGAGTAATTTCTCTTTCTTGAGTAGACTACTAATGAGTCCTCAATCAATAAGTATTTCCTATTATATGCCAACCAAAACTACATGGGAAGCATATAATTGTTTCCTTTATGGTTAGTAAATTAGCTACATCAGAGTGGAAAAAGGCATTAAACTAACATTAAACTTGCAAGAGACATTTCTGGTGTTTTGCAGAAAAAATAAGATTTCAGTTAATTTGTATTTTTTAATAGATAATTAATTTAGGCCTTTTCTGGAAACAAAAAGTATAGTAGAAATTCTGTTGCTTACTTTTTCCTAGGATGTTGATGCTACAAACCCAAATTATGAAATTATGTGTATGATAAGAGATTTCAGGGGAAGTTTGGATTATAGACCACTGACAACTGCAGATCCTGTAAGTATGCCAGCAACATGGAAATGTGGTATCATTCTATGTTTTTGCTGTGTGTTTTCATTTTTTAAATGTATCTGTCTGTCTGTTAATGCAAAAAATAGGTATTTTAATATATATTAGTATTTAATATAACATGGGTTTATTTTTCCAGTAATTTGTTGATACTGAAATGGTAGGTTTTGGAAGTCCTAGTTTACTAAATTGTTAAATTATTTAAATATCTTTTTACTATTAACTAATGCCAATATGTACTAAGTAGTCACTCAGCCTTTGTATGAGTTTCATGGAAAACCATGAAACTTATTTGAAAAACCCTCTTCAACATAATGATTACTATTTGATCTTTGAAGGTGATGTAGTCTTTTGGTTTGCAGACAAGTCAGAGGAGTGGAATCCTTAAATGTCAAGGCTCAAATTCTGTGGAAATCAGAGAATGTGACGATTTGTGTTGATAACGTATTTACCCTGTTAAAGCTGGATTTGCTTGTGTACTCCAGTAGTACCTGTTGATCTGTTGGATTAGATCACTGTCTGCAGGGAGTTTTGTTAATGTATGGTTTTGTTAATGTTTGGGTTCTTGGCTACTGTGCAGGCACGAGGCGTTTTTACATGTTCAGATGACTCACTGTCTTGGAAATTTCTCTTGGTTTAAATGATTGATTATTTAATCTGAAAAGAGAAGTCAAATAAAATGAAGTATTTTGTAACTGGAATTGGCATATAGTTCACTGAAAGACTTTCCTTTGCAGATTGATGAGCACAGGATTTGTGTTTGTGTACGAAAACGACCACTCAATAAAAAAGGTATGATTGTTGAAGATTTTGTTCATTTGTTTATCAGAAAAGCTGCTTCTTTAACATTAAGTAACATTATTTGTGTTAAACAACTCTAGAAATACTGATCAAAAGAGAAACTCTTATATTAGACATTATTGTGTAACGAACCTAAAAAATTCATAGACTTGTCATAACCTGGGGAGAAAAGTAGTTTACCTGACACAGTTTTATGTATTAGGAGCTGGGGCACAGGAAGAGTGTAGTTTTTTCCCAAGGTCATGTAGGATGTATTTAGTTGATCTGGAAATGAATTCTGCTGTAATCTCTTCAGTATTCTTACATTATATTAGGATCACTGTTATTTTGAAGTATCCTTCAAGTGATCTCCTGAGCAGAGAGCAACACAGTGAAAACTTCCATACGTGTTTTTGTACATACATTTTTATACTTCCAAGTGGTCTTGGATCAGACACCAAGGAAGTATCTTATGACCCGGTTGGTGCCTAAACTTGTCCAAGACATCCTCACAGGGCTAGTGGACTGCAGGCAAACAGAAGACTTGTACACCCTGGAGTTGTTGCTCAGGGCTGGCAAAGTTACTCTAGAGCATATCAAATGCCACTAAAAAACTGTTAGGTACTAAAAGAACTCCTTAATGACTTTTTATTTTATGTGATGGGTGTTTGAACTATTTTTCTTACTGCTGCTCATCGGACTAGAGTCTGTATTAAAAAAAAAAACAAAACCAAACAACAAAAACCTGTTCAGCTTTCAATTCCAGTTAAATCACAATCTTCCTAGGAAGTTCTTTTACTTTCAGTGGGAATTTAGGAACACAAATACTTACTGGATGGCAGCCTGTCTGAATCCAGTGCTGCAAGATGTTTCTTTCCTTCTCTTTCTCTTATATTCTGTTCAGCTGAAGGACTCAAAAGAGCATCACTCTGATGCTGATGCAATATGGGATGCCATTTATTTTTTTTGTACTGTCAGAAGTACACATTTAGGATTATCTGAAGCATACCCAGAGGAAAATGGGAGAAATGTTTTCCCTGTCCCATTCATATGTTGATACCAGTATACAGTTAGGTTTTGTGTTATTTTTCCCTTTCACATTGCTGCTTCTATTTTTTCTTTTCATTTTTATTTTTACTCTTGGGAAGAATGTCACTTTCTACCTGTGCTGAAGGTGGACAAAGTGAAATTGCAGTAAATGAAAACAAGTTGTTATGGGACATGAACTGGGATTCAGAAGTAGAATTCGATTTTCTGAAAGTTGCGTATCTTTGGTATTAGTGGTTGGGAGCTATTAAAAATGTAGATCAGAGGTGTTTGTAGAAAGATGAATGTCTAAGTAAAGATGAGGTTGATACTTCCATCTGTTTTGCATTTTTAAGAATAAACAGTAGTTGAAAAGGTGTTAACTAAATAATCAATGCAGGGGATGATAATCTAGTACCTACATGATACAATCTCCTGAAAACACTCAGTTCATAAGAAACAGTATTTCTCATAAAATTATAGAAAAGTAGAAAAGAATTAAAGATGCCAGACTAACCCTGTGATTAGAAAAAAAATTAATTTGTTTTGTCATCTCAAAAATGCAGAATTATCACCAAAAACATTACGTATTCTCAGCATCAGTTGTTCTGTGGGTTGACTTTGCAGGAAGTAGGTGTTCAGAGTGACACTTTGAGATTTTAGTTCAGTGACATGTATTTATAATTGTGAAATGTATGATGGGTTTCAGAGACATTATTCCTAATTTTCGTCAGCAAAGAATGAAGGTTGTCTCATACCAAATAGATGGGAGGAAGTAAATGTCTTACTGCAAACAATTTTTTAAGAAAAATCGTCTTCTGACTAGTTAAACTAAAAGGTTTTTGCTGCAAAGTATTTGCCATCATACATTTCTTTTTGTCACTGTTTTGTACTTTTTATCTGTGATTGCTGCAGAATAATTGCATTTCATTTTATTGCAGTGCAGTTGAAAAATTGATTATACATTGACTGGAATGTGCGTTTCCATTGGTGTATAATGTAATGCAATGGTAACCATTGTACTGTTTGATCGGGATGTTAACTCATGAAAAGGTTTCTATCTGGTTGTATAAAGTCACATCAAATTCTTAAACTGCATGCCTTAAGAAATTTTACATAGAAATGCAAGTAGGACACATTAGTGAATCCTGACTGTATACACAAAGAGTCTTTATTTTTGTGCATATTATGGATCACTGGGTTCTCTGTTTTGCTGACTCATATACCATACTACAATTAGCAGTAAATTGCAGTGCTGTGTAGTAATTATAATCTAGGATCTCACTGTTGAAGTCACAGTGATGGGAAGGATCATTACAATTTTCAGCTTATTCTGCTTACAAGATAATCTTTAAGAAAGGATTTTACTTTAGAGGAATTATATATTAAAGATATGTACTATGGGTTCCAAGAGGAATGCACAAAGGAAAATGTCTGTGAGGAATAAAAGCAAAATTTAAAGAAAATATCAAGATAAAATTTAAAAATAAAATCTTATCAATAAGAAGGTTAATTTCTTTGTGTTTTCAAGTTTGACAGTCTAAGCAGTATAGTACTAGCATCTAGTTTCTCCATTAGAGAAGATATTTATAAAAGCTCAAAGTGTATGGCAGTGAGCTGTAGAAGACTATATAATTGCTGGGGAGTAAGACCTCAAATCCAAGGAAAGTGTTATAGAAGACATAACAAGTTACAATGATAGTGCTGTAATTAATGATCATAGTCTTTCAAAACAGCTTTGTACCTTTCTTCAATTTCTAGCAATTGGTAGGATAGGATGACTAGACTTCCAAAATAAAATCTCTTGCTTAGCAGATTACTATCTTGGCATCAGAAGCCCAAATCCATTGCAGTGTTGTTACTTGGAGGAGCTGTGTTATCCGAGATGTTATGAGAATGTAAACAATGGGAAAATGTAAAAAATAATTATGTGTTGATAGTTAAATATATATTTCACTTATTTTATAGAAACTTTAATGAAAGACCTTGATGTAATAACAATTCCTAGTAAAGATGTTGTGATGGTACATGAACCAAAACAAAAGGTGGATTTAACAAGGTACCTAGAAAACCAAACTTTTCGTTTTGATTATGCCTTTGATGACACGGCTCCTAATGAAATGGTTTACAGGTATGTGTATACGCTTTTTTTTGGTGAATCTTTTTTCTCATGTGTTTTCCATACTAATAACTGTTACACTTACGTTGGTCTTAGACTTTATTCCTATTCTCTGTATTACCAGATGGTATATTGCTACCTCCATTCTTTTACCTGTTTACTTTGGTTTTAACTCTTTATCCCTAATTTTTCACCTGCAATGTCATTTCCACCTCTGTTGACCTCAGTCCTACTCCCAGTCCTTCTCCAAGCCCTGCTGCATTCCAGGCTCTAGCAAGTATTGCCTGCCTCCTCAGCTGCTGATTACTTGAGCCATGTAATCAGTTCTCCATTTGCTTCCAGGTTGTTGTCTTATTATTAGTGTGTGTGCAGCACCTGAGAAGCCTGTCATGGCTTTTGGTCACCAGGAAACCTGGAGGAAAAGGAGAGCCCTAGCACCAAAGAGCTTGCAGTCTGAATATAGGATAATTAAGAGATGGAAACAAATCAGTAGAGGGTGAGAAGAGAGTACAAATAAAGTGAGAGAATGTATATTGCTGTATTGCCAGGATACCTGAGCTAATTTATCTTGTGGAAGCAATCTGGCTGATGTAATGTAGAAGTATGTGGAGCTAAGTTGTCTTGCTGAAAATGCCAAATCTTTCTAATTTAAAAACAAATAGTAACAAAGACACATATCCTCTTTTATTTGGATCTCCATTTTGTTCTTTGCTCTTCTGTTTCAGTTACGCTGTTGGTATGGAATAATTCACACAGCACTTTTAAAAGCATGTTTAGAAGTAGCTATTTCCCTTGAACAAGTCACTAAATGAAGTACATACAGTAGTGGGCAAGGTTGGACACCATGACATAATATTGGTCAGAATCTTAGTATGCATCTAAATACTGTGAAGCTTTTTGCAGGAAGTATTGATATTGAAAAGAAATTTGGCGAAGATAATTTTTCTTATGTTTGGGAAGTGCTTCCCATAGTCTTAAAGAGTATTGACAGAGAAATACCTTATTTCTTGTTTTTCATCCACAACTAGGAAGTGAAAGTTAGGATCATGCCCTGATCAATAGTGGATAACAAAAAAATCATAGTAAAAGAATTCTTAAAATGTTGTGAAAATAAAAGGTTCTGTCTTATGCTTGTTATAATTAGAGAAGGGGGTGAAAGGAAAATCTTATAAAACTAATACTAACAAAAGAGTTGTAAACAGCAAAGCTGTGTCCTTGGAGATTTCTGTCTCTTCTGGTTGTTTGCTGGTAGCATCTTTCCTTTCCTTGATACTGAAGAGCTGTGGGAGAGCCATCTGGTTGATGATGCATGAAATAATTCTCTTGCTTGACAATCCATTCTTCTAATCTCCCTCCTTCCTTTATTTATCTGTGTGAACATAGCGTTTAATGTGAAGGGTGGTTTTGGTATACAATGTTGTGGTTTTGTACTGAGTTTTTTCAGAGTTTTTATTAGTTATGTAATGCATTAATGGTAATACAGGAATATATTTTAAGATTATTGTATTCATATTGCAACACAGTAGATCTGTAGTCTTTCTCCTTCTCCCTCATATGGCACAATAATGATCATTACTTGAAGTGCAATCTGTTTTAGGGTTTTCCATAATAACAGGAATAATAGCAAGATAGGTGTCATCATGTGATCTCATCAGAGCCTCAGGGTCATACTAAGGAAAAAAAACTATGTCAAGATGCTCCAGTTTTCTCTAATATGCTAAATTTACTGTATATCTATACTGAAAAAATGTTCAGTCCAAGGTAGAAAAGTACTTACTCTATTATTATGCTACTACTACCATTATAATTACCATTATAACTACTGTTATTATTTTGCTTAACCTGTATTTTAAGTATTTTTAATCCATGAACCACAACACAGAGTTGTAACTCTTTGTTAATATTAAAAAGCCCTCTTAATAATAAAAGCACTCACTTAATATTAAAAAGAAATATAAACACCAGTTTATATTTCTGAAAGACTAAGATTGCAAATAAAAGTTCTAGTAAAAGTAAAGTTGTACTCTTTTTAACGTAGTCTCATTTGGAGTTGTGTAATGCTTTATGAAAACATTTTAAGATATGTTTGTATTTTGTCTTACTTTAAAATAGATACATTTAAGTCTCTTTTTAATAAATCAGCAAAATAAACAGTTTCAAATTCAAACAGAAGTAATGGAGTGTGCTTCTAAGGTGGATAGACTTCGTGAATCTTTCAATTTTTATATATAGAAAGAACAAACATCAAAATATGGGAATATCCTCTTGAGCAGACAGAAGGTATATACTTAGAAGAAGCAAAGAAAGAAAGACTAAGGCTGTTTAGGAATCACCTGGTGTATTCTTGATGAAAATTCATGATTCAGCTAGACGTAGATTCTTTACATAACCCTGGGTTGCTGCTGAATGGCTCACTCTTGCCCATATTATTTCTGTAAGTGATCTTGTGTTTGAAAGCAGAATGAAAGAAGGTTGTAGCATCTCAGTGTTTCTGTAATTATTTTTTCCTTTACTGGTCACTTCTAGGTTATTTATGTGTAAACAACTGGAAAAAGTTTAGAAAATAGTTTTGCAGAGAGAATCATCTCCATATGTAACTCTCCATTAGTTTACCCTTTGCTTTTGGAGTTTACAATGAAATAATGGTGATAAGCAGTTGAAGTGGGAACAATAGCTCTATGTTTCTTTAAAAAAATTAATTATCTAAAAAAAAGAAATGATACTTCAGATAATACTTTTGACACAGCAAATAATACCTCACAGATACGTAGATTTTTACATTCTTAAGAGCTTGGGTATCCATTGTCTTGAGCCCTTTCTTTATGTATGCATGTTCTCAAAAATTGAGATGTGCAATGTTGTTGTGGCCTCTTGTCTTCCAAATTTAATCTTGGAAGGTGATTTGGGGAGGATAAAAAAACTGCAGCAGAAATTTAGTATTGACAAAACTCTATCTGCTACACTGTCCTACTTCAATATCTTCTTATTCTGGCATGTTGAGGGAGCTCCAGCCTCCATTTAGTAAACTGTGGGGTGTTGGATCGTTAAAACAAGAAAACCATTGTTTTAGGGTTTAAAGGAGGATAATAGTGTTATAAAACAAATGAGAGAGACCTTGTAGCTTATGATGGTTTGGAAAATTTTAATACCTTAGAGCTGGTATTACTTCAGAAATTAATGTATAAATGTCCTTTGACCTGTTAAAGTACAGGATAAATTTTGTCAATTCTGACCATAGCATTTTAATTTTCCTTGGGCTAGTGGCATCTTAAGTTCAGTTTTTTAAGTACAGGTTTTTTTGCATTTAAGGTTTACAGCTCGACCATTAGTGGAGACCATATTTGAAAGGGGAATGGCCACTTGTTTTGCATATGGACAAACAGGCAGTGGGAAAACCCATGTAAGTAGTTCTTCTACAAGTCAGCAATACTCTTTTTTTACATGACACATTTAGATGAGTTCTAATAAATAAGAAATATATAAACTACAGTTCTGTGATTTTTATGGTGCTTTTCTTTTTTTCTTTGCTTTTTTTTTTCTTAATTTAGACTATGGGTGGTGACTTTTCTGGAAAGAACCAAGATTGTTCTAAAGGGATATATGCACTTGCAGGTGAGACTTCATTCATCAGTTGGCTTTGGGCAGACCAGTTTAGATCAATAACTTTTCTACTCTTTGTCATACAAATATAACAGTTTAAATACTTTGCATTGCAGTGGAGCTTTGGTAACATCAAAACTTGTCCTGAGATGTGTATCCTTTGCACAGCAATGTAAATATAGGCTACTTAACAAAAATGCAACAACAGATTTTTTAAGTTTATAATTTTGGTGTCTTCTGCATCTTCCAGTGGAATGTAGCAGTTTAGACTGCGTTGTTTTAGGCTTGGTTGACTAACCCTATCTGTCATTCTTGGAAAAAATGAGGTGCTGTAAAATAGACTGTTACACATGAATGAATCTTCACTAAATAAAAAACACATGATGAGATTTCTTTTTATTCTGGAAATGTATTCACAGCTCGAGATGTCTTCTTAATGCTAAAGAAGCCAAACTATAAGAAGTTAGAACTTCAAGTATATGCAACATTTTTTGAGATCTACAGTGGTAAGGTAAGTACTTGGTCTTTTTCTGTGAAAGAAAGAGTTTCTCATACAAAAAAAATTAAGTTTGTCTCATAAAAGATTTTTTTCCCTCTTTGTATTAAAAGCTGTATTTCAAAGAATTCTTTACATTTCCATTTCCAGTCGTGTATTTCCATGGAATGTTTTGCCTTATTTGAAATGGAATTCGAAACAGGAGTTTTTTTCAAGCTCCTCTTTTAACTGTTCTGTTTTCCTCCTTCACTAAGGTTTTTGACTTGTTGAACAGGAAGACAAAATTAAGAGTTTTAGAAGATGGTAAACAGCAAGTCCAAGTGGTGGGATTACAGGAGCGGGAAGTCAAATGTGTTGAAGATGTTCTTAAGCTTATTGAAGTAGGCAACAGCTGCAGGTATCTTCCATACACCAGTTTTTCATTGTACTTTAAAAAATCAGAACAAGATTTTTTGGGGGTATCTTTGTAATAATGTCTTTTAATTTGCAGGTGGTTTTTTGATTATATTATCTGCTAGTAAGGAATCTACCTACATTTTAAATAGACATGTTTAGAGTTGCTCTGTCTCTTAGAGAGAAATAACTGATTTTTCAAGAGGATGTGAATTGCATGCATTATGTAAGCAGCTTACTGACTTAAATTCACATAATTTAAAAACTGGAATGCTGCCAGGTTCTTTATCTCTAAAAGGCCTTGATGCATGCTGGCAGAGGTTAAGCACCTTTTTTTTTTTTTTAAGGCTTTAGCTTTACTGTTTTTAAAATTAGCCTTGAGCATGGACTGCTGCATGATCAGCTAAAAATGCCATCATCAAGCTTACATTTTTTATGTAAGCTCTCTGATAACCTGAAATATGTGAAGATCTGATTTTAAAAGGGAGGCAAAATGTTACTAATCTTCTATTTCCATTCAACGACATGGAAAAAGACGCATAATTGTACTAGGTATATCCAATTATTAGTGTTCTATGTCTAGTATCCACAAGAGTGTTAGACATGCTGTCAACATGTAATAAAATAGAAGAATCTGCCCTGAAAAGGTATCATTGTGTGGTTAGTGTTTAACACGTATGGTCCTCCACCAGTTAATGTCTTTCTCTGCTCGTCTCCTGTTTAAAGGACATCTGGCCAGACATCTGCAAATGCACACTCATCTCGAAGCCATGCAGTGTTTCAGATTATTCTCAGAAGGAAAGGGAAATTGCATGGTAAATTTTCTCTGATTGATTTGGCTGGCAATGAAAGAGGAGCAGATACTTCGAGTGCAGATAGGCAGACGCGACTGGAAGGTGCAGAAATTAACAAGAGCCTTTTAGCACTCAAGGTAACTGACACGTTTCTATTGCCTTGGAGTAGGTGGAAGCCTACATATAATAGTGACAAGTAAAATTTGTGTTTTTGCGGGCTTTACTTGTCTACATTGTCTATTGATATGATAGGTAAAAAACAATGTATAAACTTTTCCTCTGCATGCCTGAGGGAACACTTAGTAAGTCCCTAGACTTATTAGAAAGTAGAAACAATGCAGAAACTTTGTGCTGTCAACTTACATGTAGTTTTTGTAAAATAAAATCAAAGCACCCCAGCAAAACCAACCAACCAACCAACCAACTGAAAAACAAACCAAAACCCCCAAACAAACAAGCAAACACCCCAAAAATTTACAGAAGGTCCCCAGTGGTTGAATTTGTAAACATTTTTGATATCTAAAATAGGAAGTCAAATGACTTACTTTGGTACTCAAGATATAAAATACTAACAGGAAGTATTCTTACTGATCTCACTATTTATTTTTTTAAAATAAAAAATAAAACTACACTGGCAACATATTTACTGCTGTTAATATATAAATAATAAAGCAAAACAACAGCAGCATGTCCAGAAAAAACTAGCAAATAATTAAAATAAACCTTGAACAGTGAAATACATTTTTGTCAACTCTTCTTCATATCAAATTGTCTGATACAGTCACTTTACAGATTTTCATACATCCAGTCCAGGACTATAAACAGAGCTAAGAAATACTACTTAAATATTCATCTACCTTTTTTGTTTGATGTTTTATAGTGATTAAAAGAGGCTCAGTCTAAATAGGGGAAATAATTTTTTTGTTTCAAACTGGAGAAACAGTAGTTTTGAATGCCTTAGAATTTAACTCTAGTTTTGGTTAGTTTTGCTTAGGTTTACTACTCTCAGCACCAACACTGGTTTATATAAAAAATCTGAACCCCAAGATCTGTGTGGGTACTTTTTTATTCCCAGTATAAACTTGGGAGGAGACTGGCATCTGACTAAACAAATCTCACAGCACACCATAAAATTGTGATGTATAATGTGTCATTACAAAATTCTATGGCATGTTGAAAAATTAGAAACAGCAGTTCCAAAACTTCGGCCTGTTGTGATTTAACATTGAAGTAAGCAATGCAGGGACCATTGCATTGATGTTACTACTCATTTCCAAATGTAACTGAATAAAGCTATTTTGTTTTGGGGATTTGGTTTGAGGGTTTTTTTCAGTTTATTTATTTTATACTGGATAGTGCTCATACAACATATTTGGTTAATTTTTATACAGCTTGTCTTTTTAATTATAGCAAAAGGTTCTGCTGCTGCTGAACTAGTGATTTTCATCCAAGTTATATGGGGAAGGGGGAAATAAAAATTAATGGAGGTCTTGCAGAGGTCTAATAGGTGGTACAAAAATATAAAAGTTTCTCAAAAGTTTCTCAAATATTTGCCATTTTTCATCTATCCCAAAAACAAGACACAACCTTTTCAATTTGTATTTAGAAGCCATGAAGTTATTTTCAAGTTTCAGTTAAACTAGTGCATTCTGACAAAGTGGTCTTTGTTGCTAATCCAAGATTTGCTCTTTCCATCTGGATATCAGTCCTGTCTTGACCTGTTCAGGATTTTGGCACAGGAAGTTATTTCGGTAATGTCTCTACATGGGAGTAGTGTTGTCATTTTGTTACCTGGTTTTCAGAGATGTAATGAAAACCAAACATAGTTTAAAACTCCATTACAAATTTAGAAGCTGGTGGTGTCTTGTAATCTTTTACTAATAAGGAGATAATCCAATTCTAATTTTTCAGGAGTAAGCAAACTAAAAATAATTATAGTATATTAAAATATCAATTAAAATTTTGGTAATTGCCATATCAGTAATTCAATATAGAATATGCCTGCAGCTGGAGGATTAGTTGAACTTCTGTAGAATTATTCATGTAACACAAAGGCCATTCCATCTATTAGTGCAGCTAAAAGCAAAGCTCTAATTTGAAATACATTTGAAGTATGGTTGGTTGTAGAAGTTCTGTGTGTAGATAGTTTAAAAGTGCACCAAGGAAGCCTTGCCTCTGAAGAGATGTCTGTTAAGGGGAACAGTCTGGAATTAACAGTCAAAATGTTACAATGACAACAATGCAAAAATTTAAAATTTTTTTTTTTTTGCATAAAAATAGCTTGTTAGACAATATTAGAGCGCTGAGTGGACAGAAGTGATGGTTAGATTAATGGTGTCTTGGTGTCACTGTTATACTTAGTTGCTGTGTAACTTCTGTAGTCATTTTGTAATATTTGCATCTATATAGTATTGCTCCCTGGAACTCAATCAGTTGCAAATATGAGTGTAGCCCCTTGCCTCTGGGCTTGGAAGAGAAGATGATATCCCTGTTTCTTCACAAAAAGAGTATTTTAAAAGAGGGAGTGACCTAATGTTTTCAAGTGTCTTCCAATGCTAAGTAGAGAGCTTGCTTCCAGTAGAGAGCTATGCCTACTTGGTTTGTGACCTGTGGAAGCTTTCAGAAAGTTTATTTTCTTCTAAGCTGTAAAGAAAGACAGTGGTAAAATCAGAGTCAAAACCTCTGCTTTTAACTGATACAGTAAACGCGTGTCCCTACCTATACTGCTGCTGCTGGCAGAGGTTGTAGCTCATTCAGGCTTTTGTAGCTGATAATCAGGAATAATTGTTAGCCTGAACCTTTCACATCAACACTGTTTAGTTTTGTTGTTGGGTATAATAGATGTAAACAATTTGGATGACATTGAAACAATTTTTAGGCTTCTAATCCTTTTAAAATTCTTTCTTTTCTACTGGGCTTAATGAGAAGTGGAAGCCTAACACTTACTGAATCCAAGCTTTAGCAGTGTATTTTAATGATATTTTTGGGGGACTGCATCAAATATGATTCTGAACTGCATTTTTATTATGTTTATTTAACCCATGATAAAGAATCTCTTCATTCTTTCAGGAGTGCATTAGAGCCTTAGGCCGAAATAAACCTCACACACCCTTCAGAGCAAGTAAACTTACTCAGGTGCTAAGAGATTCATTCATTGGAGAAAACTCACGTACCTGTATGGTAAGTTGATTTGGTTAACTGTTCTAAAAATTACAAAGAGAAAAGACACTGCAAATTTAGGCTTTTATGTTTAAAACTGGTTACTTGCTACTGGTAGTGTGTTAGACTTAAATTTATTTACTAATTGACATTATATGTGGAGGGGGATTTCAAAAGAGACATTTCTTAATGGTTTAGATTGAATATTAGGAGAAATTTCTTCACCAAAGGGGTTGTCAAGCATTGGAACCAGCTGCTCAGGGAAGTGGTCTAGTCCCCATCCTCAGAGATCTTTAAAAGATGCGTAGATGTGGTAGTTAGAGACATGGTGGTACGTTTGGTTGGGTCAGTGGTTGGACTAAATTACTTCAGAGGTATTTTCCTACCCAAGTGGTTCTATGATTATGTGGTTCTATGGTTTTAGATAACTTGTTCCCTTCTCACTTTTTACTGACCTTTCTTATTGTTTTGTTTTACTTTTCTAGCTAGGCAGTTAGAAACACTTCTGCCTTGAGAAGTGTGTTTGTTTGTTTTAGCAGTGTCTTAATTATAAAAGAGTCTTGTTTGTTTTGCAGAATTCTGGAAAAGAGGGTGTAGACTGGAAAGAGAGTGTTGAGTTGTGATTTTTAAATGACAAAGATTAAACAAAAAGTATCAAGGTCATCAGAATATGCTTCAGGCTATTGAGGGGGAAGTTGTTGGGATAGATGGGATGAACAGCTGTTGTAAATACATAAAATACATGTAAGAATATATAAATATATAAAATAGAACATAATTAAAGATTATTGAAAATATTATAAATTATTAAGCATTATAAATATATGAGTATATATAAATATGTAAATAATTGTTGAATAACTGTAAATGTGCATTTGCGCCAGTCTGAAAATCAGAATTCTTCTGACAGATGAGGGAAAGGACAGATAAAAGTCTGAATGTCCAGTTGTTTTATTTGTGCATCAGTAACCTTTCTCTTTATGAGAATGCAAACTCTCTGCAGTGCATACTGATTACTAGGATTGTTTGTGTTCGTTACTTGTTACAGGCTCCTTTCAATTAATTAGTCTAGAGGCCAGAGAAGTCTGCAGACCAGAATGTGAAAACCATGGTCTTAGGACAGCTTAGTCTTCCCTTTAGCTGTTAGGTATGGTTTCAATTTGAAAATGGTGGTAAAATAGCATTTTTATTAACCTTTTTTCCTTCAGTTTTCTAATGAAACAAGAAGATAGTTTTCTTTCCTACTGAGACATACCTGACCAAGCTGAAGATGTCCCTGCTCACTCATGGGGGTTGAACTAAATGACCTTTAGAGGTCTCTTCCAACTCAAATCATTGTATGACTCTATAACTTCATGAATCCTGTGCAGGATCAGATAGCTTGTTAGAACCATGAAGCTCTCTGCACATCAAATAATTAGCATTTGTGAATATTTCATGGAAGGTTTTAATTAATAAAAAGAATCCCCTCTAAAAGTGGAAATATTCTTGAACTATTTTTTTTATTTTCTCATTCACAAACTACAGTATCTTCACAATTAATCTTAAGAAACATCTTTGAGGATAAGATACTACTTCCAAATTAATTCTTCTGCTATTTTTCTTAGTAGTAGGACTACTTATGACATTCTGATTTTAGTGTTTGCTTACATGAATTTTTTAATTAAGAATGTAATCAGCAGAGTTTCATCTTAAGATACTGTCGTGGTTTAACCCCAGCCAGCAATGAGGGTTATTACTAAGGACTTTCTCAACAAGATGGATTTGATCCACTGTTCAAATGTGCTGTTCGAATAAGACATTTTGCAACTATGTGGCGCTTTTCAATATGGAGTGCATATAAAATGACGTACTAAAATCTTGTGATTTTTAACTTACTAAAGGATTCCTCAAATAATAAAATACCTGCTGTATGTTTTCCACTTGCTTTCGTTTTCACTTGATATACGAATCTGTAAGGAGGATATTTGAATAAAACTCATTGGGTAGTTTCTACACTTCATTTTTATGTGACTTTTCCTTTTTATGTTAATGGATATGTTGCAGTTGTAAAAGTTACATCTTTAGGGATGGAGTATTCTCTCTGTATATAACATTGAACTATGATTTGGAAACTCTTTGTTTTTTCAAATTTGTTCAGAAAAATATTTTGAAAGCTCATAAAGCTTTGAATCTTCATAACATGGACAGTTATGACTAGGATTTGCTTCCTTCAAAAAAAATCCAGAGACTTAGAGTCAGCACAAATTTTTTATTTTAAATTTTATCAGTCATTGCAGTTTTACTGTTCTTATCTTTAAATAGTTTGCGAAACCATTTAAAGTTTTCAAAGAGTTGCATTGTAGGATAATGAATTGTCATTTGAAAGTTGTAGTGTGACTACATAGAACAGTCTCATTTTTTAACCAGTGCTGCTCCTTGACATGTTGTATTCTTCATGTGCTGCAGTCACACCTGAAGTGATCAGACCCCTCAGCCCTCCAGGGTGGGAGTAGGAACCTGCAGACTTCTGTGTCCCAACAGGGCCATTGTTCCACAGTGATGGCTTACAAGCAGTGTAGATAGGTTTAAAATAGGAAGAATGATTATTACAGGTCTTAAAAATATTCCTGTCCATAAGTAGTGCAGTTTTTCCCATCCTCATTTGGAATTAGGAACAAGAAAGTGAGCAACAGAGAGGTCTGAGTCCTCCTGTCCTGTCTGGACTGGGCTTGTTGGGGTCTGAGGAGAGGTCATACACCAAGACTTGTGCACAAGTTCCTGTGTCCTGAACACGTTATTCACACATACCAAGACATCTACAATGGCACTTCCCTAGAGCAGCTGTATCTTAGGCCCTTTAAAGTGTTGGAGCAGTCTCCTAGTGTTGCAGCAGTGGTAGTATTTTTAGGTAAAGCAAAAGCCACACACATAAAGCGAAGGAAAACATGGAATTCATTTACCACTTCCAATTGTCGAGATAGTTCAGCTGTCCCCAGGCTGTATCACATGTAATGANGGGGTCTGAGGAGAGGTCATACACCAAGACTTGTGCACAAGTTCCTGTGTCCTGAACACGTTATTCACACATACCAAGACATCTACAATGGCACTTCCCTAGAGCAGCTGTATCTTAGGCCCTTTAAAGTGTTGGAGCAGTCTCCTAGTGTTGCAGCAGTGGTAGTAAATAGGTAAAGCAAAAGCCACACACATAAAGCGAAGGAAAACATGGAATTCATTTACCACTTCCAATTGTCAAGATAGTTCAGCTGTCCCCAGGCTGTATCACATGTAATGATGGCTTGGGAAGACAAATGCCATCAATGTAAACATCACTATCTGCGCCATGCTCTGAACATTAAACTGGTGGAAGAGATGTATGCATTTTTCACTTTATTTGAGTTTGGAAGGGCTTTAGGAACTTTTAGATTTTTGTTAATTAGCACCCAGAACAAGAGACATGCAGCTGTGTGATCCCAAATATAAGCTTGTTGTTTTCCTTAGTAATTGGTGTGTACCAGTATTAGAGGTTTAAACTTAGGTCTGTATGATCACTTCCACCACATATGTTTCCCTTCTCCCCAGAAGGAGAAATTCCTCTTGGGATGACTACCTCTGCTTTTATACAGGAATGTCAGCAGCAGGATGAAAGAGAAGACTGGGATTGTTTAATCACCATCAGTTTCAGTCTCCTGAGTCTGTGATGCCACAAAAATGTTAAGTGTGTAGGATCACAGAGGTGTTTGTTCTGGGTAGGGCCTTTATGACTGTTTAGGGAAGAGCACAGGACAGGTGGAAAAATTAGACTACTGAGAGAAACAAGGGCAAATAATGATCCCACTTTTCCAATCACAGTTTTAATTTTTGCTGATTACAGGAAAGGTGGTGCTATCTTCAGGGTAGCTAATTTAACTGGAAAAAGGAAGACCTTTAGATTCCAGATAGGTCTCATGAAAGATCTGCTATCAAGTATTGTTTACAGATAATTTCAAATTGAGAAAGATTATATTTCTACTTAGGAAAATAGTTAAGCTTATCTTTACTACTATTAGTTCAGTTTCTGATGTTGCCAAAGTCAGCATAGAATCTCCTTGAACAGAGGAGAGTCTCAAAAGATACATAAAAAAATAATGTGGTAGTTGTTTATAGGATATATTAGACTTAGGGCCTACTGAGTTGCATATTTCCTTTTTTGAGGCGTGTATTTTTTAAGTTACAGTTTCACATTTACACAGTAGTTGCCAAGATGGTTGGGGAAATTGAATATATATTAATTCTTTATTCATAGTTCCTTGTAGGGTTAAAAAAAATAAATTGAAGCTTTGAGTAGACATCTGTGTCCCTGAGATGTCATTGTATAAGGACAGCTGTACATAGCAAACATCTTTTGTAGAAAATCAGAAATGAAACTGGAGATTAAAAAACATGCACATTTAAATTTATCTACCCTTTCATCTCTATGTTAGTGATTTACTAACATGTGGCTTGTTTTGTCCAGATTGCTACAATTTCTCCAGGGATGGCATCATGTGAAAACACTCTAAATACACTGAGATACGCAAATAGGTATGAAAAAACATTATTTCTTAAAGCTGTACTGGTGTTGATGACTGACATTTGAAATAGTGTTGTTCCATGATGTATGGTTATTTTAGCTACTTGAATAATTCAGTGGTAGTTGTGTTTCTTAATAAGATTAAAACCAAATTACTGATCCAGGCTCACTTATAATCTAAATTGTCACTTTGTACAACTGTTACAAAAGAATCTATTAAAACTGCACCTATGCCATTATCCAGAGATGGATAATGTGGATTGCAAGGTATGTGGGACATGCTTCTATTAGTTTTGCCCTTGCTTTGAAAGGACCATCTATTGCATTAGGGATAGTTTGTGTTCATGATGATTCCCTGGAGTGTTGGCTAAAATACCTTTCTGTGATGTGATTTGTTTTTTCCTATCCCTTTGGTGGAATTGTGTGCAGCTGCCAGTCTGTATTATATGTACATATAAAATTTCATGCTTCCCAAATTCAAGCAAATATCTGAGAACCCTAAGTAAAGGCTTAAAAAGGCAGAAAATCCAACAGGCTTTATGATCGCTTTAGAGAAATTAGCACCTCCAGAGGCAGATGCATCCCTGGAGACCTGTACTGCTCTTAGAAAGTGTTCAGCTCTCTCCAGTGAGGGTGAAAGGAGCCCTCACCTGCTGCAGTTCTCCTCTGTTTAAGGTCTGTGGAGATGGTACAGTCGGGTCCTGTGTGTCCTTGCCGCCAGACCTGTGACTCAGAGATGCCCCACACTTTGCTGCAAAAACAAAGGTGGCAGACAGCCTCTGGGCCATCAGAAGCCCTGGCTTTGCCAGAAGAGGCCATCTGTGGGTCTGTTTGCCTCAGTGACAGGGCAGGCAGAACCACAGCTGCTTTTGCTTGGCTAGGCACAAAGGCCTACTAGGAAGGCTTACTGCCTGCTTCTCTCAGTCTCCAAATGTCCCTGTGTCTGGGTTAATGGAGCTAATAGTAAACCTGCTTGGCTTGGACCAGTCTGTCTCATTTTCTCGCTGAAGAGAATGAGGCATCTACTCCCCTGCTTAGAGTAACATGATGCAAGACCTTGCACATTCAAGACTTTTTGGAACTTCTATCCCTTATACAACTTACGTTGCTTAAGTGACTCCATAAAGTCACTACAAAACTATTTAAGGACCTCTTTCTAGTGTACTAAATAGTTGTGCTGAAACTCTTTCCTACCCTTAGTGTTAAAATTGTATGTTGTTATGGAGTATATACCTGTCCCTGTAATGTTACTTCATATGTTTTGTATAGATTTTTATTTTTTTCTAACAATACATCATTTTCATAGTAGTTAGTTTTCTGTGCTGGACAGAAAGTGTGTGAGCAGTGACAGCAGGAGGTGAAACAGAATTTACACTTAGTTGTAGTGATTTGATATTTTAAAAGGAGTAATTTAGTGGAATATTGAGTGTAGACCAAATCATATTAACTATACAAATAGAAATCTGGAATTACTCTTCTCAAAACATTGCTGTTATAATCCCCTGCAAATTATTAGCACTGGTTTTGTTCAGTTTTGCTAGTGGTCTGAACTGTTTGCAGAGAGTTTAAATATGTCGAAACACTTGTGTTATGAAAATAATTTTGTCGTTAAGCAATTAAAGAAGTATGCTAAAAACAGTCATTTTAACTGTGTTTATGAGAACATTTTCTTTTAATTTGCCACTGTATTTTGCTGCTGCAGAGTAAAGGAATTTGGAATTAGTCCTTCGGACATTCCCTTCTCACAGGGTAGTGGCAGTCGCTCTGATCTCTCTCCTTCCTATGAGTATGACGACTTTTCTCCTTCAAACACAAGGTCTACTTCATTCTATACATGGAACTTTATTTTTAAGTTTTCTTTTTGGCTATGTAATTTTACAGACCAACCTTTCATTAGTCCCCTTGCCTTGAGTCACACATACTTTGTTTTAATTTTGGTTTGGCAGGTGATGGTTCTGCATGATATGCAATCATCTTCCCAGTATTTTGTTTACCCTCCTTAAACATCCACATTCTATATCCAGGCTTGCTAGTTTCCTTCATACATTTGAAAAAATAGAAATGGTGATGTCACCTTTGTACATTTAGTGGACCAAATCTAATAATTCTGTGTCTAGGGTAATTTGAAAATCTCTGAAAGTAAAAACTTTCTTACATATATAAACAAAAATATGTATATATATATATTATATGTGTGTGTGTGTGTGTGTGTTATTAAAGCTTTTCAGCGCTCTGAAGGTAAATGAAAAATATTTTCCATTGTAGGAACTAAGCGCTACTCGAAAGAACATTTTTCCCATTAAAGAAATTAAGAATATTTTCTAAAACTTGCTTTCAGACTTCCATCTTTCATAAACTTGCTTTTAAATAGGCTTTTTTCTGACAGAATCATGATTAATCTTTAAACTGCTTGCATGGTGCGAGAGCCTACTATTTTATTAAAATATTTTCACCTTTTAAATTAATGAAAGGATCTATTTATTCTCTGAAATATTCAGTTGCAAGTTATTATTTTCTTCAGAATTTCTTGGTTGATTTGCTTATAACAGCTAGTGCAGAGCTGATTGACTAACTTTTTTAAAGCACAACTGTGTATGCAGAAAAAGAAATATTGTCAGGTCTAGGGTGCTAAATGACCTTTCTTTGAAATATCACCCTTTGTCAAAGACTTAATGTTGAGGGGTTTGAAATTTTTGCCCTCCTAACTGTTAACAAGTAGTAAGATTTCAATCAGAAGGTACTTCTTGCTAGATTTACTTTAATCCACATGCAAGTAGTAAAAATGCAAGGGTCCATGCCTTTTAGGAACTGGACTAACATCTTTTGTCACTGAAAGTACATTAAATTTGTGAAGCTGACATCATCATCTTCCTTATTAAATGAATTGATTGCGCGTAAACCCGTAGAGCTTTATTTTTTGTTGTGACTCTTTTGCACGGGAGGTTACTAATTTTCAAATGAAACATTTTCTGCCCATAGGGTGAAGGAGCTGACGGTTGATCCTAGTGCTGCAGGAGATATCCGTTCCATTATACACCATACTCCCAATCAGATGGACGACTTGGAGACACAGTGGGGTGTGGGAAGCTCTCCTCAGAGAGATGATCTCAAACTGCTTTGTGAACAAAATGTGAGTGGTTTACAGAATTACATGGAAAGAGATTATGACATAGAGTCGGCAGAACAAATGCAGATCAGTAGCCTGTTAGTAAGATCTTAAATACATACAGCAGACCTCTTCACCTTTTGTCTTTATGGTATATCTTTACTCTCATTTCTGTACAAAAGAAAAACCAAAGCCAAAAATGTTTCTTGAATGGTTTCTTTATCTTCCTTGCTGATTAGGGCTTTTAATGTCTAGGCAGGCTGTGGTGATGATCTAGAGTATGCATTTTTACACAATAGTATTACATTTTTTTAGGCAGCTGAAGTATCCTAAAACTCATCTGTTTTATTTAACATCCTTTCTGGTCTTGAGTATTATTTGCCCTGCATGCAAACCCCATTTCAATTGAGTTTGCCTTTCCGTGCATGTAGAAATCTGGCTACCCATCATTCCTCCTCCTAGCGTCCTGGTTTTCCTAGGGTGAAACCCAAGTGCACTGTTTGGGAAGACAGCCACATGATGTTCCCAGTATGTCTCCCTTGGCTGGAGGAGTAGGGAGCTGAGAGATGTCTTCTAAAGGGCATTCTCCCTCATTGCTGATTATCAGCTTTAGTCCTGGTCCTTAAATATTCAAAAGGGATTAAAACACTATTTGTGAAAATGCCCATGAAAAATAGAAAGAAAAAGTCCTTACAAGCCTAACATTTTTCACAAGATTCTCAGTCTTGTCAGTCATCTCTTTGTGATATCTATGGTATACCTCACTTTAGTAAATGACTTTTTTTCCAGGACTCTGTTTCATAAGAACATGGTAATGATTCCTAGAACTTTCCATTGGATGTTCCTTCCAATCAAATCTCCTATCATATCATTTGTTCATTGCTCATGTTAAATGAATTTAAGCCTTACTTAATGTTTTAAAACATATTCCAAAGGCATTGTGTAAGGAACTACACAGTCTTGATTGATTACACTCTACAGTACTTTCCTCTTCTGTTGTTCACTATTCATTTTTAAAGAAGCCTACAAGAAGACACGCACAGATTTACAAACTGAAGCCTTCTAAAGAAGGCTTCAGTTTGTAAATCTGTGCGTGCATTCTTGTTATTTATCAATCACTATGTACATTTTAGATTTCTCCCTTCACATTTATTTAACTTTTTTCCCCAAAGGTTTAATTTAATTTTGATTTCCTGGAATGTGTTGAATGTAATTACTGTTCTCTTTTTTTGAAAAATTTTCCTGTTTGTTGTCTGTTGCAGCATGCACAACAAAAAGCCCTGACAGAAACCCAAAGTTTTCTGTGGGCACTAAAATCTATTAGAAATTGTAATTCTTCCCTTGTAACTTCCTCTTCCCATTGTTTTACCTTGTTATTTTTATGTGGAATATTCTGATTTCCAGTATTTGCTAGGGATTAGTGACTGAAAATTTTTGGTGAATATTAATTAAATTTACCTCTGTAAATATTTTGAATCTGTTCATTCCTGGAGATTTTCTTATTACTTCTTAGAAGTATTAAATTCTATTTTTGACAGATTTTGCCTTCTGCATATTTTTTCCATGTTCTGTGATGAAATGGGTCACATTCAACATTTTTCTGTAGCCAAAGTTCTTTCCAGGCTAACAAAGGTTAACTGCTGTTTTTAGGAAGAAGAAGTTTCTCCACAGTTGTTTAGTTTCCATGAAGCTGTGTCACAAATGGTAGAAATGGAAGAGCAAGTAGTAGAAGACCACAGGACTGTCTTCCAGGTAAAAGATGGACCTCCACTTTGTTTTATCCTAATTCAGGAATTCAGGTTTTCCCAATGAAAGTGCATACTCTCAAAGATGGAGGAGCATCTGATCTGTAGCCATTCTGTCTGTCAAAGATTCCTAAACTGATTAATTATGTTAAGCTGATTGTATCAAACAAACAGAAACAGATTCGTAACACCTGTTTTTTGTCCCCTTGATTAAACAGAAGTACATTCCTGTGTCATTCCAGAAATTTAGTAAAATTTTCCTTTGCTGGGCTGGTAATTAATAGTTATATCTCTGTCAGCACCATTTCTGTTTGGTCATCTCCCTCCAAGTATTGTGTCTGAATCTGAGTATTCTTTTGTGACATCTCCCTCTGAGATCCAGAAGAGACACATGTATTTCAAACTGCCTATTTGCTTCCATGTTACAGGTACCTAAAGATTTCACTCACTGTTAGTCAGGGCTTTTAGAAGGAATACTTCCCATGTAGTGCTGGTCAGTGCTATGGAACCTTTTACACTCACAAAATCATGGCAATAAGTATGAGTTACTTGTTTTCAGAAGGAAATGTGGATTGCTTCTGTTCATAACCTTAAAGCAAGTTGTCTGTTTGGCACATCTGTTCCTAGAGAACAGCAGACCATCAAACCTGTAGGGAATACACATTATCTTCTCAGCATAGGTATCTAGCTTAGTGGAGCATTGATGTGTGTTCATAATAAAGCAAGATGCTAAATAAAACATTACAAAACATTACTTACAGTGGATGTGGAGATCTAGTTATTATGGAACATTAGCCCTGAAGTAAAACATACGGAAGTGTGAAAGTCATGTGCCATATGCTGTAGCTATGTCCTAATGCGGCTTCTGGAGAGACAAGCTGCATTAGTTTAAGATGTAATTGCCTCTGTGTGTCCATCTGGCTTACTGCTGGAGATTATTGGTCCTTCTGGTAGTCCCTGGAAGGAAATGTGTCCGAGCCTCAGGTCCCTTGGTTCACAACATGGCTTGTTAGTTTATGCTGTGTATGTAGGTGGGGTGCACCGATACAAAATCCAACAGCTGTACTAGTCACCTTCTGTCAGCGTTCTCCTGAAAGCAGCTGATACACAATATCCTTTCCTAACAAAAATGGCTAAAATACACCAATGCAACTAACAGTGCTCTACATGTTCAGGAGTCTTTGTCTTCAATGTACAAGCTATGTTAGGTGAGATGAATCTTACCGCAGGGTAAGCTCCATCTCTCCTGAAAGCCAAGAAACAGACAAGGGGTTTGGACTACATTTTCAGTTTTGCTTGGGCTATGGAGCACAGAGGGAAAGACTTCATCTTAGTATGTCAAACCAAGCTTTCTAGTATGCCTAGAACTGTCAGCTGCTTTCTTTTTTTTAAACCAAAGCATTTCTAACAAGCTCAGTTCTTCTGATCACAATTTTGCGTGGTTCTGTAACATTTAAACTCCTGGCTGCATTCTTCTTTGCTACAAGGTTTTTTTTCCCCTCTTATTTTTTTTGTAATGATCAGAGTGCAAAGATAAGCTTCTTTAACCAACCTTTATTGTATTCCTGTGTGTGGATTTAAATCATATAATAGTGAATTTAAAATAGGTATCCTTTTATACAGCTTCTCTCAAAAGAAGGCACAATTATCTTGGCTCCTTGAATGTAATAATGACTGTGTGACTATACAGCATAAGCAGCCCATACTTACAGCCTGACTTCAAAGTTTGACTCTTGTCTAAGGGGACACAAACATGACAAAGTTCTGTTCCCTAAATTTCTCAGCTTTACAACCATCTAATGTTCTGAATTTAAAGAGAACTGGATAGCTGGGGTTTGTCTGTGATGATGTGACTACTGAAATTAAAAAATAATGTAGAAAAAATGCAGTTTTGCTGAATTAGGAATAAGGTTTAATTTTTGGATTGAAATCTGTTTTATTGAGGTGACTAGGCAGTAAAATGTCTGGTCATTGTGCAAAAAAGTCTTAATCAGCTCTTTTTCTTGACACTTAGTTGATGTATTTTGTTGTATTTTTAAACTTTTGTCTAGGAATCCATTAGATGGTTGGAAGTTGAAAAACTACTTCTTGAGATGACAGAAGAAGTAGACTATGATGTGGATTCTTATGCTACCCAACTTGAAGCAATTCTAGAGCAAAAAATTGATATTCTGACTGAACTTAGAGGTAAGTTGCTTTTAATCACTTCTCTGTGCATTATTAGCATATGCCATGGAGACTTGTAGTAAAAACATGGAGGGGAAAAAAAGTAGTTATATTCTAGGGGTTTTTTTCCCTGCTTGTGCTGGCCTTCAGTGGAAGGAACAGTTATTCTGCAGTCTAAGGACAAGTTCACATCTATGGTCAGTTCATCCTGACATAAAGGAAAGTCTGTGCTTTCCCTCCAGGAAGTACAAACTCAGGTCTTGCAACTTGCCTTTTTTTCCGAAACATTAAAGGAAGGTAAGAAAATCCAAACCAACTGTATGAAAAAGAATAGAAGGCCATGCAATGAGGAAAAACTGGTAGGTACACCCAGTCCCTGCTGTTGTGTTGTGTAGTGTAGCAGGGAGCCTGCTGTCATTTTTAAGACTGTGCTTAAGAGTGCCATCAAGCTCTTGAGTATTTTAGTTGTTAGTTTACTTGTTTTTTCAACAGTCTTTGAATTTTGTCAGCCTGTGTTTGTTGGAAAACAAACTGCAGCTAATTCTTAGTGCCCAAAATTAACTCTTCGCCTTGTCTTCTAAAATCCTCTTGTCAGTTTGGGTATATCTTGGAGATAAATTTTCCTTTTCATTTTTTTAACTGTTCAGACTCCAGGAGATATACTTCTATACTGGCAAAAGCTCAAGGATAGGTTTGGGAGCTGATGGAACAGTTTTCTTGTTCTGTGTTAAAAAACTGTAAGTTAAAATCTCATTTTTTACTCAGTCTGAGTATCTGCTTGGAATACAACAGGCAGATCAGATGTGGCCTGATTGCCTCCTGAACATGCCAGTTACACTTTTGCTAGGAGTTGGAGCCTTTTGTTTTTTATGGATGATGGCTTTGTCTTCAGAAGACGACAATTTGAGACACCAGCAGTGAAAAAATACAATTTAGGTGACTACCTGTTCTTCAAAAACTTAGCAGATACTGCTTTTGAAAAGGCTACTGGAGGTAAAATGCTAAGAGATCTTGCATCTTTACAGCCAGCTTAGTATAACTGTAGTTCTACAGGAGGTAACATGTATAGAGTCAAAAATGCTGTCTTGGTATTGTCTGTGTTGTGCTCATGGCATGTAATGGTCACTGAATCATTCTAACTTTACTTCTCTCACTGTGGGACTGACATATTTTTGCCATCATTTTGGTTTCCTTCTTCCCATTCTTGGGCGTATTACTGGGGAATGGAAGGGATAGGAATAGAAAAACGAGGATGCCACACTTCCTTCCTTAGGTTTCTGACATTCTTACTGAATTACAATGAAGCAAGTGAATGATGCATTAACTATTACAGTGAGTAAGTTCCAAAACTTATTCATGAATGGTTTTCACATTCATAAGAAAACAGAGACTAGAATTTACTCATTTGGGTTTTAGAATGGAATGTACAGAAATAGCAGACTGTACTCTAAATATGATTTTGTATGTCCCTAAGAGTGGTTTGGAAGGTGCTGGGAAGAATAGGATATAGGTGTGTAGTGGTTTTGGTTTGCCAATCTAGAATTCCCCAAATTTGAAATTTTCCTGGCCAATGCACCAATGAGTGCGGTAGTCTCAGTGCTGGCCAATCACCAGTGCACTCACTTTCTGCTGTGAGATAGGAAGGTAGGATTAGTAGAAAGGCAAAACAGGCTCAAAACTTTAAGAAAATATAAAGAAAGTTTTATTAATAGTAACTAAAAGGAAAAAAAAGTAGTAAGAATCAAAACAAATCCTTCAGAACACTTCTCCTCCCCCCACAACCTTTTCTTTCCCACTGACAATGTAAAGAAACAAAACCTACAAATTTCCAGTCAGTTTACCACCTTTAAAATAGTCTTTCTTCAGTTCACTTAGGGAGAGAAATCCCTCTTGTTAATGTTATGGAGACTTCTCCACAAGAGGAAGAAACAGTTCCCTCGTGTATCTCAATGTTCTTGCAAATGCCCAGGGGAAAAATCTGCAATCATGAAACCCCTCCCTTTTCCACAGCCTTCCCACAGCTGTGTTTATGGGTCATGTCAACTTTGGGGTTACTGATTTAAAGATGAGCTGTTCAAAAAACAAAGGTTCTCATTATCTATCTCAAAAATCATCTTCATCCCTGGGAATAGAGATCGCTCCTGGGGGCATGGGATCTCATCACTCTTCTCTCTCTCTCTGTTCAGCTTCTCAGAGGACCACAGCTACTTTAACTTCTGCTTACTTCAGCCTGGAGACCTTTGCTCAAATTTGAACCCTTCATCTCCCCATAGTTTCATGCGTTATAGGGAAAAAGAGTCTTTTCTCCATAGCTCACAAGAGGATTTCAGCTTCAAGATCAAGGCATCTTCTCATCCCTCCCATCTGGGGCTTGACTTCTTCACTGACCTCGATGTCATCATCTTGCTCCTTTACACGCTTGTCTCGTGTAAAGTGAAAGGCTTGTCTCGCCTTTCTCTCACTGGAGGGAGGAGGATTGAAGCACTGAAAGGGTTAACATTTCACCCGGGCCTGCAGATGGTCACATGGGTGGCAGGAGCTGCGGCTGGGAGCCTCGGCTACACGGCTGGGCTTTGGTCCCCTCTGCATTCCACCCCAGCCTCAGGGCAGCTCTGCGCAGTCTGCAGGGGCCCCCCCAATCCCAGCCACGCTGGGGAAGGAGAAAAAACCTGGAGCTGACCTGGGGCTTTTTCGGGGCTAGTGGGCTCAGCTGGGCCCTGGGCTGAGCGGGGAGGGGTGTAGCAAGCAGCCAGATGTTTACAAGGCCGGCTCCCTCGCGGCTGCGGCACCCCGCACCCTCCCTGCCTGGCAACCGATGGAATGTCGGGTTGCCGGCAGGCAGCCCAGGGAAGGAGCCCAGCCCCCTCCCCTCGGCAGGGCCAACCAGCCCGGCCTAGCCGAGAGGGGGCCGGGCTGGCTGGATGTTAACCTCTTTGCTGCCCAGGAGGGAAAACAGGAAGTTCCTGTGTTTCTTTTCATCTTTTACATGTGTGTTTCACAGAGGCAGGCATATGCAGTTCCCACTGGCTGGAAATCTTGCATCACTTCATTAAAACATTTCCCATTTCAAACGACAAGGTGGTATATATCTCCCTGGACTCTATAAGATAGAAGAATGGAAGTGTGAACAGTTTATATGCTGGGAATCCAATTGTGCAGTTTACAAACCTATCCTGCTTAGACACAGGGGTAGTATCCAAGAAAAGACTTAAGTTGCTAAGCAACTTACTTGTATGGTTTTGAATACAAGTTTAGCTCAATCCCCTTGTAGTTTGTAGTGTCAGCTATTTTTGTGGAGGAATGTTCTTTATTGTTTGTCAGGGCTGGGATGTGGCTGATCAGGGCTTGGTTTCAAGATCTGTTGAGCACAGGCACATCAGTACTCATTCTTTTGTTTTTTCCTTAAAGACAAAGTGAAATCTTTCCGGGCAGCTCTACAAGAAGAGGAACAGGCCAGTAAACAGATCAACCCGAAAAGACCACGTGCCCTTTGAAAAGGGCCTCTGCTGCTAAAGGAATTCACGAACCTGTACTGCTGTAGCACACATTTGTTACAAAACCTAGTGACCGAGAGAACTCAACTACTTGAAAGTATAAAAATGTTAGAAATGTTTGTGGAAATGTCCTGTTTCTTATTCACCTGAATGACATTTTCAGTTTTATGTGAAATGCTCCTGATGTCTACAAAATGCTTCTAGACCAGACAGCACAACCTGGAGGGTTCAGATCTGTGAAGCACTTTGTTTTAAATATTTCATTTATTCAAATAGTGAAATGTTTGGAAATACTTGCCATATTTTTAATAAAGTCAGACTGTGGCCATTAAAAAGTCACAGCACTTCCTTCTGACCATGTTCAGTTTTATGACAAAGACCAGCTGTGCAGTTTAAAATTGTGGCGTGCATGCACACCTCAGTAATGGTTTAACGTAACTTCTCTTCCACAAACAGCTGTGCTTAACTCTTCCCATTCTGTGCCTTGATGAAGGCTACTTAACCCTAAATATCCTCTTTCTGAAGCACAGCCTTAAAAATACATTCCTTATTTGTCAATATAAATTACTTTAGTGTGTGTGTTTCAAGAAGACTTATTTTTTGGTGGATAGTTTCATTTCACAGGATGTGCCATATCATTTTAAGAGGAACTGCAGGCTTTTAAGAGTGGATTAACAGCTGGACATTCCATTTTACTTGTAAAAATCTGGAATTTTGATTTATTTGAATACCATAAAGAATGGTTATATAATTTTAACATTTTATCTGTAACAATTAAAAAAAAACCAAAAAAAACCAACAAATCAACAAAAACCCACAAAAATATAAATTAGTTGATGTATATTAAAGGGTAATGTTTTAAGTACTGAGGAGAGTTGTATCTTAGGATAATGCAGATAATATGATATGTGGTATGGTGTGATAATGCTATGTATGGATAAGTTAACTATCAAACTTTGGGGATAAATATGTCCATACTGGCCTTTCACATACTGTTTTAAAAACTTGGATTTTGATGCATGACAAAGTTACATGTACATTAACTGTAGTTTGCAGGTAGCTTGAGTAGTTCTGTTGCTTTAAGAAGTAGCTAATACCTATTTTTCCCTTTGTACAGTGCCAGCAGCTGAAAAGTGGGGTGAAATTGCATCATTTGACGATTTTGCACAATACCTCTACCTAGTGCTAATAGAAATCCCACAAATACCTGAATTCTCACAAATGGCGCCATGTGTATCAGCACTTTTTAGGTGGTGGCACTCAAGTTATTTTTGCAAATCAGTATGCAAAAAAGATTGACCTTTCATGTAAGAACTTGTCAAATGAAGAACTGTAGACCTCTCTAGGAGTTCTCCCTCTTTCCAGGAGTTCGTATCAGCAGACTTTCCCTTGGAAACGTTTAAAAATTACTTTTGGAATACAGGCCTGTTTGTTTGTGCCAGGCCTGGGGGG
>VXAX01005558.1:330300-362410 GCA_013399835.1 Leptocoma aspasia | reverse complement strand
CCCACGGCCGGACACGGCGTGTCCCGGGGTGGTCGGCAGCAGGGACTGGGTCCGCCTGGAGCTTCGGGCTGCGGGCCCCGCTGACATGTTAGAAAATACTCAGAAGCAAGATCTTTCCTGGAAAGGGCAGAGGCTTGCTCGACATCTCAGCTGAAAATTGCAGGTTTAACTAGTTATTTGCCGGCTGTTCTTGCTCTGTGTTGCAGCCTGAGTGGCTCAGGCCAGGCTCGGGGACAGCGTGCAGCTCCATGTCCTCACTGTTCTCAGTGCCAGCTCCCGGGCTGGCACCGGCCCTGAGATGCTTCCACCTGCCTTGGGTTTGCTCAGCTTGGTGTTAGTATCTTCAAGAACTTAGGAGCCCTGAGCACCCATCTCAGCCTGAGCTCTATTCTCTGGTCTCTAAAGTACAAGCGAAAGGTGTAGAAGCAGCGTGGCTTGTGGCTGGCCTTCGTCCTGAGGCACATGAATCCCCTGACTGACTCACACATTGCTTCCATCCCCCGCTGATTTTATGGTATTGAGGTGGGTTTTTGAAGTTTGTCACCTGAAGCAAAGTTCACTGCTATTTGGTGGTAGAGCAGGTTGGATGCAGTTCGGGAGTGGGAAGCTCAGTGTGGTGGCCTCCCCCTCTCACCCCCTGTGCTGGATTTTGAAGCAAGCATCATGCCTGCAGTGCCAGCAACTGGGTTAAAAAGTTATGCAGTGTAGTCTCTGCCTCTCCAGCCACAATTGATTGCTGAGGGAAGATGGAAGGTGGAAAAATCCTTTGTGTGTTTCAGCACTGCACAATTGCTCACGTGGGATCTGGGCAGGAGCAGAGGACAGTCTCCCCGGGGAGCAGGGCCAGCCTGGCCACCTTGGCATCGGCCTCACGGGCTCTGGTGTTCCCAGCACTGTGTGTGGCCTGCAGAGCACCCGTGTAGGCAGGCACTGGCTGTGTCTGGGGGCAGCTCTCAGTACCTGGAGCCGTGGGCAGGTGGGCTCCTTGTTGCAGAACCCCCCCTGAGCTGTGCCAGGCACCCAGGCTCGGGTGCTGGGCTCTGTGCCAGGAGAGGGCTGATGGCTGCTGCTCTCTTCCCCCAGCCTAGAAACTGTTGAGACTGCTCTGACTTTCTGAGTGCAGAAACACAAAAGCATGGACACCTGGCATTCCTGTAATGTTTTCTGATGGGCTCAATTTTGGGTTGTTACCTTTCCTGTCAGCTGGTGTGAGGTCAGACAGCCATTGTGTGCAGCCTCGGATTGTTTTTATTCCTATGGTCTTCACTGCCTTAGAACAAGTTTCTCTTGTACAAGTTTAGCAGTGCTTCTAGCTGCCATAAAATGCCTTTTGACCTTGCCTTGCCCAGATCTGTTTTCTCCCAGCTCAGGCCCTCTGTCCCTGAGCTCCCCAGCCACCCCTGTTCTCAGACAGATCCTCCGTTAGGGCAGCAGAGAATGCAGGTGTTAATGGAAAACTGCTGTGGAGGCAAGTGTAGCTGTGCATTAGCAGCAAGGTCAGAAGGCTGATTCTTAATCTGGGGATCTGCGATCGCCGTCTGTTGCCCAACCTTGGAGGTTCACTGGTGTTTTGGAAAGGGCTGAATTGCTGGCAGTCGGGGGTTTTAATATGCAGCTCTAACAGGCTTGGGGGGGGACAGTCAGAGGAAAGTTGTGCAAGAGAAATCTGATCATTGCTACAAGGTTAAGAGGAGGAAAGGAGTGTGATAACACAGCATCTGTATGGCAAGATGAGGGATGGGAACCCGAGGGGATCATGGGATAAGTGGGATAAGAGCTGAGCTCCCATTGGAAGCTCTGTGCTCTGCCTGAGCAGCCTTGCTCCTGGGTTTCCCAGCTGAAAATTGGAAGTAAGTAGGTCAGGAGCACGCACTGAGATAAATCCACCTGCAGACTCACAACTGCCTTGTGCACGGTAAAGCCAGCACCGTGTTGCAGAGTCCTGTGTTTACCTTCATTGTCTGTACATGACTAAACTTGGCAGCACACCCCTCTCCTGGCGCAGTTTCCCAGCACTTGCTTTACTTTTCTGCATTGTGCTCCATTGGTTGTGCTGGAAAGCTGTTATTTCTAGAAGCTTTACAGGTCTGAAGTTCATGCATTTTTTTATTTGCATTTGAGAAGCAAAGCCAGTCCTTGGGGCAGTGCTTGGACAGTGTGCCAAAGATGAAAACCAGCACGTGGTTCCTCCTGTGATGGCAGTGGCTGTCACTTTTGGCACTAAGTCAGGTTTTTGCCATAACAGCAAGGCTCTCGGGATTAGCTTTTGGTTGGCATGTTTTTCTAGAAAAGCATTTCTTTAGTTTGTCTTTCACTTTAAAGAGAAAGTCTCTACTACAAGCTGTTGAAGAGGCTGCAGGCTCAGAGAAGTTGTGTGTAGTTATGTCCAATGACAGAAAACTGCAGGATCACGAATCTTGCCCGGAGCTCCAGCGGGTCAGATTAGTCTGAGACCAGCCCTGCTTCCCAGGCTCCCCACTAGCCAGCCTCCTGCCCTTGGGGTTGGATGAGACTGGGAGTGGTAACGTGGATCCTGGCTGTGAGCAGGCTGTGCCGGGTGCCTGGAGTGCTCTGTCTTTGCTGCTGGTGTCCCTGGTGTCTCCACAGCCTGGAGGCCCAGCTGCAGGTGGGGCTGTGGTGCCAGCGGGGGTCAGGGCACTGTGCGAGCTGGGCTGGGATGGCTCCATGTCCCTGCAGAGGGGCTCCTGTGGGACAGGTGCATTTCCCGGGCTGCCTGCTGCTGGCAGCACTCCTGCAGAGCTGTGGGGAGCTCGTGCTGTCCCCAGAGCCTGTCCCCAGAGCCTGTGTGGCTGAGCGGCTCGGGGTGGCCGAAGGACACAGCTGCAGCTCCGGACAGCCAGGGCTGCTGGGGCCAGCACAGCTCTCAGATCTGCCCTGCAAGCCCTACCCAGAGAAGAGCAGGTCAGTTCCCTGCTCTTGCTGTCCCAGCAGCTTTCTGAAACTAAGGTGTGTGCAAGAATAAGGCACAGAGACTTGGAGGATTATCAGCTGGTTCTTGGTTTCTGTCTGAAATACAATTCCTTCCTTTGGCTCTCTTGAAATTTGAGAAACATGCTCTTCCTGACACAGTTAATGTTTTTGTTGGTGCTGATCTTTGCACTTTGCATTAGTCCTACTCTTTGTGCCTGATTTCTGCGATGTTTGAATTGCGTGTTATTGTAGCAGGGTCACCCAGACAACCAGTTTCAAGGCTAGGTTCCTGAAAAGTTTTGGCCAGATAGCAAGTTTACAAATGAGTTTAAATGTAGTTCCCAGATGTGGAGAGTGCAGAGTGGGTAACTCAGGGTGCCAGGTGCAAAGCACGAGGCATTTTAGCACCTGTAATTGCCAGAGCCAGCAGCTGTGGGACCCTGTGGATGTCCTGGGGGTTAGCCCTGCCCAGAGCACTGCAGGCTGCAGCCTCACCATTCTGTGCTCTCTCTCTGTGAGCTAGTCCCAGTGGTGTGAAGCTGCTGAGAAATAAATGCAGAGCTTGTACCTCTGCCCACAGATGTCTTAGGACCAATTTGAGTTTAATGATGGCAGTAGAGCAGCTCTAATGTTTCACTGTGGGCTCTTATTAAAAGAAGTCCTTGTTATACCTAAAGTGGGAAGTTCCTGGGAAGCTGTGGTTTCCTCAGGGGAGGCAGAGGGAGGCGCCTCCACATGACTCCCACCTCCCCTGATGGGATGTCCTGCAGAAATGTTTTCATTAGGGCCATCTCTATGAGCTAATACCTATTCATTTAGTAAGTTTATTTGGATTCATTAAACTATTTATTTAGTTTCATTTATTACTCAGCTAAATTTTAATTTGCATTTGCTGTACTGACACCAGCCTTCACAGGTTAGAGCTAACACATGCCAGTTGCTGTGAGCTTGCTTTAGCTGGAGTTGAAGAAATGCAGCTCAGCTTCATGAGACTTGACCAGGTACTTGTAGGAGATTGCGCCTCTTCTAAGATGGAAGAGTTGAAGCTGTCAGTACATCTGAAGTCCTTCAAAAATCACAGATCACAAGAAAAACACGATGCTGGTGTGATCTGAAAGTTGGTGCTGGCTCATGGGACTGAGGGGTACCAGTGGTGAGGCTCCTGAGCTCCAAGCCTGTCCCTGTGCCTGGATGATGCCAGCGATGGAGGGTGAGGAGCCCGTGGCTGTGGCACAGCCTCGCTGGAGGCAAGCAGTGGCCTGCTTGGCCACAGCCTTCCTGGGCCACCTGGAGCTTGGAGAAAGCTCCAGCTCCATAATCCCTGCTTCAGTTGCCATGATTTTCTTTAAGTAGCATGGAGAGAGGAGAGGTGTTAGGGGATGGTGTGTGTAGTTTTGTGGTTTGTTTGTGTTTTATATGGCAGAGCAGCATGAGAGGAGAGAAAATTCGTCTAGAAATTACTTAGTGCTTCACTGCCTGAATGCTTTGTGCTGGCCTGCTTAGTATGGATGGCTGTGCCGGGCCCGGGCGTGCCATAGTAACTGCCCTCGCCTTGTAATTCAATGCATCTCACTCGCTCAGGTTTGGCACAGCACTCGTCCCAGGCTGCACTGGTGTGGCACTCGAGATCGGGCTATTTATAGCCGGCCCGGCCCGGCCGGCATCCCCCGAGTGCCTGGGGAGCCGTGCGAGCCCGGCTGTGCTGCGGGCAGGGGCACAGAGCTGTGCCTGCCCGGGCAGCTGGGGACAGGGGCGAAGGCGTGCCGTGGGTGAAGGTCCCCAGGCAGCACTTTGGGGAAACTGCTGCGAGCCCGGCATCCAGTTCTGGTGAGCACACGGGACGTGGGAGCCTGCGCGGGTCAGCTGCTGGCCCTCCCGTGCGCTGCCGCACTGGGCCCAGGTAGGCATTCCCTTTGGAGAAAGACCTGACTGCGAGAAGGCAGCGGAGGGCACGGGCTGCGCCTGGGAGCGTGCCTTGTGGGGACTTGAGTGTATGTGTGAAACACAGCTGACTGTTCTGATCCGGTGCTGCATGAGCCAGGCATGGGAAACAGCCTTTTTGCAAACTGCTGCAGGCAAGTCACCGATCTCCTCTTCCAGCCACGCGGCTCTGGCTCACCCGACGAGAGGTCACCCCTCTTGCCAAAGTCTCCCACGAGCTGCGCTGTCCTCCCAGAGATGCCAGAAGCTGCCCAGTGTGCTGGGCTGTATCCAGACGTCATTCCCAGTGAGGCGGTGACTGGAAGCCTGCAGAAGGGCACCGAATACATCCAAGACCTATCTGAGACCAAGGACAAAGAAGGAATGGTGGCAGTTTGCGATAAGAGCGGTTCGAGACCTGGCGTTGGCACGGTTGGGCTGCTCCAGTGGACAGAGGCATCCCATGCAGTGACTGTCCTTCCAGCCGACCTTGGGGACAGGCCGGCAGAGCTGGTTGATCATGCTCAGTCACTTGAGGCCTGCCAGAGCTCTGTGAAACTTGAGGACAGCGGCTCAGCCCACAGATCCTGCTGCCGGGAGGAGCACGTGGCAGCAGCTGACGGCAGCGCGGGCCCTGGAGCACATTCCGCTGGCCAGGGGCGAGCGGCCTTGGTGACTCCGGATGGCCACCAAGTGCTGAAGTGCAGAGGTGCTGCGGCCTCTCCAGGGAGCCCTGGGACACTGTCCTCTGCTCTGCCATCAAGTGTGGGGAAAGCCCTGCCAGCTCAAAGTGCAGTTGTGCTGCCTGTTCCCCCTGGTGAGGTGTCACCTAAGGCTCAGGACACAAGTGCTGGTTTTGTGACAGAGCCTACTGCCTGCCCCAGCAGAAGGTCAAGCTGCGATCCTGATTCCCAGGCAGAGGTTCTGCCCTCAAAGCAGCAGCAGCAGAAGAAGAAGAGGAAGAAAAAGAAGCTTCCTCTCTCAGGTGCTCAGCCCCAGGGGCTCTGTCCTGCTGCATGGAGCCACCGCACCGTATGCCCCTCACAGGGGTGGGTGGCTGTGTATGCCTGTGGGATGGGGCAGCACAATGGAGAGGGGAAGGGAGCAGAGGTGATGTTTTAACTTCACAGGTGAAGGAGGAAGGTGGTGAGGTATCCCACGTGGGCGTGTACCACAGAGGGACCTGTCAGTGCCTTGTTCGTGTCAGCAAAGCAAACTTAAGGGCGTTTTGCTTGTCTTTTCTCAGTTCATAAGGCAAATCCCTCTTTTGTTTGTGACTGCAAACATGGTCCTTGTAAAGGATGGGAGTGGATCTGCCCAGCCCAGCCTGCAGCAGCTTGGGTGGGAGTGTCCAGCTCTGAGGGACGAGCACAGGGAGCCTTTGGCTTCCTTCAGCTGCCTGCAGGTTGAGGACAGGCCTGAGCTGCAGAGGTGGAGCAGCTCCATCAGCTGTGCTGAGGATGGGGTGTTCCTTCTCTTCCTTCACCACATGAGTTATTGCAGTGCAGTGGGGACAGTGGGCCCCAGCCAGCTGGCCCCACAAAATGGCACTGGAGCTGATAATAGTAAATGCATTCCAAAAGTTGGTGCTGGTAAAGGTAGGCGGTTTAATTTTTAGTTTTGTCCTTCTAACAATTTCTCCAGTTACTAAAGGTGGGGAAGGAAATTCCTCACTGCCAGAGCAGTCCCTGCAGACCAGACTAACTCCCAGCAACGTAGTGTATCTGACTTTTGGATCTGATAATATTTGAAAAGGATTTTTGTGTGACTTCGGTTTGGAAGATTTGTTTGACCATAAATCAGTTATTAACTAACTCTTCCCAGGATCTATGCTGTCTGTCGCTGTGTGCAGCCAGCAGGTTTTGGGTTCGGGTGTGTGCCCTCCCTCACGCTGGGATCTGAGCGCAGGGGGTCACCAGGTGCCACTGCCGCAGCCTGGCTGTAAATAGGAAGCGTGATTAAAGTAGGCCCCTGTCACCTTGGCGTGTGAACTCCTTGTCCAGGCACAGAGATGAAGCCTAATCCTCGGTCTGATCCTTTGTGCCAGGTGTGACCGCAGACAGGCAGGTGCGGGTCGCTGCCCTGGTCTGGCAGTGCCTGCCAGGCTCTGCTCTGCTCTGTGTGTGTGTGTGCAGGGATTGTGTGTGTGTGCAGGGATTGTGTGTGTGTGCAGGGATTGTGTATGTGTGTGTGTGCAGGGATTGTGTGTGTGTGTGTGTGCAGGGATTGTGTGTGTGTGTGTGTGCAGGGATTGTGTGTGTGTGTGTGCAGGGGTTGCTCCGCCGGGCTCGGGGCAGCCATGGGAACACCGTGTTCCAGCTCAGCCACCAGCCAGCACAGCTGGAGCTCAGCAGCCTCCGCCACACCTGCAGGTACGAGCTGCAGGTCCAGTGCAGGAGGAGGGTCCTTGCTGGGGCACAGGCACATCCCTTGGAATGACAGGGGAGCCCAGAGGTCACAGCCCTGTCGAGACCCCAAAGCTGCGTGTGGAGGCCGAGGTGGGCCAGCAGGGATCTGTGTCTGCAGCAGCGAGCAGGGCGGTGAGTGGGAGGAGCAGCCGGGTTTGCCCCCGGAGCGGGNCAGGGATTGTGTGTGCGTGTGTGTGTGTGCAGGGATTGTGTGTGTGTGTGTGTGTGTGTGCAGGGATTGTGTGTGTGTGTGTGCAGGGGTTGCTCCGCCGGGCTCGGGGCAGCCATGGGAACACCGTGTTCCAGCTCAGCCACCAGCCAGCACAGCTGGAGCTCAGCAGCCTCCGCCACACCTGCAGGTACGAGCTGCAGGTCCAGTGCAGGAGGAGGGTCCTTGCTGGGGCACAGGCACATCCCTTGGAATGACAGGGGAGCCCAGAGGTCACAGCCCTGTCGAGACCCCAAAGCTGCGTGTGGAGGCCGAGGTGGGCCAGCAGGGATCTGTGTCTGCAGCAGCGAGCAGGGCGGTGAGTGGGAGGAGCAGCCGGGTTTGCCCCCGGAGCGGGCGGAACCGCTTGCCTGTGACTCAGACACCTTCCCTGAGCCATCTGGGCTGCAGGGCAGCCAGACACAGCTGCCAGCCTGGTTGGGGCTTGAAGTGAGAGCAGGGAACAGGAGAGAGATCTCTGCAGGTGTCTTTAAGGTGTTCCGTGCCTCCTCCTGCTGTCTGGAGTAGGCTGAAATGCTGTGAAATCCCCGAGTGCCCCGTGGTGTACCTCCCTCTGCGCCGGCACTGCTGAGGCCACGGCACAGTCAGGCTGCAGTGGGTGGGAGGAACCGGTGACCCACTTTAAGGCAGATGGGTGCAGTTCTGCTTCCCTGGGGAGCACATGAGGTGAGTCAGCACCCAGCAGGCAGCACAGCCTCCAAGCTGGCTTAATGCTCCCTTGAAACATACCCATTCTGTACAGAACCCCTCTGGAAAGCCTTGCCTGGCTCACATCCGAGAGTTAACTTGCTGCACAGCAGATCTTTCTCGGTCCAGACTTAACTTTCATTTCTAAACTTAAGACTCTGCTGGTTGGAGCTAGATCTTCTAGCATAAGGAGACATGAAGGTGTTGCCTCTACATGTCTCTTGTCACAAAGTGCAGTGCTGTGCCAGCCCTGCCTTCACTCAGTAAGGAAAAGAGGGATGGAAGGTGTGAACATGTATTTCTGCAGACTAGGAGCAGTATTCTGATTTCTGAAACACTAGGTAATTTGGGGATCTTACACCACTGAGCAGTGAAAAGCAGAAGTGTGGTCCTGGCTGGTGACTTTCCCTTGCTGTATTCAGATTTTCCTGTCTCAACTTGGCTTTGCTGCTGAAGGTGTTTGCTGTTCTCCAGACTGGCGTGTGCATGGGTTGCAGTGCCAGCTTTCCTTTCAGCCAAATTCTGTCTCCTTTCTGGCTGCCACAGCAGGAACAGAAGTTCAGTGATCCTGCCGTGCTTGGGTGGGCAGGGGCTGGGCCAAGCCTGGCTCGGGCACCTGGCAGGTCATCCTGTCTGCAGTACAGGTAGCCCCAGGTGTAGCATTTCTGTGGTGGCTTGTCTGCACTCCCGCCAGATCCCCACGTGTTCAGGCACTCCAGGAGGATGGCTGTGCTGGCTGTAGGGTGTGACGAGGGGCTCTCCCCAGCCCTTTGGGCATGGTGTGGTTTTTCTGAAACCACATCTCTTGAGGCACTCTTGCATGGAGCTTTTCTTCCTCCTTTCTAGCATGACGGCAGCTTGCTGGAGCCAGAGCCAGGCTTCTCGTCTGACTTGCCCATGGCTTCATCTGTCAAAGAAATGAGCAGCGAGCGCTGGGGACATATGCACAGTGACAGGGAACATGAGCAGCAGCTGCTGAGCTGCTGAAGGCATCCGAGGCTGCGTGAGGTAGCTCTGCTACCTGCTGCCTTTTGGAATGGATATGCTCTCATTGCATTTTTTGCCCTTTCACCATGTCCTAAGTCAGCCCTGACAGTCATCTCTGAGGGTTTGCTGTTGGCAGTCATCTTCTGGGGTAGGGACATGACCCTCCAGGGATGCTTTTACAGGGCTCACTGCTGCAGCTTTATGTTGTCCTCCAGAGGTGTGCAGGGGGATATGGTGTTGCCATCCCTTTTCTGGTTTATGGTGAAGGCTGGATGACTTCCCTGGGCTGCAGGAGCAGTTGGGGCTGATGGGGAAGAGCTGGCTGTGAGAGCTATAGGTCCTCAAGCCACAGGACCAGTCTGTGAGGTGAGGGAGGCTGAGCTGCCATTTCCCCTGGAGTGGGGACTGGTGCCTTGCTGGGAGGTGAGAACAAGGAGAGACACCTGCCAGATGGAGCTGGCTGCAGGGCTGCAGCCTCGAGGCATTAGCCTGGCTTGGAGGTGTCCTGACCCTGTGCAGCCTTTCAGAAAGGCTGTTTCTGCTGCCTGGGAAAGCGCCCCACCTGCTCCATCTGTGCTGCCTGCAAATGGGTGCCTGAGAGCACCAAGCTGGAGCTGCTGCGTGTGACCCTGGGGTGCAGCTGAGTGTGCTAGGCCAGCCCTGCTGGGAGCACAGCCTGAGGGACACGATGCCTGCTGTTCTCCAGCACCCACTGCCCTGGGTGTGCAGCGTGGGGTGGTGCCCTTGGGACACTGGCCTGGCATGCTGGGGGCAAGGGGTACTCTGCCATCTCCCAGAGTTGCTATCAGCAGCTTTTTCCACTCTTCCAACTTCTCCTGGCAGCCCCTTAGTCCTCTTTAGTGTGGTCCCCAGCCTGGTTCAGAGTATGTAGGCTCCTCTAGGAGACTGGCAGCTTCCTAGATCTTACCAGTTCTCTGACACTATGCAGCGCATTGGAAAAGAAAACAAACCATTGCTGAGGGGTGAGGTGGGTGCAGAGAGCTCCCCGGCCCTGTCACCATTTCCTTGAATAAAACTGCTTAGGCAAAGCCCCGCCCTGGCACCGTGGGATCTCTGCGGAGTATTTTGGAAAGGGGGGTGGCCAGGTGCGGGCAGGGCTGCGGGAGCCGTTGTGTGCCTGTGGAGTAACCGAGCTCCCAGGTGAGCGCAGCGGCAGCCGCTCGCCTCCCTCCGCTCTGCTCTTTGACGTGTTGCTGCAGAGGTTACAGCTGCCTCAAGGCTGCAAAGCACCACACACCCTTTTTTTTTTTAATTAAGAGGCTTCTTAAGACAGCTCAGTGTGATGTACACTGACCCATCCTTCCTGCTCTCCTTCCCTCCCCTCTCTGCACATGGTTTGTGGAAGATGCAAACGCCGCAGGCGAGCGAGAGCACCTTAATTACACTGTGAGGAAAGGGAGGGAAGGGCCTGGCACGCCTCTGTCTAGTAAACAGCAAGTGCAGAATAAAACCCTTCCTGCCTTTTAGCCCCTGATTGGCTTGGGCTTTCCAGTGTCCAAGCCAGTCTCTGCAGCCCATTGGAGAGGACCTTGTCTAAACCCCTCTCTTCTTGCCCAGAGCACCCGTCTGGCGTGGCACTGATGAATGGCAGCGGCCCACATGACAGCCTCAAGGGCGACAAGGATGCCAAGCAAAATGGCCATGAGGAGGCTGACCCAGGAGAAGATGGGAACGACCAGGAGGTCATCGTCATACAGGATACGGGATTTACTGTCAAGATCTGTGCACCAGGGGTAGAGCCCTTTTCCCTGCAGGTACCTGTCCTCACCAGCTGGGGAAGGGAACAGAGGTGGTGGGGAGTATTTGAGCCAGATCCTTTCAGCCAGGCAGGCAGGGAAGGAGGCAGTGCCTGGGAAGGCCCCTGCTAACCCCCACAGTCTGGACAGTTCCTTCAGGCTGCTCACAGCTCCCTGACCTGTCTATCTTCTGACCAGGACTAAGTGGGGAAGGAGGCAGCAAAGGATGGAGGGTGCAGGAGACTGCCTGGCCAGTGCCTTGAGAGAAACGAAGGAAGAAGAGACGTGAGCAAGAGGCTGCCTAGCCCAGGCCCGCCTGGGCATTGCAAGGACAGGGAGGGTGTTTCGTTCTGGATCCCAGGTGTGGAGCAAGGGGAAGGAGAACTCACTGTGGTATAGCTCTTCGTCCATCACAGAGGGGCTTGGGTATGGAGCTGAGCACAGGGAAAATGGCCTTCCACTTCTGGGCTGTTTTAAAGAAGTGTTGTGAAAACATGATTTCTGGGCCTGAGTGAGGAAGGAAAAATCCCTTGCTTGCTCAGCAGTTATGGCATGATGCTGCTTCAGGCCAGCCTGGGTTTGGTACAGTGACAGGTGCTAACACAGCTCAGGGAGCTCAAGCACCAGCCTGAAGACCAAGGGAGCGATGCAGTCTCCACTTCCCTCTGCATGGAGAGCTCTGCCTCATGTCATGTGGACAGTGACATGCTGCCAGGTCAGGATGGGCTCTGACAGGCCTGGTTCATAGTCCCATTTAGCTTGATACTTCACCAAAAGTTATCTGAATGAAGTATCTCTAATTTTGGGGAGAGGGATCTGGAATCTTAAACCCAGTGGGAAGTTCTTATCTCCCCAGGACTGGCAGAGAGCACAGCAAAATCCCGTCCCCTGTGGAAATAGCTGCATCTCAGACTGGCTTTTTGTCTCCTTTAAATCCTCCTGGCTGTTAGTTTTAATAGGCTAATAATAGCAGGCTGTGTTGTTTACAGCAGCTTATGTAAACTACCCCGAGTCCTCCAGGTGTTCCAGCAGTGTCAGTGCTGAGCAGAGCAGGGAGGTGGGGGAGCACCCTGGTGCTCAGGGTGGGTCTGGCCTCCCCTGAGCTGTCTGGAGGTGTGGCACTGGCACAGACACAGCACGCATCGGGAGGAGGAGCTGGGCTGTTCTCCATGTGCAGCATTCAAGGCCTCACCACTAATGTGGTGTGAATGGATAGGGGAAGAACCCCCTGTTACCCCCACCACCTTCTATTCCTGCACTGCCCTCTGTCACCTCTGTTCCATGCCAAGTGCTTGGTGCAGTGCCTGGCTGTTAATCTCTGGGTGCCAAGCCCCGTGGGGTGGAGCTCAGGTGGCTGACCCTGCCAGAGGTGACAGTGCCCTCCCAGCAGGAGCAGAAGTGATCTTCCTGGGAAGGGAGGTAGAGTCTGCCTTTCCAAGCCTGGAGAGAGGTCTGAGAGCTTTTTGATATTGCAAGTGAGGGCCAAAGTTAGGTAAGAGCATGTGGGAGGGTAAACAGTAATTGTCTGGATTCTTACCTTCTTAAGGTTTCTCCTCAAGAGATGGTGCAAGAAATCCATCAAGTTTTGATGGACCGGGAGGATACCTGCCATCGGACCTGCTTCTCCCTGCAGCTGGATGGCAACGTCCTGGATAACTTTGCTGAGCTGAAGACAATTGAAGGACTGCAGGAGGGCTCACTGCTGAAAGTGGTGGAAGGCAAGTTCCTTCAGACTTGGGAGGGAATAAGTGAGGGTTTTCTTAGGGAGTGATTTTGGCCACCTGTCAGCTCTTTCCTGTGGTTCCATTTTGAGACCTGTGTGCCAAAGGAGTAAGCAACTGTCTAATTCCAGTTCCTTTCCTCACTTTCTGCTCATCAGAGCCATACACAGTGCGAGAAGCCAGGATACACGTGCGCCACATTCGGGACCTTCTGAAGAGTCTTGACCCATCAGATGCTTTCAATGGTGTGGACTGTAACTCATTGTCCTTCCTCAGTGTCTTCACTGAAGGAGACCTGGGAGGTACGGCTCAAAAAGACTTCTTCTTCTCAGTGCTTTCATTCCCTGGCTCCTTGCTTAGTTAAACACACAGTAACAATCAGCTGCCCTGTGTCATTTAGGAGTGCATAGAATACTTGGAGCACTTCCGCCTCCCTCCTTCAGTGATGACTGGAGGAGGGAATGCTACACTTTTCAGAACTGACTTTATGTCTCTGTCCATTCTAGACAGTGGAAAACGGAAGAAGAAAGGTACCGAAATGGAACAAATTGACTGCACCCCTCCTGAACATATCCTGCCAGGTAGCAAAGAGAGGCCCCTGTGTGCCCTTCAGCCCCAGAACAGAGACTGGAAGGTAGAGTTCTCCTGTGTCATTGAAACAGCTGTTGGCACATTCCTCACAGCAAACTGGTGGTCAGGGATTGAAAGCTGAGCTGAAGTGGACTTTGGGATTTGCTCTGCTTGGTGCTTAACGAGTGCTGGGATAGCACTGCTTAGCCAAAGGAATAAAGTCCAGGAGCTGGTGTGCAAAACACTGGACATGGAGTCTGGACATCTGCAGAGTGTGGAAGGGCCAGGCTTGCTGGGATGGGTGGCAGACAAGGGAGAGCAGCATTCCTCTGCAAAGTCCTGGAGACAGGATCTGCAGGTCACTACAGATTGCCCTTAGCTTTCCCATGCCCTCCCACTCGGATTCTGGTTTAGAAGCTGCCATTTGAAAACAAGTACAGCAAGAAACCCATACCCTGTGCAGCCCAGAGGCCCAGGGTGTCTGTTTCACCCATGTCTCGTGGTGTGAAAGGCAAGCTAGTGGACTGCAGAGGGCTCAGGAAGCTGTGCTCTGGAGACCAGGTGCGTTTGTAAGCTCTGTTCCTGGAGTCGAGCAAGGGCAGCAGGTAAAAGGGATCTGGCATGTACACTGAGTGACTCTAACTCAAAGAAATGAATTCCTGCTGACAGGAGTTGCTTCTGTTGTGTTCCACTGTAGCCTTTGCAGTGCCTAAAGGTGTTGACAATGAGTGGCTGGAACCCTCCCCCCGGTAACCGGAAGATGCACGGGGACCTGATGTACCTGTACGTCATCACGGTGGAGGATCGGCACGTCAGCATCACTGCCTCCACACGGGGCTTTTACTTGAATCAGTGAGTAACTGAGATGCTTCCTGTCCTGCCCTGCAGCAGCCAACTGGAAAACAACTCACAAACAAACAGTTGCAGCTTTTTATTTTTTCCTTTGGCAGAAACAGCCTATTTTAATTCGCTGCTCACATGGGTTTGTGGGAGTTGCTATACTGGATTGGGCTGTTCAGTTATGCCTGGTATCACTTCTCCACAGTGGCTAAATGCCTGGTGCTTCAGGGAAAGTTCAAACATCCCATAATGTCATCAGCTATTTAGAGCATTTTGAGTTCGGAGGAAATTCCTTCCTGACTATTGCAACTATCTGATTTTGCCCAAAAGCAAAAGCACAGCCTGTCAGGACTCCCTGAGCTGGGTGCAGATTTGACTACAAATAATTTCTTTTTTTGTTTTTGTAATGGTAACTGTGAGAGGCTGTTGTGGCTGTGCCTGTTGGAGCAGCTGTGCTGAGGAGGTTCTCTGTTAAGCAGAGGCACCTTTGGTGTGTTTGGGAAGTTCTGTGAAATCAGTCCTTCCCAGCTATAAAAACAGAAGCCTCCCTGATCCTGGGGATGGCTGAAGAAGGTGTAAATTAAAAAGCCATTAGGGCCAGGTACAGGGTTATTGGCTGTTTCATGCAGGGAGACTGGGTAAGGTCCTTGCTGCCCATCTCACTCTTTGCCCCGTGGTCTCCCATTTTGCAGGCAAGGGCACATGGTGCAGCCTTTGATACTGTGCATGTATGGAGAGCTCTCAGTCGTGTTCCACATTCCTAGAGTGTGGAAAGTCTCAGGTATGACAATGGCTTTTGACTGTTTCTTTTTTTTTCTCTTGCAGGTCTACTGCATACAACTTCAATCCCAAACCTGCGAACCCTAGTTTTCTCAGTCATTCCTTGGTGGAACTACTTAACCAGATCAGCCCTACCTTCAAAAAAAACTTCTCTGCTCTGCAGAAGAAACGGTAGCAGTGCTTCTTCCTGTCTAGTTCCTTGAGCAGCCCAGTGTGGAGCTGGGGAGGCTCAGCTGGTTCTGGGGAGCTGGATGCCACTGGTGCAGCAGGGATTGCAGTGCCTGCTTCTCTGAGCTCAGGTAGTGGTGGGTGGTTGGGACATGTGAGTGGAAGCTGCAAGGGCCACAGAGCACCTGACTGAACAACAGGGCTGCACCCTGAGGATCTCCCCAATCCACAAAGGAGACTGAAGCATAAATATCAGTGAAAGTAATACAAGAGGGCTTTGTGTAGGCTTACGGTGGAGAGAGGTTGGTTATTTTAAACATGTCTGTGCATGTTAATATTCTGTAATTTCCTCTAGCTCCTATAATAATGACACAACAATAAGGCATTGTTTGATTCTCCCGTCCTTGCTGCAGGGACCATTTGTTCTGCTCCAGGACAGTGGGTCCTGTGCAAAAGCCTGTCATTCTTCAGAGTCACTTAATGAACTGCCTCAGCTCAGCAGGGTGTGGATTGACAGGCACAGTGTGTAGCTTTTGGGAGCTCTGCTCCTGCTTCATTAAGGAGATGAAAATGACACTAGACAATGTGAAATTAGCAGTGGCCTCCAGCCACCACTGTGACTATCTGGCCATTTAAAAATTGCTGTACTGTGTTGCTTCTTGGGCCAGAAGTAGCTACAGATGAGGCCCCAGCCCCTGCTGAGAGCAGACAGGTTACACCAGAGACCTTCAGCAGTGCTTGGGTTTGCACTGTGCGCTGCTGTTACATCGTGACCTGTGAGGGCCGGTGTGAAAGCACAGGGAAAATCCTCTTGGAATAGAAAGGATTCTTGCTTTATAAATGTGTAATTGTCATTTCTCCCCAACTAGGGTTCAGAGACACCCCTTTGAGAGGATAGCCACTCCTTTCCAAGTGTACAGCTGGACGGCTCCGCAAGCGGAGCACGCCATGGACTGTGTGCGGGCAGAGGACGCCTACACCTCTAGGCTGGGCTATGAGGAGCACATACCTGGACAGGTACTGGTCTTGCTTTGCCTGATGACACTGCCAAGACTTCTGCTGCCAGCTGTGTCAAGAACAAGTTAACTTCCAAAAAGTGACCTCTGTTATTTGTGGGAGGGTTTTGGTCGTCAAGGGAAAACTTGCAGGAGTCCTTGTTCTTCACAGGGCCCTTGACTACAGGGGCTGTGCTGCTCAGGCTGCAGCTCCATGGGCACAGAGGCAACTGAGAGGAGCAGCTTCTGCTCGGGTGTTCATAAATTCCATGTCCCTTCTCTGAAGAGTGCCACTGCACAGGAGGCAGACCACTCCCTCATGCCAGTCAGGCGTGGAATGGCTCGTGTGTCTCTGAGCAGACTGCTCCAAATGCTTCCGCTGCAGTTTTCTAGCACAAAGTGGTGCAGGGCAGCAATGGCTGGCCATGGGCAGCACGTGCCTGTAGTGTGACCACAGCAGTGGCTAATGACACCTGCGCCATGCTGCCCCTTCAGTGCCCCTGCGCTGGCTGGGCTGATGCAAGATCTGTCCCAAACTGCTGTTGAATAAAGTCCACTCTCAAGGTGTGTTCATTCCTGCTGCTAAGTCACTTCCTCTGGGAGTCACTTCCTCTGAGCTCCACAGCAGCCTGAATTCTTGTCCCTTCTTCTCCCTTGTCTCCCAAAATGCCTTGTGAAGCAGGAACGCTGCCTCGCCGGCCCCTTCCCACACAATGCATTGCATCCCACAATGCTTTCCCTCCCTCTTTCAGACCAGAGACTGGAATGAGGAGCTGCAGACCACACGGGAGCTGCCACGCAAGAACCTGCCTGAGAGGCTGCTGAGAGAACGAGCCATTTTCAAGGTAACTTTGGGATATACAGGCAGCTCCTCACACAGCCCCTCTTTGCTGCCTGTGTTCTGGCTCCTGGGACTTGTATTGAAGCCACTAGCCAGGCTCACAGCTGTAAAAGCCAGTGGACTTGCCTGCCTGCTGGAAGGCTTTTGGGAGGAGAGGAGCAAAGGAAAAATTTGCAGGGAGCTTTGAGAGGAAGGTGCTGGGAGCATGGGGGCCCATCCTGACCCTGCTTCTCTCCCTGTGCTTCCAGGTTCACAGTGACTTCACTGCAGCAGCAACACGAGGTGCTATGGCTGTCATCGATGGCAACGTCATGGCCATCAACCCCAGCGAGGAGACCAAGATGCAGATGTTCATCTGGAACAACATTTTCTTCAGCCTGGGCTTTGACGTCCGTGACCACTACAAGGACTTTGGGGGAGACGTTGCTGCTTACGTAGCTCCTACCAATGACCTCAACGGTGTGCGGACCTACAACGCTGTGGATGTGGAAGGGCTGTACACGCTGGGGACTGTCGTGGTGGACTACAGAGGTTACAGGGTGACAGCTCAGTCCATTATTCCTGGCATCTTGGAGCGGGAGCAGGAACAGAGTGTCATCTATGGGTCAATAGACTTTGGCAAGACAGTTGTGTCACACCCCAAGTACCTGGAGCTGCTGGAGAAGACCAGCAGGCCGCTGAAGATCCAGAAGCACAAAGTTCTCAACGACAAGAATGAGGAGGTGGAGCTGTGCTCCTCAGTAGAGTGCAAAGGCATTATTGGCAATGATGGGCGTCACTACATCCTGGACCTGCTACGCACTTTCCCTCCAGATCTAAACTTCCTGCCTGTTGAAGGGGAGGAGATGCCAGAGGAATGTAAGAAAATGGGGTTCCCCAAGCAGCACAGACACAAGCTTTGCTGTCTCCGGCAAGAGCTTGTTGATGCCTTTGTAGAACACAGGTGAGCAGAGCTCTCCCCTTCCTCCACCTGCAGCTGGTCATGGTTCAAGTCAGGACCTTGCTGCACTGTCCTGGGAACATCCCTGCAGAGCTCCCAGAAGTGAGCAGCTAATTGCCCCATTGCTTGGCTGTGTAAATGCAGTTATAGGAACTTAATTAACAAGAAGTGAGAACAGTAGGGATTTGGACAGGGAGCCAGGGCAAGAGATTGATTGTGTTTTAGTCTCCAGATCTGTTACTGATTCCTCTCCAAGCATTCAGAAGTTCTTCTTTCCCTGCAGGTGTCCTTTCCACTTGATGGCTAGGTAATGGGAAGAATTATGCTTCTTTTTAAGGCTTTCCCAATGTCCTGAATGTTACTTTTGTTTCTAGAGGCTGGAAAAAATCCTGTGGGCGCTGCTGTAGGTGTGTTAGCGGTGGGATGTTTGTGTCACTGGGTGCTGGCGAGGCAGGGGAGCTCAGGGCGTGGGACACGTTCCAGAGGTGTGGTGCTCTGGGGTTCTGCTGTGCTGAATTGCCCTGTCCCTTTGCTGCAGGTATCTCTTATTCATGAAGCTGGCTGCGCTGCAGCTGATGCAGCAGAAAGCCAACAAGCAGGAGAGCTCAGCTGCACTGGAAAATGGTGCCTCTGCAGAGAATGGCGCTGCAGACAGCGAGAGGTCTGAGTCAGAGGATGGGAAAATAGAGGACAGCGTGACTGGGCTTGATCAGGTGAAGGAGCTCGCTGAGACCATCGCGTCTGACGAAGGAACAGGTATTTATTTCACCCTCAGCACCAGCTCCCTGGTGGGCTGGCACTGGTGGGAGCTGCGCCAGGCTGGGGGTGGTTGGCGTGATTGATGGTGTTAAACAGGACAAGCACTGGCTGCCTGTCAGTGTTGCCTGGCCTCTTTGTTAGAGCTGCTCACACCCTGATGAATGACTCTTCCCTGGGAGCAAGAGCCGGGCCAGGCTGGCCTGTGCAGGGGAGGGCTGGGGCCAGGCTGTGCCAGCAGTGCATGGGCACCTTTGGGAACCCCAGGCTTGGATTTCTGAGTGCCTGTGCTTGGAGGTGGGGACATCCATGGGGTTTTTGGGTCATCTTATGTGCTCTTATTCAGACTTTGCAGCCATTCTCCTTTACAATTTATTGTTTTTATAATGGATTTCTTCAGAATGTGCCATCATTGCTGTTTTTAGTAACAAAACTTAATTTAATAGCTAGGTCTGTCATTTCCTGAACTCGACATTCATTTGTATTCTGTTTTTCTTCCTGCTCCAGTGGATCCCAAGAGCAGAGAAGTGATTCGGAATGCTTGCAAGGCTGTAGGCTCCATTAGTGACACATCATTTGATATTCGGTTTAACCCAGATATTTTCTCACCAGGTACGTGTACCCAGAGCTGGGACCAGCCCTTCAGAGAGGGCTGTGTGCAGCCAGCTGCAGGCAAACACTGCTCTGTAGCCAGGCTGGCTTTTGTGTGGCTGGGCAGGGTGCAGGGCTGTCTGTGAAGCACAGGGGTGCAGAAGAGAGGAAGCAGCAATGGGTTGCAGCACTGGAGCTGCCAAGTGCAGGCGGGGAGCAGGGGGAGGGCTGCTGCCAAGAGTCCTCCTGTGATTCTCCACCATCCCAGCCCTGAGACCATGTGAAAAGAAGCAGAGGCAGGAAAAAATCAAATTGGATCCTCACATAGTAGTTTACACAAAAAATAACACTCGTAGTCGAACGACTGATGTTGGGACCTCAGTGAAGGGCTGGGCTTGTTTTAGTGAGCAGTCACAGCACCCTTTCACATGCACACATCAGGCACAGGCATCACACATGAATTTCCATTACTTGGAGCTGTGTTTTTTATTGGGAAATTGAGAAGAAGCTCCCAGAGTGTTTCTGGGGGTGAATGCTGGGGCAGTGTGCAGGCACATTGCAGGGGAATGGCCAAAGCATTGAGTTTGAACAGCCCAGCCACTGCCTGAACACAGCAGCCAATGCTCTTCCCATCAAAACCTGTACAGTTTGAGATAAGTTTTTGAAGGATCTTTAATTCCAGGGAGATTATTACTCTTAACTTTTTACCTACTCTTACTATGTACTTTGTGTGGAGGACTTATTTCTGTGGTTGATGTTTTTTCTCTTTTCCTCTCCCAGGTGTTCGCTTCCCCGAGTCGAGCAAGGAGGAGGTGCAGGATCAGAAGCAGCTGCTGAAGGATGCTGCTGCATTCCTGCTGTCGTGCCAGATCCCAGGCTTGGTAAGGAACCCAGAGCCAGCAGTGATGCTGCCCTCAGAGCTTGGCTGCTCTGAGCAAGCAGTGGCCCTGGTGACCTCTGGGTCACTTCACCTGAGCAGCTGCAGGCTCTGGCACTGGTGGGGGACCACAGGGAACAGCAGGAGGATTGTGTGCAAGGCATGAGGGGTTTTCAATTTCCCATCTTACATCATGGCACAATTTTCTCACCTCAATCCAACAAAAAATGTTTAGCACTGGTAATTAAAGCAATTGCTAAGAGTTTGGGAAAAAGAGACCACATAAGCCATCCTCCCTAGCTCTGGGCATCCTTCACAGCTTATTGTTTTAGCTGACCCTAGCTGTGACTCAGTCAGTGACTAGTAATTTGAAGTGAACTGGGAAATTGTTTTTACTAACAGCAGTCATTAAAAACTCCTTCTTAAGCATTTTGGATGTTACCCATGCACCTGGCCAGATGAATTGATGGCTGATTCAGCTGTCAGAGCAGGCACTGGAACTGGCAGGGGAGAACTAATGAGCTCTACTGCAAGAGGTCCAGGAGTTGTTGGTCTTGTGTGGGAGAGGGTTTTCCTTGTTGGAAAGTTTCTTCTGAACTCTAAATCCACTAATTCTGTAGTCAGCACAACCTTCGGAATCAGCTGTTAAGTCTTTAAACAAAAAAGGAGGTGAGTGAGTCAGAAAAGGGCTCAGTGATTGTTGATTACAAGGTAGCTGATACTCCAGTATATAAACCCAAAGTTCTGCACAGGCCTGTGTGAGAGCAGGTTGCAGACCAGCTGCTGTAGCAGGTAGTCCTGTGCATATCAGAGAGGAGCTGGTGTTACTCCATGACGTGAATTAAACAACTGTTTATCAGCACTGCAGCACATCTTCACACGTGCCATTTGTCCTTATCAGCTCTGTGTGCACAGCTCCACGTGCACTTTTAATTGGAAATGGCAATTAGTTAGTGACTGTGAGGCCCTTAAAGAAGGGTCAGCCTACTACTTGCACAAGTAGGAGTTGTTTTGCATCTGCCTCTGAGAGAGTGTAGTGCTGCTCCCTCCCTGCTGAGACAGAGTGAAACTGGCCCCAGTGGCAAGGACCTGGCCCAGACTGGGCTGGCTACTGCAGGTGTCCCCCCTTGCCTCTGTTACCATGGTGGTCCCTGGTGTTAAAGCAGGTGCTACCAAAAGAGTCTGGTTTGGGGTCAGTGCCTGCTTTCAGGGCAACCCTCAGCCCCAGGTGACAAGGTGTCTGCAGTGGCATCGGGGAACGCCTGTCCTGCCTCCTGGTGTGGTTTTTTTTTACTTTTTTTTTTTATGGAAGTTCTTTCCTTCATGTTTGTCCTCAGTAACCAAAGTCTGTACATACCCTGCAGGTCAAGGACTGCCTGGATCACACAGTGCTCCCTATGGATGGGGCAACCTTGGCTGAGGCCATGCACCAGAGGGGCATCAACATTCGTTACCTGGGCAAAGTGATCAACTTCATCACCAAGACCCCTGGCCGTGCACAGCTGGATCACATCTTTGTAAGCATCAGGCTTAACATCAGACACTTCAAACCACTCTGGCATCATTTGTCCCAAGGAGATTCCCACTTGGCCAGTTGTTCTCTCTGTGTAAAAATAAACAGCCTCAAAAACAGGGGAGGAGGGAGGACCTGTAAGTGGTGGCTGGGGAGGTTTTTTTTTTCCAAATCCTTAATGGCTTTCATAATGTTAGGAACTGTGAGTATCTTTTGGGGTAGAGAATTGCTTCGGGGATTCCCAAATGTAATAGTGAGTAACACAGTTGGATTTTCAGCCATGCATATTTTAAGCCTGTAAGACACATCTGGGCTTTGTATCAAACTCTGAAGTGTTGTGAGTGTGGCTGCCCAGGAGCAGGCAGGGGCTGGGCTGTGGCAGGCCCTGAAGCACTGCTGGAGCTGTGCTGAGCTGCACCCGTAGCTCGCGGGCACAGCGGTGCCAGGGGCTCCTCACTGGCTCCAGGAGGACTGTCAAATGCTTTTGCAGTTCTGTGCTGCAGGGAGAACAGTGTAGATCTTGCTAAAAGACCATTTCAAAAGCCCAGAATGTTTTTGCATTTTCTTGCCAACGGACTCAGTCTGTTCTTTCTTCCTTTGGGTAGAAAATTGGAATCAGTGAATTGATCACTCGATCAGCCAAACACATCTTCAAGACGTACCTCCAGGTATGACCTGCAATCTGACCTCTTGCCTCGTATGTCCTCCCTAATGAATTTTTTCCACAAACAGAGCTGTTTGGGGTTCTCCTCTCATTAGGCAGTTCCTGGGGGTTGCATGGCAACGAGAAGTAAAAGCTCATTAGCACTGAAAAAGGTACAGGCCTGTGTGTAAGGGAGAACAAGTTCCCACTTGAAGAAAGCTTTCTCAGAGAGCAATCATTCATGCTTTTCCTCCCCAGATCCTCACTCATTATGTTGGAGGCTTTAAAAAGTGAAATCACAGCTTGTTTTCCTTGTTGTACCTTTTCCTCTTAAACAGTGTTGTTTTTGCCCTTCTAAGAAGCCTTTTTAATTGGCTCAACACTACATATCCTTGTACCTGCTCACACACAGCCTAGCAATACACCTGGCTTGGTTCCAGTGCCAAAATCTTCTTTGCACTCTCTGCTTTCTCTGTCCCAGGTAGCAGCCTGAAATGTAACTACACATTTCTGTGTGCAGGCATATTAATCCTACATGGACATAACTCTGTGGCAGTGCCACTTGTACTTACTGCCTTCCTGTCCCTCTCGTGAAGATCCCCTGTTAGTGTAGGACTGGATGTGTGTGAGGCTCGGGGCTGGAGCAGTGCTGTGGGATGGCAGGGGTCCCTCCTGACTGACTCTGGTGTCTCACTGTAGGGTGTGGAGCTGTCAGGTTTATCCGCTGCCATCAGCCACTTCCTCAATTGTTTTCTGAGCTCCTTCCCAAATCCCATTGCCCATCTTCCAGCTGATGAGCTGGTCTCCAAGAAGAAGAATAAGAAAAGGAAAAACAGGAACCTTGGAAATGCTGATAACACTGCATGGGCCAGCATGACCCCTCAGGAGCTATGGAAGAATATTTGTTCAGAAGCAAAGAACTATTTTGATTTCAGTCTTGAATGGTAAGTGGAGCAGGTGACCCTGGCTTGTCTCTGGATTCACCAAACTTCTGTAGCTCTTGTTCTTTGACTGGACCTCCCTTTTTGATTTGTTTTCTGTTTGAATAAAATTTGTACTCTTGAGGGACTTACACAGATCTTTAATGGAAAGAAATTGGGCAAAGAGTAGGAAGGGGGAAGTGAAATTTTCAGTCAGATGAAACCTGTGATGCAAAGGCAGCCATGAAAAGCAGAGGAGGAAGGGAAACCTTTCCTAAGGGTACAGAGGGGATCAGAAGGTGAGAAGCAGAAGTAGTATAGTCAGAAGATATTTGTCTGTATCACCAGTGATTTAGGCTGAAGGGAGCTTCTGTTCCAGAAAAAGGACAGCTGCTCCTGTATGGGAGCAGAGATGGGGAATAAGGAAGGGGCACATGGTGAGTACAAAACTGGAAGTAGCAATGAAGTGGCCCAAGAGAAAAGCCATGGCTGGTTGGATAAAGCAGCTTTTGGCAGTTGGACAGTGATCATCCCCTTGTGTCAGGGACTGCTCACTCCTCACCAAGAGCTGAAGATTCTCAGCCCAAACACTGCAGTGGGCTCTGAGAACACATGCAGGATTTCTGTCAAAGCAGAAATCCTGTGCTCTGTAGGCTTTCACAGACCGTGGGCAAACTCTGCAGTGCTAGTTCTTTGTTTGGGTTAGCACCTGGCTGTACAGGGACCTGTGCCTCAGGTACCCACAGTGGAGCAATGGCCTTGAGCAGAAACTCCCCTGAGAGCTGAAGCTTGTGTGTACTTTCTGCAGTGAGAATGCTGACCAAGCAGCTGAAGTGTATAATCTACAGAAAATCACCCTGCTCCGTGAAATCTCCCTCAAAACTGGAGTCCAGGTAAGATCCACATCCTCCTTCCCTTGCCATCATGTTCTGTACTGAGGAACGTGAAGAGTAAGTGCAATATGTTTTGCAGGCACAAGTCCCAAAAGGTCTTTGAGGTGTTCATGTTGGAATACAGGTCCCAGCTCTGAGAAGGAGGGAACTGGATTAGAAATCTTAGATTAAACTTGCTGGCATGTCCCTTGGAAGAACAGCTAGCCTCAGTACAGTTGCACTCCCTTCTTGCTCCTCTGTGGGCTGTGGGACAACAGCTGGATGAGCTCTCCTGTCACAGGTTCAGTGTTGTCACCATGGTGCCATTTTGCCACATACAGGTGGTGGTGCACAGCTACATCTGACCCCCTTGGAGAGGTCTGTCCCAGGTCATGGTACAGGAGATGTTTTGACTGTGAATCCACATTGAGAATTTTGCCCCTTTTCTTGCCAAGTGCCTATGGAAGTGATAACTGTGCCCTCCACTCTTTTTGGTCTCTCCAGATCCTGCTGAAGGAGTACAACTTCGACAACAGGCACAAGCCCACTTTCACAGAAGAGGATATTCTTAACATCTTCCCAGTAGTGAAGCATGTAAACCCCAAAGCCTCCGATGCTTTCCACTTCTTCCAGAGCGGGCAAGCAAAAGTTCAGCAAGGTACAGACCCCATGTGCCTCTGCCTCTCAGGATGATCTCTGATAATGGGAGGAGCAGGGTGTGTGGGGCATGGCCACCAGGACACCCCTGCCAACCCCAGTTTGGTAGAGAATCCTGGTCTCCAAGGCCATCTGGAACACTCCTGCTATAAAGCCACCAGCAATGAGCAAGAATGGGTCAGGGCAGTGATATCCTTCCCCCAGGGCAGTGACCTGTGTCTGTGTATCCCACTGTTGGTCTCACTTCCTGTCTCCAGCAGTCTTAGGGATTATTATTTATATACATCATCTTTTCAGGTTTCTTGAAGGAGGGCTGTGAGCTCATCAATGAAGCCTTAAACCTGTTCAACAATGTGTATGGTGCTATGCATGTAGAAATCTGTGCCTGCCTGAGGCTGCTAGCTCGGCTCAACTATATCATGGGAGATTACTCAGAGGTGAGCAGGGGCTCCAAGGGGATCTCCTCAGTGCTCTCATTCCTTCCCCATGCTTGCTTAAGCTCACAGTGTGGTGTGACTTGCCCTGGGTTCTGTTCTGTTCAGGCCTTAAGCAATCAGCAGAAAGCAGTGCTAATGAGCGAGAGGGTCCTGGGCATCGAACACCCCAACACCATCCAAGAATATGTGAGTATGGGGAGCTGGGAGCAGCAGCACTTCAGGGGTCTGGCTGCAGTCTGGCAGCCTTAGTTCATGTCTGCAGCTGGAAAACAGTCACATTTTCCTGTCTTCTGCAGCTTTCTTTCCAGAATTCTCCACTTCATCATCTTTTATGATCCTGCAAAGTAAAAAGCTGAGTGTGTCCTGCATGCTCACTATTTGCCCTGCTTCACCTAGGTTTCTAGTGTTTGTCTGCAGCATCTTTATTTAGATACATTAATTCTCCTGGCTTTGGCCCTGGGCTTATGTCAAAAACAAAAAGAGGAAAGAATCCCCCCCACCAAAACACAGTCAGAAGATAACATATATATGCAAGTCAGGTTGGAAATATTCTGCAAGGGGTGTTAAGAGAAACTGAAATAAAACAACAGCTTCCTCAGTGCTGTGTCCTCAGGGACACCTCAGCTGGCAGACTGGACTTTTCAAAGTGGCTGAGGTCCTCCTTTAACCAGTGAGGAAGACTTTTTATTCATGTGTAGCTAAGGAAAGGAGTGGAAAGGAGAGGTTAGTTTCCTGTACATTAATGCTGGGTCCCTTCTCTTGTCCCAGATGCACCTGGCTCTGTACTGCTTTGCAAACAGCCAGCTCTCGACAGCACTGAACCTGCTGTACCGTGCACGCTACCTCATGCTGTTGGTATTTGGGGAGGATCACCCAGAAATGGCACTCTTAGATGTAAGTAATTTGTTTAAGACTCTTCAAGTTCCTAATCTCTGAGAAATCTCTTGGCCTTTAGGATGCCCACATGATGGCTGTTAAAAACAAACGTTTAGGCAGTGCTTTTCCTCCCTGGGTTGTTACTGGTTGGTGCCATCAGATGAAGGAAAAAAGGAGGTTGACCCTTTAGCTGGGAGGGTCAGCCTCTGTGCTGAGCTCTGCACTGGGATACTGCAGATGGGGTTTGAACACCTGTCATCCTTAGGAAAACTCCTTTGTTTATTATGTTCTTGTGCTGGCATAAACTGGAGAGTTTGTTCCCTCCCTTGTGCCTGGATTGTTTGGGCCAAGCTCCCATGGGGGACCGTGGTCCCTGTCACGTTACTGCTGCAGGGACTGGCCAGGGCTGCAGCCCTTCTGGCAGTGACACACCCGTGGGGTCCCACTGTTCACAGAGCAGGAGCTGTAATGTCAGTGTGTCTTTCCCAACGCCTGCTTGGCTTCTCTGTGCAGAACAACATAGGCCTGGTGCTCCATGGGGTCATGGAGTATGACCTGTCCCTGCGGTTCCTGGAGAACGCCTTGGCCATCAGCTCCAAGTACCACGGCTCCAAGTCTCTGAAGGTTGCACTGAGGTGAGGCAGGGTGGGGTGCTGGGCTGGGTCACTGCTGTCAGAGCAGCACAGTCACTGAGCACTCACATGGGAGGGTCTGGGCTTGAGAACTGGATATTCACTCTTGTCCCAGAGCCAAGGTCGTGGGGCAGTGTCCAAGTTCGTTATTTCCAAAGATAGAGATCCATTGTTCTCAAGGTTAATTGGGGGATCTGCTGTGATGCTGCTTGCTCAGAAAAACTGTCAAGATGACCCTGGTCCCTGTGGACTCTCAATAGAAAAATGTATGTGGGGGAGTAAAGGTTGGAGAGGCTGTAAGGGAATTACACTGGGAGACAGGGACAGTATGTTAAATGCTCACGTTTAATTGTTCCAGCCCTCAGGGAGGGATCTTTGAGAATCATTTAATGTGCTTTTGTCCTTTGCCATAAAGTCTTGTATTTGAATAAAAACCTCGAGTGGCTTCTGTGTGTTCCCAAAGGAGCTGGGACTGGTGACACCTGTAGGATCTGCTCCCAGTGCCCACTGCTGCAGTGCTGGATGCCCTCTGTCCTTCAGTGCAGAGCTGGCTCTGTCAGCCAGGCATGGCCCCCTCCCAGTTCTTGCTGCCACATCACAGCCATCTGTTCCCCATCAGGCTGCAAATCAACCTGATTAAACACCTGCAAGAGCCTGCCTTGTTTTCCAGTGGCTGATGAATGTGCAGGCTCCAGAGAGTCTTCAGCTGTCCCTCAGTGGCACTGGGATGCTTGGAGAGACCCATGCCCTCCCACAGAGAAACACTGCCAAACCCAGCGATTTCCTTTTCATTCCAGAAGCACCAGGGCCAACAGTCCAAGCCAAGTCAGCTCTCCCAGCTGGTGAGAGCCCAGGGGACTCAGGCCTGGCTCTGCCTGAGGGCTGCAGCCTTCCTCTCCAGTTAATAAATCCAGCCCCAAGGTATTCCCATGGATGTGCCTCTCCTTTTGGTTCACTGCTGTAGCCTTCAGCTTTCTTGGATGCAGGACAAAAGATGCCTAGCTCAGTCTTTACCTCTGTAGATCACTTCTCAGCATTCCAGCTAAAATCCAACCCAATGAGTATAGTATTTGAATCCTCAGCAGGGCTGGGAAGAAGTAACTCCCAGGGGGCTGCACTCAGTCTCCTTTCACACTCGTGTTAGGACTTTCAGCCCAGACATTCTGATGGCACAGTCAGGCTCGCTGCAGCACAGAAATGTTTCTTCTTCAGAGAAGTGACTCCACCCTTTTCCTTCCCTTAGCCACCACTTGGTTGCCCGAGTGTACGAGAGCAAAGCAGAGTTCCGGTCGGCTCTGCAGCATGAGAAGGAAGGCTACACCATCTACAAGAATCAGGTGATGAGTGGCCCCACTGTGCACTTGTGGTCTGTCACTGCAGGGCCAGAACTGAGCAGTTCCACTGCAAAACAGTGCCCAGCCTGGGCCCTGGGGAGGCCTTTCCTCCAAACAGCTCTGAGCAGATGCCAGGGAGCCCTTGTTAGGGCCAGGGCAAAATTGCTGCCTTGTGCAGTAACTGCCTGCTGCTATGCCAGGAGTCTTTGCCCAGCTTCCTGCAAATGTGTCCATGCTCTACTCATGGCTGGACAAGCACTTCTGTCGTGGCACGGCCCCATGTTCTGGTGGGGCTTGGAAAAAACTGGTGTCTTCTTCCCATGTTTTGTGCCACTAGTCTTTAAATACCAGCTCCAAACTGGTTTGGTAGTGAGCTCTCAGCCCGGCTGCTGCTCAGTGAAACTCCTGCTCCAGCCCGGGGCTGTCTGAGCACGTCTGCAGCTGCACAGGGTGACTCAGCTGAGCTGGCTGAGGGCACAGCCCAGTGCAGGGAATGCTGGAATACTGGTCCAGGTGGGGGGATGCTAGGATGCTGCTCCTGGAAGAAGAGCCCGGTGCTGGGAATGCTGCTCACCCAGCAAATATGCTCCCACTTGATGAAAATGTGACGTGTTGATAAGAAGGCTCCCAGAGGAACTGTTTTAGTGGTTTTTGAATGCCAAGGCAGGTAAAATCCTTTTTGCTGAGGTGGCAGCACCTGGGTGTGTTCCCTGGGTTGGGTCCTGCTCTCACTGATGAGATGCGATGTTGAACCTTTCTTTTCCCCCATTTCCCACCAGCTCGGTGAACACCATGAGAAGACCAAAGAGAGCTCCGAGTACTTGAAGTACCTGACGCAGCAGGCGGTGGCTCTGCAGCGCACCATGAACGAGATCTACAAGAACGGCTCCAATGCCAACATCATGCCACTGAAGGTAACCCTGAGCACTGCCTCCTGAGGGACATGCACTGCCAGGACGGGGTAGCAGTTGTCCCTTCCCAGGCAGAAGCCCTTGCTAGGGCAGTGGCTCAGACACAGTGTGGTGTCATCTGTGTGGATGGAGCACAGCGTTGCAGGGTGCCTGGGGGAGCAGCGGGGCACAGGAACAGCTCCTGGGGTGAGAGCCTGGCACACCTGCACACAACCCTGCCCTGCTGCTGACTCACTGCCAGGCAGCAGGTTGCTCAACCCAGAAATTCTTCAGTTTCCTCATCCTCAGAAATGCTGTCTTCTTTTACCAGATGCTTTGTTCTGCTTCCAGGGATGTTGTAGTTGGGGAGGCTGGGCAGGGAGCGCAGAGGGGCTGTCTTACCTTACATGGAACAGCAGTGACTGGCCCTCCTGGGCCAAACCCAGCTGCTCCTGCCTGCCTCCACACCTGGCAGAGTACCCAGCCTGAGCCATGGGTGCTCTCCCTGCCAGGCTGTACCCCAGCAGATTGAGAAAGAACATTCCAGCTGCAGGGAGGACAGAGTGGGACAGTGCTCTGTGTGTGCATGTTCTTCTCCCTGTGGAGAACTGGCAACAGATCTGAGGAATTCATGGCAATGAAGGGAGCGCAAGGACCTTGAGTCAAATAAAAGTCCAGGGAATTGTGGCCAGTGAAGAGGCTCAAACCCATAAAAACAGCACTAAAGGGTTTACCCTTGTTAAAATGCTTGAAGGAGGGTAGAAAACCCAACACATTTTGGAACTGGCACCGTGATGTATTTAACTGAAGTCCTGCAGGGTTCAGCAGGAGGTCCCTGCAGGGACTGGTGGGAAGCTTTACATGGTGCTTTCCAGCTTATGGATATACAGAAGTAGATAATGTAAATGATGCCATTTTCTCCGCCATTGGTAAAGGGACATGCTTAGCAGTTCAAAGTCCTCTCTCGGTTCTGACTCCTAAAACTTCTTTTCCCTTGCCATGTAGTTCACAGCTCCCAGTATGGCCAGTGTCCTGGAGCAGCTGAACATTATCAATGGAATTCTCTTCATTCCACTAAGGTACCGTGATTCTTATGGGTTATGCCTTTAGAAATCAAGTCTGTATTGTCTTAGTTCGCAAGAGAGCAGAAACCAGCTCCCCAGGATGTGTTTGTTTTAGCCAAGATCCCAATTCACGCCTTGATTAGCATCATCAAGACCACTGCAAACAGCAGGACTCCTAGATTTTTTTTTAATTATTATGAATTGTCTTTTTATACTTCCAGTTGAAAATCTGATTGGGATGATGGTGGAAATAGACAATCTAAGCCAAGACTGTTGTTCTAAGGCTGTAAATAATCATTGCTGGTAAAAATGCAGCATCAGCAGCTGGAGGCTGCCTGGCCATCAGCGAGATGAATCCCCTGCTCTGCCCCAGCCCCACTGAGGGAGCAGATCCTGGTGCCTCTTTGTTCAAACCCAGCCAGCAAACCAGACCCTGGGTGTGCTCAGGCACGACTGAGCTGTGTGGGAGGGAGGTGCAAGCAGTGTTCCCCTACTGAACACTACCTTGTCCTGGTGCTTCACCATTGCCACGGCCAGTCTAATGTCTGCTCCCCTTCCTGCTTTCCCCCTCAGCCAAAAAGACTTGGAGAACCTTAAAGCCGAGGTGCAGCGACGCCAGCAGCTCCAGGAAAGCATGAAAAGTGGGGAACAGCTGGAAGCAGAGGACAAAGCTGTGGAGGAGAAAGAGGCTGAGCCGAGCATGCCTTCCGCTGCCATCCCCTTAACACAGAGCTCTGCTTAATGTGTACCTCGCTTTAAAAAAAAAAAAAAAAAAGTTTAAAACACCCTTTTCTGAATCTGGCCCAGGGCCTTAGCTGCCCTTGGAGCAGCTCCTCCTTTTTGACAATGTTATTGCACTGGTACAATTAATACACAATGCAAAGAACTAATCTGAGCAATGTAATCTGTCTGCCCAAGCTTGTGTCTGCCACGCGAGGGGAAGTGGCCGGAGGCAGCACAGACCCGTCCTGGCGCGCGGGGCCCTCCTGCCGTGTGTGTGTCCGTGTCGTGTGTGTGCGCAGCAGTTACTTCTACTTTGTACATATCGATTCCAAATGAACTGTCTGGAGGAATGTAACATTTCTCAGGTCATTTTTATGTTGACTAAGGACACTGCTTTGCTAAACCAGTAAAGAACCAGCCCCATCACTGCTCCGCGTTCTTGTAAAACGTGGATTCCAAGCCAAAAGATTGATTTCCCCCCAGTCACTATTCAAGCTTGGGCTAAGAACAGCCATATTTGTGTCACTGAGATGACTGAAGCCTGTGACATGTGGAAGTGGGGGATGTACAGCATTTTCTACATCAGGATATAGCCATGGGATTCCTTTAACCATTTTTTTCTATGTTTGGTTGGCAGTTTGGCAATTCAGTGGGGTTTTGTAACATTCACATTCTAATTTTCAAGGTAAAGATATAGATAGATATATATATATAGATATATATATATATAGATATATATGATATTCACTGTTCCACCTCTGCCTCTGCTTGCAGCTGAGTAACTTGGGATACTGTATCCAAAGAGTGAGGGCTTGATCTTTAAAAAAGCGCACAAACTTCCATTGCAGTGGAAACCCCAGTGCCTCGGAGAGGTGGGAATGCAGCAAATGAGGGCTGAACCAAGGGGAGTGAGGAGGGAATCCAGCCCTATTGAAGGGCAGGGGAGATGGGAGGAAAACTCAGAAACAGAGACCCGGTGTCATTTGCAACAGCAGCTGTTGACACAGAGCTGAGGGCCCTGAACCTGACGGAACCACAACCAGAAAGTACCAGGTTTTGGGAAAGGGGTTTAAATAAAAACTGAAGTTCCCCCAGCACTGAAACCTCTGGCAAATACCTTTGGCATTTTTGCACACTGGTTTTGGGACTGGCGCTGGGGGCTGCCATTGCTGGCAATGGACGGTACTGAAGGGCAAGTGCCACTAGAGAAATCCTCCTGTCCCCTCCCCTCCCACGCACATCCTGTGGGGTTGTCACTGTCCTCAAGCAGGTAAGCTGTGGCTGCTGCAGGCCCTGGGATGCCGACAGAGTTGAATGTCCTGTTTCCCAAGCAGATCAAGCTGTAGAAGAACGGGAGCTGGCCGCAGCCCCGCTGCCGGCGCCCAGCCTCTCCCTGCCTCGCGTTGTCTGTCCTGGATCGTGCCCCGTGCTAACCCGTGCTGCTTCTTTTACTGACCTTGGAGCCAAGTGCTGTCCCTGTGCTCTGTACCCTCGGTTTCCTCTCTGACCCTACAGGTATTTGTAACTCGGGGCTGGGCGGGGGGGGAAGGA
>VXAX01005558.1:302934-330281 GCA_013399835.1 Leptocoma aspasia | reverse complement strand
GAGGGAGAGCAGCCTCTGAGGTGTTGGAGGCAACAAAGCAGAGTCTTCACTGCAAATGAACTTGCTCCTATTAGAAAAATTCTGAATTTCCTGGAAAGCAATCAATAAATGACTACAGTGCATCTTTCCTACAAGATTTTTCTTTTACTAGTGTCTTACAGTCCATTAAAAGCTTTTTAAACTTTGCAGGTATTTTTTTGGTTTCTTTACTGTTTGGTGCAAAGTGTTGCTGGAGCCACCACTCCTGTTCCTTGCGGGGAGAGAACAGGACCAGCTGACCTGGGGGCTTTAAAACCTGTAAATCAGTACCAGAGTCACAACCCCAGCCCAGAGGGGGTAGGACCCTCAACCTCTGCTGTCAGAATCCATTTGTGCTCAGGGAGAGGAGTCACTTTGCCCTCTCATCCCAGGGGAGATGTGGGAGCAGGGACACAGCTTTGGGGATGTGAAATTAAGCTGAAGGACACAAGTCCTGGCTACTGAGGCTCCACAGCTCCAAGGGCAATGCAGGCTGGTAAATAAATGCAGGCTGCATTTACCAACATCTGTCTGTACCTCACTACCTCTTTTGGGTTCGGGGGGTTCTCATTACTCTGTTCAGAAGTTCTTAAACACAAGTGTAAAAACTGATTCAAATGGGCCATGGGACCGAGCTGGGCTGGAGGCAGGCAGGTACTCAACCCATCCACTCAAAAATGTTCCAGTGCCCATCAGTGCTGTATTGGGACTGGAAAACAGAGCCTACAGAGCTCCACGAGCAACAACTCACCGAGCTAAGGGGGGAAATTAAATTTAACTGCCCATACCGTTCTTGGCAACTCACACCTGAACCTGCCTTGTGCTCCCTGTGAGAAACTCACTGCTTGACCCCAAAAACCACCTCTGTGCCACCCTATCACCCCATCTGGGACAGCCCATGCACACGTTGGCTCTGGCAGAGCCCAGACTCAGTTTTTTTTCCCAAGTGCAAGTGGGTCTCCTCCAAATGTCCATCCTGTGTCTGTTCCCACTGCAAAGTCCCACCCTACCAGCTGCTTCCACAGACCTCAGCTGGCAGGAGTGCCCTTTCATTCTCTCCCCACATCAAGCTCACGAGCACATCCGTGCTCTTCCATTATGAAGATGTGCCCGTTCCATTCAGCCACTGACCCATCTCTAAACAGTACCGGAGGCAATTAGGGCCAAATCACAGGGAAAAATTAAACGAAAGCACACACAGGCACAAGACCCTAACAGCAGAACAGATGTTGCCAGAACCATCCAGTGCCTTCATCTTTCCAGGTACCCAGCTGCCCTGTGCTGCCTCAAAGCCCTGAGTGGCTACACCGAGCATCCACGGCCACGCTCAGCGCCTGAGGAGCAGGGAAAGGCAGCTCCTGTCAGGGCTGGGTACAGAGAGAGAGCAAGATAAGGGAAAATCCAACCAAACCCAACCCAACCGGGGCTGGCCTGTGCCAGGTGCAGGGACAAGGCTCTCCTGCCCACCTCTGAGTCCAGCTCAGACCACCAGAGAATTTCCTGCAGCACCTCATTGCACCGGATCAACCAACAAAACCTCTCACTACTCCAGCTGCCATGAATCAGCTCAAAACCACTTCCTGCAGCCTCAGGTGAACACAAATCAAAATCAGAGCAAGGGCAAAGCAGGTGGGAGCAAAATCTGAGGGTGAAACACCAATAGCTTTTTTCAAAATAGTTTTAATTCTTGCATCCAAGGAAACAAAACCACATCTAGTTTTATATGCATTTAATAGTTTACCAATTGGTACAATAAGATTTTTTTAATATGCAGAAAACATGAATAAATTTTGTTTTACACAGTCTGAGAGCAACAAATCTTACTGTAAAACACAGAGCAGTATTATATACATTCCTTTACCGATTTTGTTTTAATTGTGTCAATAGCTTCAGTTAACTCCTACAGCCTGGGAACTGTTCTCTCCAATTGCAACCTCTACCAGCGCTCCAACAAACATCTGACATTTGCCTTCGTCGATGTCGGGATCGACTCTAAAGCGTGAGGATTTTGCTAACTTCTCTTCAGAATGAACTCGGGGAAGCCTGAGGGACAGGCAGGACAGGAAAGCAGCTACTTACATGACACAGTGGAAAGATAAAAAGGCCAGTTAACGCCAGTTGTGACTTGCAAATCCAACGCGACCCCCCCGCTCCCCCCCGTCCATCCCACCCCTCTATGCACGTGCTCTTGCTACAGGACTCTCGGTATTGATTTAATACACGGACGTTATATACAGCTGGACACAACAGCTCACTCCAAGGGCGCTTTTCCTTCACTCAACTCAGCATCTGCAATATTCAAATCATTAAAGGATTACCAAGCCACCACTGTCTACAAAAACAAAGTATTTTTCCTTTTGAACAGCTCTCAGGGGAGGCAGGAGCTGTCTAAGAGTGATGTCTCAGGCAGTTCACCAGGACAGGAAGGGGCAGAGGAGAGGCAGGGACCCCATGCCCACAGTCCCCACTCACTACCAACCAGGGGTTTTTTCCTTTCCTCAGTGTCCCGGGCACACATTGGTCACACCACACACAAAAGCAGGATGGGTTTGTTTGACCTTCCAAAGTGCAACACGGCATAAAACATCAACCTCCAGCTTCTATCTAAACCACAAAACATGTTGCACTTCCTGGCCCGTGTGGCATGCCCCAGGCTAGGCTAAGCCCAGGGATCTGCAGTGGCTCTGGTGACAGGCCAGGTTCAGTCAGGAAGTGCCAGTGAACCTCTCACCCCCTCGGATGCATGTAGCTCTTTACTGACCCAGTAACCTCGCTGCTGCAGTTCTGATCACAGCAAAGGCACAGCACAAGCTGACAGTAACAGTGGGGACAGCTCCACAGCATGTCCCAGAGTGTCCCCCTCACGCCCACGCCTGTGGTGTGGCTCCCTTCCAACCCGGGCTTCAGCTTTGGCCCGCTGGGGACCATCCCTGAGATCATTCCCTGCTGCCCCAGAAGCTCCCTCTGCACAGCAGCAGTGCTGGGTCTCACGCAGCAGAGACGCTGCTGCCAGCACTGGGGCCGGCTCTCCTGGTAAATGCTTCTTGCTACAGGGAAAAAATGCAGTAGACAACTTCCACATCACAGGTACCTTTAATTTCTCATTCAGGTTTTGAGTTATGTACATGAGGGTGGTTTACTTTAGACTTAAATAAAGTTTCTAGGTCCTACCAGGAATTAAACAGATGTTATTACTTTACAGTTGCAGATGCATGGAGGGATTTAAGATGCACTACTTGTGTATCTGGAATTCTCCAATAGGACAAAAAGCAGCAAATTTTTCCAGTCCAAGCAGCTAATGAACAAAACAGACTTTATTCGTGCATGCTTATGCAGCAACACACACTGAGAATGACAGAAACCACTGGATTTAAGAGATTAGCCTGGATCTTAAGCTGGCTCTGAAAACCCCCACATCAGAACGCCGCTTTCTCCACGCTTCCCAGAGGATCCCACACCCCAATCCAGCTCCTCCCACAGAACAAGGGTCCTTCTGGGTTGACTGTGGAAGTTTCCCCCTCACCAGTGCAGTGTGTTCACCCTCCAGCCCACCCTATGCTGGTCAGGGACTCTCAGCTTTAAAAGGGACATTTTAAAAGCCATGGATTAAACCAAAGGAATAAAATAAAGCACAGATTCACCTGTTAAAACATCAGCCTGGTACTTCATTGTATTGTCAATTTTAAAGTTGATTTTTAAAAACACCTGGTTAGTTTGATAAGTATTGTAATTCTTGGTTATCTACAATGGAATCTGTCACAAAAACGCTGATTAAAATATTAATTTATAATATTTTCATTCATTTCAGATCAAAATATGTAACTTTAGGGATATGCAAATTAAAAATTGTGTACACCAAACAACATAAATACTAATAACTGAGCTGGGCTGGTTTTGCTGATAGGATTTGGGTTTGGTTTTAATGTTTATCATCATTCCCACAGATGGGTGTGGGCTTTGTTCATGGCATCTTTCTTTTAGAAGCCTGCATGGATCTGACCTGCCATTGTCAACTGATTCTCAAGATACTTAGTGCTTCCTTTAAAGTGTTTCAATGCTGCAGCCCAAGGCTCTTCTCCACCTGCAAACCCCAGGACGTTTTTATTGGAGCCACACTGCCAAGGTGAGGATCACCTCATTGTCCAAGGAGGCACTAAGGAAACCAGAAAACTTTTGTGTACCCCAATCTCCTGCCAGTGAATGAGGGAAGTGTCCTTTGATCCTGCTGTGTAAATAAGAATTGCACATCTCTAACAAACATGGAAAGCAAACAGCAAGTTGGACCATGGCAGTCATTTGGGAGAGGAAGCTCTACTGGAAACTGGATCACTAAACTCTAGTGGGATGGACAACTCCTCCTGGAAGTTCGTCTAGCATAAAAAAACCAAACAAAAAACCATTTAAACTTAGTTTAACAGCACAGCTTAACCATTGAATGACCAAATAAAAAATAAATACATTTATCACATCAGCTGCGACTAAGATTTGTTGTCTTATTTCAGGTTTACAGTCAGTTCTATAAATATACCAACCCTTGCGTGATAGGAGGCCAAAACAAGTGTTTTCTGTTGATTTGGCAAATGTTTCATGACAAATATTCCAGAGTTTAATTAATTTCCATTAATTACATATAAGGTTCAGAAGATTCTGAATTGCAGCCTTATTATCTAGTATTCTTAGAGAAGATTTATTAAGCACACTTAAGTGATGTTACATAGATACACATTTCTGAAAGAGCCCTACAAAACTTTTCCCAAATGAGGTCACCAATTCAGGCACCAACAGACAGCAGAAAGAAAAACAGGTATAATTATCCGACATAACGACACTGTCAACTATTCAGTTAAGTGCCCTATTCCAATCATCCCACTTCTGCCTTCTCAGGTCTGATGTGACCAATGCCAGCCCATGTTCTTAAACCTATGGTACTTCTAGACAATGTATGTAAATTTACAGTATACAATTTGGATTCACCATGCATGAATACTTTGTGTGTAACATTTAATAAGCTCAATCTACATCCAGAATAATTTACATGAAAGGACAATATTTATTTAAACAGAGCTCAATGGGTAACCATAGTATCTGAGTGCATCCAGAGGAAAAGGGGTCACTGTGAACTCCATCAGCGGCACTCCCACACTTTTACTGTTTGATCTACACTCCCAGTCACCACGTACGGGGCTGTCTTGTGGAAATCTGCCAGGAGACAAAAGCTCATGTTACCAATGAACCCAGAATTTCTGCATTTCCTACTCTCACTGAATGGCACTGCTTTTTCAAAACAATTCTACCAGCTCAAAGGCTAAAATTCCAAAGCTTCTGGCTGTACTTCTGTAGCCAAATTATCTCATGCTGTTACCAAGACCTGATAACACGAACCAGGAATGTCCAGGAATTCAAAGTAACTTCTGACTGTTGTGCACACCCTTCTTTTCCTTTTGCTGGGCAAGCACTGACACTACAGCCCTCCCCAGGTGCCTGCACACTCTGGTGACAGGTTCCAGAACTCCCTGTCAGTTAACATCCTTATCCGTGTGTAACACTGGCAGCAGAAGTGGAAAAAATGCAGCACACTCCAACTCTACAACTCACGTGGGTGGGACGTTTCACTAGAAACTGGAGTTACTTTCTAGTTCATTTCTTCATTCACAAGGCGCCACTCGGGCCCCAAGGTGAATGCCAGCCTGGTGCTCAGCTGCAGCCAGTGGGGAAAAGCAGCAGCTCTGGCACGGGGAGCAATACCTACCCAAAGAGGTAACAAAGTGTTCGTGCGCGTTGAGGGTTTTCATGCATCGCTTGTTCTTGAAGTCCCAGACACGGAGAGTCTTGTCATCAGCACAGCTCAAAATAAACTTCCCCCCAGAATGGAACAGGACGCCACGTACCCAGTTATCATGGCCCACCTTGTGCACAAGGAGACATCAGTGAGCAGGCTGAGAGCTGAGCATCCCACACCTCGCACTATGGACCCCTGCCTGGCCCCACAAGGACAGCACGGAGCTCCTGAAACCTCTCAGAACTCACAGCTTATCTCCAGTTTCTATTATTACACCTCTATCAGCTCTCCCAACAATGCAAGTTCCTGTACTCGAAGGCAAACAAACAGCAGTCCTCATGTGATCTGCACCAATTCTGCTCTCCCCTCCCAGCACCACCCAGCCCAGCCAGAATCTGAGCTGGGAACAGCAGGCTATGGCCCACAGGGAAGTCCCCTTTGTTGTTGGCAACAACAAAGTATTTCACAGAAGACAAAATTCAGACCATTACCAGCATTTCTGTAAACAAACCGAGCTACTCATCACAGAACCTACACCACAGTACTACATTCACACCATGGTTTTGAAGATTGTCAGTATTTCTTAGAAGCAACAAGATCTGAACCATAGAAGCCATTAAAACTGTATTTCTAGCATTTGCATTATTATAACTCTGGCTTCTCTTGAAAACGTGACATGCAAGATAATATATTTCATTAAAACTGGTTGTACTTATGCAGCTATGACTGCCAGAAAAAACAGCAATAGACTTACAAGTGTCATAAGGCACATGCCAGTGCTAATGTCCCACATCTTAATGGTCTTGTCTCTGGATCCAGACAGCAGAAAAGGCCCAGGCTTGCCACTCTTCTTAGTCTACAGAAAATTATGGTTTAAGTTATGGTATACATAGGATGGAAGCAGGAAGAGGAGGAATGAAGCAGATCCCTTCCCAGTGATATCGCTGAGTACCAAAATCAGGTCATACGACAGCTTAGAGTGAGTAAACCTACACTGACAAAGCTGGGTCACAGACAATGGTACTAATGCTAGGAGAATTACAATCTGTTAAAAGAAATGTTTGTTTGTCCTGCTGATTCCACAAGCCAAGCAGCGCTTTGAACACACACTTGCCTACTGCAAGACATCCTCTGTTAACAGCAGACTCAGCTCAAGTGCCACATCTCGGGAGAAATGAGGATGCAGCTCACACATACCTTTGTGTTCACAATCTTCATAAAATGCAATGGAGCAGGGTTAGGAATTTCTGAAAACTTCCTACTGTGCAGTGATTTCCGTGTGTGCCCATGCTCGGTGTGACCACCGGCCGAGCCCTCACCTGCCCCAGGTGCGCAGGGAAGCTGCTCCCCCGCGGGCTGTGCCCGATCCCACCAGCAGGGGGCAGGGGAGGCACCGCTGCAGAGCCCGCACGGCCGCAGGAGGGACACACGGACTTTGGCTGTAATTACTTATCTTTAAAAGATTACAAGGATCTTTTAGCGATTCAAGTAAAATTTGACTGAAATACCCTGTAAAAGCCACCACTAGACAAGTCCCTGTGTTCAGTGTGGCTGCTTTTCCCCCTGGGATGTCCATGGCCTTTGGACGCAGAGGGCAAAACAGCAATGTCGGGTGGGGGGTTTGACTAGAAACTGGAGTTAATTTCTAGTTCCTTTCTTCTGCACTTTAACATCCTTAGAACGAATTTTTTTCTGGCATTTAGCAAGCCTTTCTTGAGGCTCACTAGAAGAGGTATCTGTGATCACATAAACTAGGATTCATTTTAGCTAAAGAATGTTTTCTCCCATCAGTAGCTGTACAGTAAATCACAGCAACTGGTGCTTGACTCCAGGACAGTGCACATTGCACCCAAGGCAGCTTCATTCTGCATTCCTGACTGGCTCCTTCTCCCCTCTACCTTCCAATTGTTAAGCATCCCTATAATCTTCACATTCTGCCAGAGAAGCTGCTTTACTTTTTTGCTCCCATTTCTTAGCTGCAATACAAAACAGTGGTCCCACTCTCACCCCTCCCTGAACAGAGCATCTCTCGGAAGTTCACTTTCACCAGTGCAAGGATAGGTCCTGAACACAAAAGCTGGATCCTGGGAAGCCAAGACAGGGCTTAGCTGCACACCAAGATAATGGCACAAAAGTACTCATACACCAGCTGTACCTGCCAGGCCCTTTGAGCCCAAAGCTCAGGCAGTGGCTGCCAGTGCTACACAGAGCACGGACAAACACCTCCCCGTGCGTGCTCATGTAACAGCCCGGGAATGTTACCTCTGATCCTGTAGCTTCTGATATGGTGGAGTAGGAGCTCTCGGGAGCCCAGGAAATGCACTCTACCACATGCTCGTGCTCTCGGAGCTCAGCTTTGCATTCCTTTGTCGCTACCACCCACACGCGCACCGTCTGGTCGTTGGAGCAGCTGGCAATCAAGGTGCCGTCCTGGTTGGGCCGCACCATGCGCACCCATTCTCTGTGCCCCGTGAAAGTCTTCACGCAGTAACTGCAAGAAACCACGGCTTCACTCATAACCCACGGCCGCAATAACCCACGGCCGCAATAACCCATGGCCGCAATAACCCACCGCCGCAATAACCCACGGCCGCAATAACCCACCGCACAGGCCTTGGGAATCTGAGCACACTGAACCTACTCTCAGGGGTTAAGATGAAATATTTTAGCACATACATGTTCACCCTGGCAGGTGATGGAGTGTGCCATAAAGAGTTTGTGGAAAGGACACTGACACGAGAAAGCAGTGACAGCTAAGAGCTAGCAAAACATTGTTAAGGCAAAAAGCAGGAAACTTGGGGGAAAATGAAGTTGACATGATTACTTGCATTAAACAAGTATTTTAAGAACAAGTAGAGATTTACATAAATGAAACAAGCAATACAGAAAAAACCCAGGAGACACCTTGATCTGTGTCAAGAAAGGTAACAGATACTCCCTTTAAACTCACGGTTAACCAGTGAACTTATTTTCCTAGCTGGTCATGAGCTACAGATCTACCCTCATAGCTTCCAGAAAGACAAAACCAGTTAGCTTTAATTAGTCAGTATTAACATCTAAACCCCTGTGCCTAATGACTGAGGCAGAATCCTTCAGTGAATTACTCTAAAAGGCACAACATCATTTCTCAATTCAAATAGTGCCTGCTGACATTCAGATTCCTGTGTCCCATTTCTACACACAGTGGTTTCTCCTCGCTTTTGTTCTGGTGCTGTTTGCTCACAAGTGCACTTACCCTGTCTGGACTTCCCACATTTTGATAGTTTTATCCCTTGAGGCAGAAACTATATGATCTCCGTTGGGCATGATGGCTACCGAAGAAACGTTATGATCATGACCTAAAACCAAAATAAAGCCTTTATTAAGTGACACTGGCAGAGTTTTCACAGAGCACACAGGACTTGCCATTTTTTTTATCTTGGTCAAGTAGGTACAGCAGCAGGGCGTGTTTTATGGAATAATCTTTACATGTAAACTTGAGGTTTTATGAAACAATCATCCATATTTTTAGAACCCACACAGTCCAGACACTGAGCATCCTCAAAGATGATTTCTGTTTACCTGCACATTTCTATGGGTAGGTGTTTATTTTTTTAAGTCTCAAACATTTTCTATTTCTACATATCACTTCTAAAAGACAATATTAAAAGCAAGAAAAAAGCTCTTACTTCAGACTATAAAAAACAATTGCTGTAACTATTAGAATCTTATAGCTGTGGTTGTACTTTCTCATTTTTCCTATGGCTTTCAAACCCAGCACAAAGGCAATGTTCCTGTGTGATCAAACACACGCAGCCAAACCCCACATGGAGCAGCCACAACTCCTCTGGCACTGATTCCTCCCTTCCTGCAGCCCTGCACCAGGAACACGGAGGGCTCAAGGAAGGAATCTTTCACTGATGTGAAGGCAGTTTTATTGTCTAGCAAGCATTTAATATTTAAAACTAAAATCCCTCTAACTGTCATTTTATTTCAGTATCATTATAAGATGCTTCCTACACCATCATGCATAGTAGATTTAAAATGCTATTTCATCCCATAAACACTGCATGTATCCCCTATTTACAGAGCACTCAAAGCATCAAATTATATCCCCCCCTTTTTCTTTTGGAAAATACTCTGGTCTATAACCCCTTTCCACATCAGCAGTTTTCCTGGATTAAAAAAAAAAAAAATAAGTTCACTTTACAGACTGCTAAAACAATCCCTTTATACCTTACCGTGCATAGTTCTGATGCACTCAAAGCCCTGGAAATCCCATAGCTTAATGGTCATATCAGCAGAACAGGAGGCCAAGAGTTTGCCAGAGTGGTCAAAGGAAATATCTTGCACAGAGTCTGTGTGCCCCTTCAGGGTTCGCTCAAAGTCTCCTGTCTCATAATCCCACACCTGACGAGGGAACAGACAAACTGTTAGCAGCAGCCCATTACTCTTTGTATTCTCCAGCCTCACATTTGCACTCTGCAGGCCAGTCTGGCACCTTGTTCAGTAATTTATCAAGCAAAGAGACAGACAGCCCTAAAAGGCTTAACAGTAGAGAAAATTTGATTTCTTTTTATGTGATTTTGTTACTTATAAATTAACTGAATTAATCCATTTGGAAAACTGCTTTTCAGCTAACTAAAAGCATTATAAACCCAGGAGGAGAACAAGTTTCACTGTACTGATGTCACCTATTGCACAGCCAGTTGTCTGGAGCACACACCTACCTTTATTGTGGCATCCTCTGAAGCAGAGACCATAACACTGAAAACTGGATGGAAAATGACTCGAGTGACAGGACTCCTGTGCCCACTCAATGCATACTTCTCTGGAGGACGAGGAATCCACTCCTTAGGGTCTCGTTTCTGACCAAGAGGTCCACCTGATGTAAATTCTTCCTTTGCTTCATTCAGCTTCGATTCTAATTCCATTACCTAAGTGTATGAATTTTAAAGAGACCTTTCATTTCCAGTTTTATACAAGACCTAATTCACCTTCTTGCATTAGTAATCCAAACAACAACTGACTCCAAAACTCACAGTAAAGCAAAGACTGCATGGACCAAAACTGATTACCAACATTCAGTAGCACCGGTTTTAAAGATCAAACCTAAATTAATAATTTATAGTTAATTCTTTAATAATTTATAGTTAATTCTTATTAATTTAATCATTAATCATTTCTTCTTTTCAAATTCCCACATATTTTCACAGGAAAGAAAAAGTTCTACAAAATCCCCTTTACTCACACACTGTAAAAATACATCTGAATTACTATTGTGCCAAACTACCAAAGAAGGTTGTGCTAACAAAAAGGAATGCTACTGCTGCAGGAATTCTGTGTCCTGTTGGAGCTAGCACACACATTAACCAACAACAGAAATACTGGAGGGCTAATAAACCCTCGCTGTATTAACCTGCACGAGGGACAGGACTTCATTGTTAACACAGATTTTAGGGGTTTTTTGCTTTTAATACACTCTTGAGGCATTGAAGCACGACTAAAAAGGGTTTTGTACTCTCCCCTTGCAGCACGATCTCCCACTGGAATGCACTGGAGCTAATGGCTCCTTCCCTCTAGGGCCATGGCCAAAGACAACAGGCAGCAGTGATTTCAGCCCAGCCTGACCCTCCGCACACAGCGATTCCATCCCCCTGCTCACCAGCTGCCCCAAGGCACCTCTTGCCTCTCCAGCTTCAGGACTGCACATGCCTCCTCAGTGCTCAATGCCTTCTGTGCTAACTTTCTGTACGTGTACATCCAGCAGATCTCTACTTACCTTCTTTTGTAATCTTATAACAGATGTCCATTTCTTTTCCAGAAGTCCAGCATACTTCTTATCTAACTCTTCATTCTGAGAAGAAGCATTTAAAGAAAGAGGAAGAAAAGCAACACAGAAAAACAAACATCAGAGATGCAGAAGTACCTAAGTGTTGCACTTGCTTTCCATTACAAAATTACCGTCTCATGCTACAGTAATCCTAAATGATGAAGATAACAGGCATCAGAAAATAACCATGCCAAGGCTTACTCCACAGAAGATAAATACTCTGAGGACTGGCTACCTTGGTTAGAGACAGATGTCAATCTACTACTACAGGGGGGCACTTGTGAAGGCTGGAGTTATTTGCATGAATAATCCATACAAAAATTAAATCTCTCTTTGGAGAGCTACACATCAATCATTCTAATTTACTCAAATAATTTCAGCCTTTACCTTTTTTTTTTTTCATTTTAGTATAGCCCACTCCAATTCAGATTTTCTTGCATAAAAGTAGTGGAACTTTTAGCAACTCCGTTTTCTCTTTCCCTCAGGACCATCTAACCTATTTAGATTGCTTTCCTAAGCTTTGGGAAGAGGAGACTAAATTAGGTTGATAGATAAGGCAGATAGGGAAGTGATATTAGGATTTTCAATTTTAAGTATGGTATTTCAATTTGTCATTTCTACTTATTTATTCAATACTAGTAGCAAACTGGAGAAATTAAGTCAAACTTCAAGCATTTTGGAAAAAGAACAATGCAAGATATGTAATAAAGAAAAGGCAAGGATTTATCCAGCACACAGAAGTTTACTGTTCAATCCAGCTGTAGCCATATGAAATGCACACCTTCTATGCTAATAGGTGGCAAAGTTAAAAATTATACCAAATTATCTGTGACAAAGGCAAATCAACAGAATGAAGTTGCAAGAAATGACTGGTTGAGTCATTGGCATCTGTACAGTCTAAGCAAACAGAGCTGCTTACCAGAGCTGGTCACACAATCACAGAATCACAGACTGGTTTGGGTTGGAAGGGACCTTGAATCTCATTTTGTTCCATCCCCCTGCCAGGGGGGGAACACCTTCCACTAGACCAGGCTGCTCCAAGCCTGGTCCAACCCGGCCTTATTGGATGATGAACTTCTGTGAACTGTTTCAGCATGCCCTCCTTACTACATGGTTACCCAAGAGGTATGTAACAGACTCAGGTAATGACTTAACTCCTGACCCAACTCAAATCTCAGAAGAATTTTCCAACATTGGCTCTGTATGATAAAGCAGAGGACAAAACTAATCCAGTTTTGCCTTCCTGTTTCTCAAAGATTCCCAGTGAAGTCAGTCTCCAAAGCTGCACAGTCTCAGACCATTTCAAATCTGGTTATAAAACCATTCGCTCAGAAATGGTCAACTCACCCAATGATTATTTTTCCCTTTTCTGGCAAGGCAACAAGCTGTGTGAGCTCATCACCTCCAGTTCTGAAACCGTCTGAGCTAACAGACAGGTAACAGATAGAGGTTCAGAACAGATGCAAATGCCATAAAACGGACTGACTTCTGAATTAAAATATAGATGAAGACTCTTGTTTGAACTCACCACATCTAATTCAGCTTCCTTTTTAAAAACCGAATATGCCTCCTCGTAGCCATTGGAACGGAGGTAATCTGCTATCGCTCGATTTCTACAAGACAACATTTTAAATACAATTTAAGGACTCAGAGAAAGATTGTCATCACAACATAGTGCATTCTGATCAGATCCTTGTCTGTTCCTAAGTAAAATAGCAAAACATTTCCAGAATTTACTCAAGATAAATGTAGAAATCACAGATTAGAGCTTATATTGCAATTTGCTTACTGCAAATTGAAGAATCCATTTTTTATGCTGTCAGTAAGTTTGAAATTATATTTGCATCATTTCCCAATTATAGTTTCAAATACCAGTTCTATCAAAAATAAAAAGTAGAGATCCAAACCATAATACACAGCACTTAATGGGCATGTGAACAGAGACACTCTAAAATCTATTTGGAAACAAATGCTAATCATTGAAGTTTAATGACAACGCAACACAAACTTAAAAACAATGATCCCTTACAGTTCATCTCGTTGCCTTTGTGACAGCACCATCGTGGCTGAGATGTCAGGTTAACGTGATCGAGCAGTGGCTTCTCCTCAAGAGCTAAAGTCTTGGGAACCCAGGATCCACAATTCAGTCTGCCACAGTGGCTTAAATCACAAGTATTTCCCCAGATGTGAAATCCAATAGGAAATCCAAGGCATTCAACACAGAAGATTCAATCCATCTGCAAGGAGGAGAAAGAGACATCATTTGTTTCCTTGAAACAAGCATTCCTCAGGCAGCTTTCTTAGATTTATCCAAACAGCATCTTTAAAGACTCTGCTCTGCCCCAGCATGGGGCCCTTGCAGCTACAGTGCTACACAACTGCGGCACACAAATGACTTTTCCCACTCCAGTACCACCACCTGAGGGAGCTCCCAAGAACCTCTGACTAAGAGACAATTCTTGTTTTCCTTTCAGTCATGTGTTAATGTAGTTTACCTAGAGTTAATACTTCATCTTGCCCATGTTTAGGGCACGGCAACTTTTTAAGCAGTCCTCCAATCTGATCAGAGTGGCACCATTACCCCGGGAAGAGCTGCCACAAGCCCATGGCTGCAGCTGGGCTCAGGCAGTGGAGTGACCATAACACCTCTGGCAACGCCAGCCAATTCGGGATACGGCTGAAATCCGACAGGCTCGAGACAGCTCAAGTCAGTGGAGCTGTGCTTTTCCAAAACACACGCTCCTTAGTATCCTTTGATTCAGAAACGTGAGCTACAGCGTTCTCAGTGCACAACCTGCTTCAACCAGGCAGCTTTAACCTCTGCCACAGTGACAGCACCAAACCCATGCTGGCAGCGCCACCTTTGCTTTCTGCCCTGCAGGGACCTTGCGAGCACCACGACCTTGGGAAGTGCTGAAATGGCACTTCTTGCACACCTGGCAGGTTCTGTACTGAACTCATCATTCACTCAGGCTGCTCAGCAAGTCTGACCGACCAACCAGCCTTCAGCACCGAGATAAACTGAGGCAGCACACAGAGGCTCAGAGACACAGGTGGGTTTGTAAACTTTCTACCGACTGCTCGAGGACTGCATGCTCCCGCTGCCTCACCCCTGCCCCTCCCCGGACACACAGGTACACTGACTTCACCATCACAGCTCAGTCACAATTTCAGTAAGGAGCCTCCTTTAAACAACAGCCTGCTGTGAAAAAAGTAAGGAAAATACTAAGCTTGTATCATTAATGGCTACTTATTCATGACCGGGGATCAGAGGCTTCTTTCTAAATCTATCTAGGCCCTGCTGTCTGCTTCAAAATGAGCTTAAGCTGCAAGGTGCTTGTTTCTACCCTGCTGGTGGATCTTCCACGTTAAATGCTGCACACCGTAATGCTGCCCTGCAAGCCAGTTACGATAGGAACACTCGGAACAGGCAAAGCCTCATGCAATTAGTCTAACCTCTTCCCCAATAGCTATCTCAGAAACAATTCAGCTGATTGAAAAATAACAACACAAGCTTCATCCTTTCAGATAACAGAAACAAGCATTTCACTTCCTCTTGTCCCATACCTAATTCATGCCAGGTAAAGAGACAGCTGGGTTTCCAGAGATGTCCGGTGCTCAGTACAGAGCAGAGCACGCAAATTAACGAAAATTGAGTTAACATCGAAGATAGGGTGCTGCAGTGCTGTGAGGCACCCGCAGAGGGCGCGCCGCGGGACAGCCGGCGCGGAACCGGGGCGGGCAGGGCAGCGGAACGGGACCGGGCACCGCGGAACACGCGGCAGCAGCACCGCGCAAACACACCAACGCCCAAAACCTGCCTCCGGGCCTGACACGGCAAAAACCTCAAGGTGGGACTTGTACTATGAACCGCCACTACGCGGTGAATAACTAACAAATCCAGTGCCAGCGTACTGACTCCAGTAAAAAAATCCCAGTATCTCATCAATTTTGTAGTGGCATCTGGGAGATGCATTTATAGCACTTGTCTAAAAATAACAGCAACTGTGTTTGTAAGGCCATCTTTCACATGTCACCTATTCAGAAATGCATTTTCCCTGTCAAATGTAAAGTAACCCCAAACTTCTCCATATTCCATATCTACTTCCCAAAACCTGGGCTGCTCCACAATCTAACTCTGAATTGTTAGTGAGAAACAGATCCTAATACTAGATAAATTCCAACAGCCACATGGCAAAGCAGCTACTCCTGCTATTATAGCAAATTACAGCTGAGCCAAAGCCACCAACCAACTGATCTACAGCATCTCGCTCCTCCAGAAAGGGTCTGTTCCAAGCACCCTGCTCAGCATTCCTGACTTTTAACTACAAAGCTGCCTGAATAGAAGGAGAAGTATTTTTAGGACTGCCTCCTTCATACACAAAAACAGAACACACAAAGCAAAAACAAACAAAGCCCACCGGAAACAAACAGAAAACCAAAGCAAACAAAAAAACCCCACACAAAGAACCCACTCAAGCAGAAGTGTCCAAACCCAAAAGGCCCACCATTAATTAGACACCTGTGCCACTATGTGCACTACCTTTTTTTCAGCTGGAGCAGACTGTGACATACAGGACTAACCAGTCCTCCTCCATCACCTATCAGCCACCACCGTGTTACCCTCAAACAGTGGGTAGGCAGCTGGAGCCCTGGGGGAGCCCTGGGGAACAAAAACAACCCACAAAGAACTGCCACCTGTTCATTACATCTTGCCTGAAACTGGTCACTTTGTATCAGCATCTTAAGGCAGTGTCAAGACAGTTAGATCTTCTGCAAGAAAAGGTGTCTCTGCATGAGAATTTTACTTTGCCCACTATTAAATACAGGAAAAAGCACACTGAACTTACCCACCCATGGAGTAACAGCTAGTAATTTAAGTGTGAACCAGGATGTGCCTTTTATTAATACCCACTTACAACTCCTTAAGTTGTAGTTTCTAACTTAAAACCTATCTGATTCCCTATCAGTAGTCTGCACATACAAAAGCACCAAGTGGCAAACCTCTGCATAAGGACAGTAACAGAGGGCTACAGGTGTTCTCAGCAAGATCAGGTGTCTTTGCAAGCCTTTGAAAATCGGGAGCTGGCAGAACGCCTGTCGCTGGCACAGGTACGACACATGCAATGGGCACCTCTCACTCCTCCTGGCAGCACAGGACCTGCACGGTTTTCTAGAACAACACAAACCATGCCTTATCGATACAAAACATACTCCTCAGCTCCACTAACAGCAGCAGAGCCTCAGCAGGCAACTGCACCTCATCCCAACTGCTCACCTTTCCACTCAGCTGCACATCACCTTTTACACTTAGGGCTGGCAGAAACGTCAGAGCAGTAAGGATAGCAGACCTACTTCAGTCCTGTGGTGCTGCAGGACTAGAGAGTGGCATACCTAAAGCATAACCTTTAAAAAGAAATTAATTTAAAAAGAGACAGTCAAGAATCGTCACAGACCAGAATTTTTCCTGGCACAAGTTTCTAAGGCACAGAGAATTACGGATGAAGAGCAACAAACTGAGCAGAAGTACCTGAAAAGCAGAAGAATCCTCTCCTGTAAGGGAAGGTGAAAACAGCACCATGCAGGTTCTTCTGACCTTCTCAATTGAAAAAAGATATAAAATAAATGGGACCCTCTGTCTCTGCATGTCTGACCATCGCCCCCCTTCTTCCTAAGCTGGGGTTCAGAGGTTCCTGAGCCTCACCACACTGGGGACACGCTCACTGTCCCTGCAGGGGCTCCGAGGCCCCGGCTCTGCCCAGCCAGTGCCACCAGGGGAGCACAGGCCCCTTGGGCAACTGGCTGAGCAGGGCAGGCAGCCAGCCAGCCCCACGGCACGCTGGCAGCACCGAGCTGGCACGGACAGCAGCAGCCTCTTCCCCAGGGTGCCTCAGAGGAGCCAACAGACCACTGCTGCTTCCTGGCTTCAAACGCTGGGCTCTTCCACTGATGGCTATCAGCGTGGCTCAAGTGCTTCCTACATTACTGGAAAACTTCACAATAACTTAATGAGAGACCTGCAAATGATTCATAAATGCGCCAACAGCAAATGAAACTAGTTCAGCTCCGCTTGTTAGCTGAGACAGCTCTACAGGAGGTACCCAAGCACAATAGCTACCCGCTCAGCCACAGCAATGAGGTAGGGAAAAAATAATCACTTTCAGCCAAGAGATTCCCCTCAGCTCATGGTATATCATGCCAATAAATGATACACCTTGGCTTGCAGGTATTTCTATGACTGTGTTCATACTTGCTTCAGGAGACAAATAATTTCTGTAAGTATTCCCCAAATGCAAGTGAGAAACAGATTACGGAATCAAATTAATTCATCAGCATTTTAGTCTCAACCTGAAAAAAATACTGCTTCATTTACCAGAACCAGCATCAAGCAACAGCAAAATTACTGGAATTAAAATTCCTAAAAGTGCCCATTCTGCACACACAAAAAAATAAATCAAATCTAGTCTGTAAATTTCTTCAGAATTCATTATCGTTTTGTTTAGCAGAATATACTGGATGCTCAACAGTACTAAAATCTGGATTATATACCTAAGCCCTTTCAAATCCACATTTTCAGAAGTGTATCCTGAGGTACCAAACTCCACCATCACAACAAATCTCAGCATCTTCCACAGGATTTTGTCAGTGAGTTTCAAAGTTCTCCACTGTCTTTCTTTGCTCCCATCAAGTGTGTCAAAAACACTTTTCAGGACCAACACCATAAACAAACCCCTAAAATGGCCCTGCCACTGGCAGTGCTCTGCTACCACAGTGAGGTGTAAGAAGACGAAAAAATCAGCTGCAGCTTCATTGCTTGGTTCATGACACTGGCAGCACCAGTGAACTGTTCCACCCCGGGTTCACTCTGCTGCTGCTGTCCAGCAACCTCACGGTACTGCATATCCCAAATATATGTCCATGGCTCCTTCAGGAACTTAACAGTAAATTAATTCCATTTCTGCAGGTTTTATGACCATTGCTTAGGCTCCATAAAGAGTCTTCACCACAAAAACACAAGCTGTGTACACTGAACATGTAACTGTAGCTCATTATATTAAAAGTTAGAAGAGATACATGGCATCAATTATAGAGCTAAAGCATCACCAGATACAGAACAGACCAGCAGAGTGCAGCTCAGAAAGCTCAAGAAAGACTTAGCTCAGCACTGCTGTACTTTAGGAATTGTACATTTTTGCAGAATTCTAATACTTTAGTTAACTCAGCTACAAGACCATTTTTTCCACAAGTACTATTATGATAACGTTTTTAATGGTATTCTCAAAGAACATTTATTGAAGGAAACAAAATCAGACGTCACTTTTGCAGAATGCCAGCTCGGGCACACCTAATACAAAGCATTTGGGTGTTAGAAGGGCACATGAGCCATCACCAGCATCAGGAACACAAAGCCGGGCTCACACTGTGAAATCAATTAAGAGTTTTCCATTACTCACATTTAGGTTCAAATTTAAATCTTAATTTATCATTTAAAATGTCAATAAACCATATAAAACTTAAAACATTTTGGAGTGTCCATCTACATGCTACTAACTTTCAAGTGGTTTCTCTAACACATTCTATCATTCTTAAAAGGTTTTTTTACCTCAAAGAAAGCTCCTGGAGTTTACTTCTGAGTTGTTAATATACCCAAAATCCTACTTCAGTTAGGTCCCTCTCTTCAGCTAATTTTACAATCCCAGTGAAAGGCCAGTCACTTAGGAAAACCAAAGACCACCAAAAAGAGTAACTGAATTGATAGAATTCCACGATTCTTTAAAGCTGAAAGGAGAAACTCTTGTTGCATTGTCTTTTGCTACATGGCTGGCACAGGAGGGCCTCACAAGGTTCTTCGACAGTGTATCCTGTTCCATAACATTAACAAGAGAACTTGAAGGGGTTATTTGGGAGTATTCCCAGGCAATTAGAGCTACAGTCCTTATGGATGAACTAGACCACATGAATTGTTCTCTTACACCTCTGGATTATGTTGCTAAATTCTACCAAGTATATAAGAAAACTTCCTTTTAATTTAAACTAATTTTTAATGTGTCTGATTTTGTTTTAAAGCTCATAAACAAAAAGCTGCTTTATCAAACTCAAGCCACAGAATAGGACAACTCTTTCTACAAATGTACTCCAAACCAGATTCCATAGAAGTGAAGTAATTCCATGGTCCCTAGGCATAACTATTAGGACCTGAGAAGGGCTCCTAGCTATGTCTCTATCTGTTGACAGGAAAGAAAAACAGTAACAAGTAAAATAACCCAGTTCCTCTCCTGCTTCCATCTCACCCCCCGTTACTGCAGGAAAGCTCATCCACAGTAGAATCACCCAGGCACAGCCATGCAGCTGCTCTCAGTGCGGCAAACAGACCTCATCCTAGAAAATGTTGGAATCCATCACCTGCTAAGCTGGCAGGGGTGAGTGGGAGAATATGAGAAAGCTACTCATTTATGAGCTGGGTTAATCTTTTTTCCACTTTTCAGCCTACATCAGTAAAGCTGGCTGAGGGATTACGACGAAGTGAGCTCCAACAGCTATCTGATTTGGGAAAAACAAAACAAGAAGCAAATCTGATCTGAATTACAACTCTGAGCCTTATTTTTAATTCATATGTTTAGTAAGCCTGTTATTCTGCAATTAAGGGAAGTCTCAAAATGCCCGTAGGTCAACACTTTGCTTGATACGTCAACGTAGTATCCACAGAGTACAGCATTCTGTGCAGTGTTCGTAATAATCCACAAAAAACATTTTCTGTTTCAGTTCAGTTACAGGTTTATCAAAGGAAATATATTTTTAACATGAAAAAAGTGAAAAATGTTATGCCTGTTTTCTTCCCCATTTCACCTACTTTTACAGCTTTTGTTAAAAATCTGATACAGTAGTTTAGTTCTGAAAATAATTCAACACCAGATCCATGGGGAACCAGAAAGCAATCTGTAGCAGATCAGATATAGTGCCTATGTTCCAAAGACTTGGAATGCAGGTTGCAATTACATCTGAAAAATAAAGCTGAGGAATGTCATCAAGATGCTATAAACCAGGCACAAGTTGGCTGCTCCACGCAGCATGCTGCCGAAAGAAACGCCTGTGCATTTTGAAATTAACTCCTATGCCCGTCTGCTTTCCCATAATATTTCAAGCTAAGTTCTTTACACATCACTGGCAGTCACTACCCACCCTTAGGACTGTAAAACAACAAAACACATTTCTGGCCTTGTTACCTTCCCAAGCACCAACACTAAATGACTTTGAGAAATCTGGGCCAAATTTGCTTGGAAAATATTTTCTTTTAAAAGAAGACTTTAAATTAATTCAATCTTGACATTTTTTCTTCATGTATCACTTCAGTTTTGCAATTCTGATAGAAGCATGATACAATTAATTCTCAGGAGAAACATCTCGAGTGAGCACTGTCACATCATCCCATTTTAGAGCCTTTGAGCTTCCTCCAGGTCAGAGCTCCAGCCTGAGGTCTGCGTGTAGGCTTTGGCGGGAAACAAGGGAAAACATCCTTCTTCTAAGCTGCCTGTTCAATTCTGTGTGAAAATGCGGGTAAAGGTAGCTACCAATACCAGGAAGAACGCAGGCTGCATAGACCACAAAGCTCTGAGGTGTGTGGGAAGGTCTGTGGCACGGCAGTGCCGCTCAGGGTGCTGTGACAGCGGCAGGACAGCAGCAGGGCCAGCGTGCCACACGGGCTCGGTGTCACACGCTGCTACTCAACGCCTGCTCACAGCAGCACATCAGGGCCAGCTGCAGCACTCCTGCAGGGTATTCCTCAGTACCATTACTGCTAGGTCAAACAACACACACACATTTTGGGATAGCAATTCTAGACCACCAGGAGAAGAGTGCTGCACTTAGATACGTCTGTCAGCAGGCATGCACTGGATTGGAACTTTGTTGTTCTCAGTTCTTCCTCCCATACTTCTCTGGCTTGAAAAAGTAAGTAACAGATTTATAACTGTAAAGGAGGCCACAGGACTACATCCAAATTTAAATAATTCAATCATTAAACTGCCTGCTATACTGAAAATGTGATATTAACAAAAACAACCATGAATTGATTAAATTTATATGGAAAAATATCCAGAAAGAAACTTAAAGGAACACCTATGTTAATACTTTAGAAACAGGGGAAAGTGTGAACCACAAAGAAATCCAAACAAAAACTTAAGACAGAACTTCCACTCTTCAATCACGAGAACACTGTTGGTCCTTTAGCCATTTTCAAAGCTTGTTGACCAAAAATGGCTTCACGTGCCCAGAGGGGGTGAAAAAAACCAAAACCAAAAAGCCCATCATAATTGTCATCTATAACACCTTATTCTATTAAAGGGAACAGTGTTCAACCTTTCACGACACTAGTACCAAAAATAATGAAATCAGGGTTCTGGTAGGTGTCTCATCTGTCTTATCACCCACCTGCACCCACTACACTCCTGCCTCTAAAACGGAGCTGAAGGTGAGAGAACCAGAAACTTCTACCATCACTGATTTAACAGACACCATCTGTTTAACATACATACAAACACTCATTAATGACATCATCCTCTTAATACATTGCAAAGATATGAGCATTTAAACAAACCAAATTGTTCATCCAACCTCTTTCTTCGCCCCAAAAAGCAGGTGAATCCAGCACAAGACAAGCTGCCACTGTTGTTTCTTTATGGAAGAAACAGTAATTTATCTGCAGCAAACAGCCTAGATGCTTCCAGCTGATTTTCCTCTAGTCTTAAAGAAGGATAAACTTAACACCTTTGCTTTAGCATTAAGCAGAAAAACAAGGCAGAGGCAATCTCAGGGGCAGGTGGGGGGAACACTTGCCCGTGTAATTAAACCAAAGGAACTTAAGGTTTGTGGAGCACAATTGGAACAATTAACATGGATCCAAGAGGCAAGGTATAAATAATCTCGGTCATGAATGCAATGCCCCTGCCCTATCCCAGATGCAAACCAGTACAGCACCATGCCATGGAGCCTGTCACCTACCTCACAAGAGGTGTGACAGCTGAGTCACCAACCAGCCCCAGAACAAGAGGTGCCTCTGAACAGCCTTCGACCAACTCCCTCAGCAGGGACCTACTTAACAACGGATCCAAGGAAATTACAGGACAGACGCTGCTGCTGCACCACCTACAAACCTCAGCCATGGATGATCCCACCTCTGGAAACACCTTCTCAAGCCTGCAGCAAGTACTTACTAGTAAAAAATATCAGGTAAGTCTTCCAGAATCAACAGAGTCACAACCACAAAGGTGTATTTATTACATTCATTTAATCACAATCCTTATCCAAAGTCCAAAAGCAGCCAAGCCAAGCTGCAGAGCTCACTCAGAAGTAGTACCATTAAGGAGGAAATGGCAAAAAGAATTCCAAATGTATTAACTAGGAGGAACTTTGAATTAATAACGTTGATTTTTTTTACATAGTTACACATGCATCAGTGCTCTTGGTATTGTGACATGTTACACATGTCACACTGCTCTTCAGTGTGACAACTCTGCGCTCAGCACTAGTTTTGAAAGGACTGTATGTTTATGGTCCCAAGGAAATGGAGTTCAGCATACACTTACTTCGCACGTAACATTTTTCTTTGAAATTTCCTGACAGTACATGCTAGCAGGAAGTGAAATGATAGGTGGCTTCCAAGACAGGCTCGTTTACTTTTAGTTCACTAAGTCACACCTACCTAATCCCTTAAGGAGAGAGCAGGAGGTTAAAAAAAAAAAAACAAACCAGAATAAGCTTTTAAACATTATGAATGAGACAAACATTGCCTCATCCAGGTCCTGCCTCAACTGAGAGGAAAAAGCCCTTCTTCAAACAACTGAGATAAGATACAGGTTAGCAATACACATCTGTTGGGCTAACCCGCAGCAGCTGGCATCTCCAGGGTAAAACCGGAATTCTGTTCTTCATCAGACAAAATCCTGGTTCTCACCAATGCTTTTAATATGTACTGTTCATCAGTAGGTCTTGGAACATGGTTGGAATGAAGAAAAGTTTTGTTCTAAAATAACTGTAATACGTGAAAACCAGACATTTAACCCAACCTAGGCTCAGGACCCCACCATGAAGCTGATGTGACAGAGCTACAGCTCCCACCACAGCCCTGCACCCCAGTGGTGGCACAACCCTGCCCACAGAGCACAGCCATTCACACTCCCCTAGCATGGACAGCATTCAGAGCAAGAATTCTGAGGAAACAGCTTTATGTACTTGAAAATTGATTTTAAACAGGTCAGGATTGTATCTTAGTGTAAATGCCTACTTCTAAAAACTTAGAAGTGTAGCCTACTCTGTCATGCAGATCAAAAGACAAAGCAAGATCACCCATGAATAAAACCCTCAAAAGCCACATTAGGAGCCCCATTTCCCTTGTGACAGATAATAAAGTAGCTCCTGAGAAAGCCCCCGAACCCAGGCAAGGCTTCACTAGTGCAATACATTTCCAGCAGTCAGGTTGTCCTGCCAACGATATGTAAGCTCCTACAAAAGGGAGAAAGAGGAGCCAGTTGTAACATCACTGACAGACCTGCAAGTATGGACAGTGCATAACTTAACGACTTCTCTGCAACAAACCTCATGGAAGAGTCCCAGCACCATTCTATCAACACACACGGCTCTGATCCTTGGGAAAGATCTTCAGTTGCCATCACAAATTACATGTTAGAGGCTGGAAACTCCCCTGCACCCCATAGGAAATCTGAAATTATTATCTCTTAATAATAATTACGGATTTCTATTGTCCTCTTGATTTCCTGAATTTAGGCCTACACAGTTCTTATTTTCAGCCTCACAAGTACTTTGGTGCCCACTTCATGGATGCTTCAGCTGCTCTCCCAGTCTTTGCCTTTAGTTTAGAAAATGGGCCTGCAGAAGAGAGCTGACCTAAACCAAACTATTCCAATGTCACTCTCCTTCCTACTATGGTAATTCCAACCCCTCTGGTTCAGGAATACAGGGCACCTACAGAGGGTTGTAAAAAAACCTACAAACATATGCAGTCTATACCTGAGCTACCCCGAGGCAGAGGGGTCCAGCCATTGTTTGCCCAGAATACTCCACAAGAAGTATAAATACATTATAATTAATGGTAGACACTGGCTATGGAGTTCTTCACGGAAGACAGGGTTGGAGTGCTGGACAAGGCACCAGCAGATGTTGATCCTGGAGCTGTCACACCCATAGCAAGTTGAGAGCAAAGACACAACCTGAGCCCCCAGGCTGGGAGGAGCACAGGAGCCAGGACAGGCACAGGAGTCAGCAGGACAGGCAAGATGGAACCCATGTGCAGCCAGAAAGGAGCTCTTGATGCCTTTTGCTTCTGTAGAACCCAAATGAACAAGTTACTCCTGTAAAAAAAGTGACTGCCATAATTTCAAGGGCAAAAATCAACCAAAGGTGTTAAGATGGAAAGTGCTTTGCTGGGTTCTTCACTGGCCTGAGCCTGGATATGCATTAGACTCAGGTATTTAGTTCATGCAGCCACTGATTCCTGGAACATCTACTCCAAGTGAATGAACAAGAAATAATGCAGAAACCACTGCCCCTTATTTTAATTTTGGCCATACTAAGAGAAACAGAGTCTCTTTCTTGTGTGCCTATCTCCTATCACAAACTGCACTCCAGACCTGAGACCCCCATGAAAAAGCAAAACCTTCAGGACCATCCATGTTCAACGCTCTACCTGCTCCAATCAGCACTGAAATCAGATGGGAATGCCATGAGGCACATGTGGAACAGGAGAGCACCTTCCACAGGCAGCCTTTCCCAGATGCTTCCTCCAAGCCCTACTGTATTCCCCAAATCCTTTGTTCAAACGCTTTTCCTACACAACTTTAAGCAGTAGTACCCAAGGGGGACAGCAATGCTCTTACAGAGCTACAGCGCTCAAAAGGGCTTCCAAAATCCTGAGAAATTATTTTACAAGAACTTGGCACATGAGGAAGGGCAATGCGATCCAGTCTGTACACTGACAGCAGTCACTCCACTGTGGTCACCAGAGAAACCAGGGATTGTCTTTTTCTGTGTGCCCACCCATAATCCGCTCTAACCAAGAAGTTCCATGAACAAATAACAGCATGAAGGCACAATACAGAGGCTTCTCTAGATTCCAGAAAATCTTGTGTGTAAAACACCTGCCCAAAAATTGCAATTCTTATTTAAAGTGTAAATAAAATCAATTCAACAAGTGCATATCTAAGTGGATAAATTGAAGCGGTTATCAGACAAAAAAAAATCCGGCTTTGCAACAGTGACTGGTCACTTCCCACTGCCAGACAAATCAAAATCCACCCTGCAGAAAAATCAGTCTCAGAACAGAATGTGAGATTTGTTTCATTTCCGAAGCTTCCTGCACCATTAGATTCTTCCCTAAAGAAGAGACTTCATTGTTACGGCAATTAGTATTCCTCCACCCCGGCAAAGGGAGGAAAAAAAAAGCTCTGAAAGGGTAATCGAGCCATTTCGCAGCTTTGCCTCCTTACTCCACCCAGTCTCTTCCCTGCTCAATGGCTGCTCACAGCATCCACAAACATGGGAACAGCAACAGAAACACACAAAAACGAGATGCCCGAGAACGAGCCGGATATTTGCAATGCATCTTACAGTTCAAAAATATTTTCTTTGTTTAGCTCCCCAACATAATTTTCCTATTTAACAAAATTACTCTAAGGGCAAATAACATTCTGACAGTAGACCCTCCCTCTCCCGAAAAGCAGCCAAATGCTGCACAATCATTTACAAAATTATCATCACTGAACGGAGGTTCTTTAACCACCACCTCCTAATGCCATGAACAATACTGTCATAAGAACATATACTTAAAAGAATCACCACAAAAATACATAATTTAGCCAGGTCAATATGCCCAAACATTTAATTATATGGAAACGGTGTTTATTAAAGATTTTTAATATAGCTTAGATTAACCTTCCCCCATCCCTAGTAGGCAATTCATTATGAAAGGACTTGACCTGCACCAACCAAGCCCACTGCTGCAGCACTATTGAAATGGTTCGAGTGATACCATGGCAAAGAAAGGGAAGGTGTCACATTATTATTGGTCTTAAAGGTCAAGTTTAATTGCATCCACCTTAAACAAACAAAAAAAAATTAAAAAAAAAAATCTCACGCCCACAGAACTGAACAAACCCCAAACTTTTCAAGGGAGGCACCACTCCCACCCCCCAACTTCCATCAAAAGCCCTGCCTGCATATAACCTCCTGCCGAAACAAAACCTCGGGAGCGGCAATTAATACAGGATTTTAGCAATATTATAAGGTTTCCACGGGAAGCCTGTGCACCTGCAGCCATCCAGGCAGAGATATGACCCCCAAAAGGAGACATTAGATCTCCCTCCCCCGTTTTACTGCAGCTGGCTCTGAAGGTCTGAGCCACCTCCTATCGCTGCTGCCCTGCTGAGCACTGCAGGAAAACTGGGGATGCGAGACAAATTCTGAAACAACACCTACTCCTTTCCCTGGATTATTAATTCTCGCCTTGTCTTCGGAGCCTCGGCCGCGCTGGCGATTTGGGCCATCGCCCGACGCCCGGCCCTGCCCGGGGAGAGGGTGACAGGGGAAACCCCCGGCAGGAACCGGGGAGGGATGCTCGGGGTGCCCTCCGCGCACACAGCAGGCCCATCGCCTCTGAAGGCTATTTTATCGCTATTTACCCCGGCCCATCGCCTCCTCCCGGTATTTGCTAAGTCACGGACGGAGCGG
>VXAX01005558.1:267753-302733 GCA_013399835.1 Leptocoma aspasia | reverse complement strand
CTCCCGGCGTGCACTGCGCGGCCGCCCGCCTGAGGGGCCGGCCCGGGGACACCGGGAGCACCGGGAATAGCGGCGGCTTTCCGGGCACACACCGGCAGCACCGGGCACAGGCCGCGACCGGCAGGCACACCGGGTGCAGCAGCAGTGGCACCGGGCACGCCGGCACCGGGCACGCCGGGTGTCACCGAGCACCGGGAAGACGAGGCACCGCGGGTACACCGCATCGCCCCCGGCCTCCCGCAGGCACCGGGCGCTGTAGTGCATTCCGAGTGTCCCTTCCCGGGACAGCTCTGCGTTCAGTGAGTGTCCTTGTCCCCAGATCTGGATTCACCGGAGTTGAGAGGGGCGTTGGGATCTTTTGTGTCCCTCCGCTCCCGTGAGGGGGGCTCTGGGGCTCCCCTGGGCGTCTCCCCGTGCGCCGTACTCGGTCAGTGTAGAGACACTCGCACTTTACACTGGGAGCTGAATGTTCGCATTATCTACAAACCCCATTTAGTTAAATCTCAAAATCTCCTTTGTTTCTTATTTCGAAATGGTAGTTCCTGATGGTAAACTGAGGCGCAGACCACGGCTTTAACCCGTGTGCTCACAAGAGGTGACACAGCAGAGTCTCGGCGCTGCCTGTCCAGCTCTTGTGTGGCCAGCACAGCCTAGGGCTGTGTCCAGCAGAGTTCTGCCATCAGTTGGTTGTTCTGAGTCCCCGTGATCCCCGTGGCCCGGTGTCAGGGACAGCAGTGCTTGCCCAGGAGCTCTGCACAGCCCGGCACGGGGAGCACTGCAGCTCACCATGGCAGGGAACCTGCTGCTGGCCCGGAATGCCAGAGCCCCGCAGCCCCAGGAACAGTGACCACAGCCACCTCCAGTGCAGCGAGAGTGGGGCCACGCAGCTCTCTGAAATGCTGACCCAAGGGAAGAGGTAATTCCACACGGAAAGTTACCTAGATAGCAAAAACTGAAAGAAACTTCAAGGGACACTGAAAGTTTCTTAATCGAAAGCTGTACAGTCCTATCAGTTACTCTTGTGGGTAGCAGTGAAGATTACTAATGTAACAGTTACATAAGGGATCTCTGTGTTTGTACCCAGAGCACCTGAGGGTCCTGGTGTCAGCCTTGCCTGTGCTGGGCCTTGGCCCCTCACCTGCTCTTGTCTATTTTATACAGCAATAGACAAGACAGGGCTGTGCAAACCCAGTACACCACACAGGCACTCGTCAGGGTTGTTTCATAGACAACATAAGAAACACAGGGGACTGAAATTGAGAGGAACACTTTCAAATGGTTGCCCAGATTACCTTGGCTTCACTTCCATCTACTTGCAAAGCAGGCAAAACTGCTTTGACAGCCTCAAAATTCTAATATTTCAAGTATTTTGGGGTGTGTAGTCAAGTGATAATTAGCATCTACCCAAAAAATTAAATCTGGTTCACAGGGAGTAATGAATTCTCCAGAGATTGTTAGGACACTGATATTTTATTCTCCTTTTGCAGCTGGCCTTCCTTCCTACTATCATTGCTTGATACTAGAATGGAAAAGGAGTGTCCCAGCTGCCAGCACGGCTGAGCCATGGGGAGTCTCAGAGCCCATTTTTCTTGATAATTTCCCTGATTGCCATAACATACCTTGATAATAGCAAACACGGACCCTGCGCCTCAGTGGGGACAGGCAGATCCAAAATTGCACAGCTCCTGCTGATCTCAACTTCAGTTTTTCCCTCAGCATATTCCTAAGGGCAGTGTCTGCAGCTTGCACAGCTCTGCTGCAGTGTGAGCCAGGCTTCTTCAGGGGAGTGTTTGCCATCTGGGGTGGCACACACAGCAGCAGCTACTACAGCCGAGATTGTGATTCCAAAGGTTCCACCAGCCCTTGCCACACGCTTCCTGCTAAACACGGAAACTGGATTCATTGATAATTCATATGTTGCCTCTGAATGAAAGCTGTCATTAATATTCTACACGTGTACATATTTGTGTAGCAAAGCACCTGCAGTGACTGTACCACTGCAACCAACTCGTGTACACGTTTCACGTCCATCGCGGTGCCTGACCTACAAAAGATGTGAGCTGTTACAGCCACAGAGCTCTGGAACAGAAAGAGTTGCATGAGAATGCCTCCACAGATTTGAACTGAAAGATCAGTGCAGTTTTAGGTCGGGACTGAATTCCAGTGACACAAATACTGTCATTACAAGGTGCCTAAGCACATACCAAAGGAAATTAACTTCTAGCTGTGTCTTGCAATTCAATTTAATGAGTCAATGGGCATGTCTACCTGTGTCATTAACCCTGTCACTGGGATAAATCACAAGAAATGAACATTTTTTCTTCTTTTTGTTCAATAGTGAAATGTGACTTCTCTGTGGTTCAAGCAAGACTCTAGAACTGCAAATTTTCCACTTTATTGTTGTTATAGGTGCGAAAGTTTCAGAAATCCCACTCCCAGTACTCACGTGGCCTTTCCTGTACATCATAAATATAAGAAGAGGGCAATCTGTGTGTCCCATTCTACGTGACATTCTCAATAGCATTAAAAAGAAGATAAATCCTGTCTCTGAGGTTCCTCTGTGGGGAACCTTGGCCCTGTGCAAAGTCTTCCCTTGTTGCACTAAAATTACTCACTGGAGTGAGCCCCTTTTCTAATTTAGTATGAAGGAAATGAAAATTAAATTTTCAGCAAGTGTTCCTGTTTTACTGCTAAAAGTGTCCATGTCTGTTTTTATTCCATTCTGTGTCTCACCTGGACTGCTGATGGCGTAGAGCTTATGAAGAGTTTATGCTACTGTTGATGATGGTGTGTTTCTGTATCTCGATTCAACAGCCTTTGATAGGCCAGTGCTACTCTGATACTGCTTTCACATGGTTCCTTCTTTCAGCTCACGTGCTAGTTCTTTTCCTAGAGCCAAAGGATGAAAGTCCAGGTACAAGTAGCATTTCAGCCACTTATCATTTCTGTTTCCACTGGCGTCTCCTGACAGGCCCTTGTCCAAACCTGGCTGCTCACCCTGGAGCTGCAGCATTCCCTGGCAGCCGTGGGCCTGGCTCCCTTGCTAGTCCCAGGTTATCTGCTGGTTCCTCCGTGGTTTTGTGAGGCTGTCATTGGTGTCTGCTCAGCCTCACATTCACCTTCTCTGTCCCCATACAGTGAGTGGGATGTTAAAAATATCCTTTTTCTGGGAGACTGTGAAAGCAAGTGTTGCCTATAATAACCTTGTTAAAGTTTTCAACATAGGAGTATTAATTACAGGTATTTATTATCAAACTAGAAGATGTTTTCTGTCCCGGAATTTTAACATTTGTGAGAATTATATTATTCAAGGATAAATATGCTTACTTTAAAACTTTTATTCAATAGTTTTAGTGAATTATTTCTTATATCTTCAACATGTTTTTCTGGGTTACAGTAACATGCACATTCCAGTTAAAAGGATGGTAAAGTAGCACAGAGATAATAAAGCATCCACCTTTTAATCTAACTGGGGCATGCACTTTTGCCTGCAAAAGCTGCACATAGTTCTCATGCTAACGCTGCAGCTGAACATGCAGATTAGTTCATCAGAGACTCCTAGCTAACCAGGATAATCTGTGCATTAGTACCTGATTTGTGCAGGAAACTGCTGCAAAGGTCCATGCAGGTATTTGTGATCAGATGCATGGCTCCTGGCTCTCCCAGATGTGCTGCACAGCTGCAGTTCAGCTGCAATTCAGCAGTTTGATGGACTCTAGCACAAGCCTTGCTGTACCTCAGCATCCCTTGTCCACTCAAACTTGCTCTTTAAATTCTGCATTTATGGCACAAATCAGTCGTTAAAGATACTGTAAAACATCAGGGAAGTGTGGCCTCTGCTGCATGGGTGCTGCAGCATTCCAAACACAGCTTTATGGGACAAATGATCTTTATTTAGTCAATCTGTAAATATTGGAGAAAGGTGTTATTCATGGTGTGATTCCTTTATAGATGTGGGAGATGGGAAAGGTCACCCAGGGGCTGCAGCTGGGGCTGTGCCAAGGGGACGATTGCGCGCACTCTGCCGTGTCGCGGTGCCACAGCCTCTGTCTGTGCTCCGCAGGTGCGGCGGGGGCGGAGCCGGCCCGAGGTGCTGCGTGTCCCGCGTGTCCCGCGTGTCCCGCGGCCTGAGGGACTTCGCTGCTGAAGTTACGCACATGCTGCACCGGAGATTTGCAGCTACAGGCTGAGGTATGCAGGGAGCCTGGCCAGTACCTACTGGGAAGGTTACTTTTAATCTTACATGTCTTCTAAACAACAATGTAATCCTGAGCAGAAATGCTTCCTCTTACAGCAAAATGAAAATACTTTCTCTTACAGCAAAATGAAAACCAACAAATTTCTATTCAGGAATGTAAATCCCATACTGATACTTTATTTTTTACATTTTAGAATATTTGTTATTACCCAGAAAATGAAATTTGTCTTAGATTAGAAACTGTTGTTTCTCAGCAACATCATGAATATTACTAGTCTAACTAGAGCGCTGAGATGTTGAAATAGATGTGTGCTGAGAGCCCCATCAACTTCTAAAAAGCTAGTCCAGGTTTCTTTCCGACAGGACAGAGTATTGCAGCTTCCCTACAAGGAGGAGGTAGGTGGCTCAAATGCTGTGTGATTCATGGCCGTAAGAATGCACCACCACCAACCCATGCATGGATACTCACACGCCCTGATCAAATTATATGTTTGACACATTCTTAAACTGAACCTTTCTGCAGGCAATTACACACGTTAGTGATGCTGTGATTCAGTGTGGTGCAGGCTGATGATGAAACACTGCAGGGCTGCTCCTCATGGCACCAGGAAACACGAACCTTAGCTTGCCTTTTTACCACGGGCTTCCCTCTGGAGAACAGCTGTAATGAATGTTATCTTAAGTGGCTGTGGGAGGACAACTTAGAGACATCCCCTGTTGCAATAGGTATTTTGTAGTAAATGTGCTTAAAATTGTAACTGGAAGCAAAAAACCTGATATTTAAAACTTTTGTCAGACAGCAAAGACAAAGACACGGCGTGGGACAGAGCTCGCTGTGGCTCTGGGGCTGCAGCTGCTGCCCAGGACAGTGCAGCTTCAGGAGCTCTGAAGGGTTTGTTCAGTGGTACATGAATAGGAACACTGCTGCAGTCAGCCTCTTCTGGGTGCAACTGCAAGAGGGAGGGGAAGGGAAGGAAGAAGGAATATCTGTGCCTTTTTGGAAAAGTTACAAATTCTTAACACTGATACACTGTGATATCCTGTGCTTTGTCCTCTCAGGAACTCCTCTTCTTTGGGGCAAATCATTTCACGTCTCTTGAATATTTGTTAAAACATTTCCAATGCCAGGATTATTCATTCATGTTTATGAAGTCTGTTTATATTCGTGCTTCAGTAAACGTCACCATAAAAGTAATATTATCAAGTATTGGAAAAAATCTTTTCCCAAACCAGTGGTAAAGCTCTTGGTGACTGTGATGGAATTAATCATCCAACTGGTCTGCAATGGTCATAGAGAACAGTGGATATGTCTCCACACTCTGCTGGCTGAAAAGCTCTCTCAGACATTTGGTGTACTTTTGTTATTTGTTCTAAGCATCATTTAGTGTCCTCAGTGACCTTATTATGTTTGTATATATAATTAGAAAAATTTTAGGATGTGACATTTTTGGCCAGGTTAAAAAATGCACTTAGTTAAAATTGCTTCAGAAAGGATCAATTGTCTCTGACTCTCCACTGGATTTTCCATATTCATTCTAAATAGGAAATTCCAAACAAATTTCATTAAACTAATGTGTATTACCTAAAAAATTGATAAAAGACTGAGTTCTGTGGTTTTAAGAGCTCTCTATGAAAAAGGGAATAGAACTTTACCTCAAGGTAAAAAATCACCATCCAGCCATGACATAAGAGTTTGCAGGCAAGACTTCCACTGGTGACAGTTAGAGCTGCACTGTAAGGAGATTATAGTTATGTAATAGAATGTTTTAGTGAATAGTTTCATAGTTCAATAAATTTTCTGTGACTGGGAGAGACGTGCTGCAGAGTTGGCTCTGAAGATGACAGGACATGATTTTCACATGTTTACCCTTTATTTTACACCAGTACTCCCTCTGACTTATCTAGGAGTGATCCACAACTCTAACTAGGAACAAGATGTCAGACTGGATTTATAAAAATTACAATTGTGAGGTTCAGTTTGTTCTCATTTTAATTCATGGTGATATCCTTGGTTAGAAATGGTGTTAATAAATAATGACAATCTGTTTTTGGAATTGAGAAGGATCTGAATTGAGAAGATTTCTAATTGAGAATGATTTACTAATTCTTAAAAACATGGGAACGAACTCCTCTTTGCTTCATTTACAGAGTCCCAGTAGATTTCCATTTGGCCTGGAGAGTTTTCTCTGTCCCCGTTTTCAGGCTTCATTGCGTTATCTGTATTCACTGCTTTATCTCCTATGGCATCTTCTTCATTATTAAGCAGGGTCTGAGAAGGAGAGATTGGATTAGAACAATTTTGTCATCTTATAGCACAAGACAATACAAAGTATCTCGTAACATTTTTGACATATTGATAAAGCAGATTTTTTGATATGAACTCTGTCTAACACATCTGATCTGTACAGTCTCCCGATACGTTGCATTTGCAAAACTACTCTGTGATTTTTCAAAAAACTGTCAACCAACCAATTTGACTCTTTTAAGGACTTGTGGAGGGGGATGTAACGCAGCCAGGGATGCTGACCTGTCCGTAAAAACTGAGAACTGCAGAAATAAGGAGCTTGAGTTTGCAAAGTTGTTTTTTCCCATAGCAACATTTCCTAGGATTCTGTTTTCTCTAGACTTAAACTTAATCAGCCTGATGGTACATAACACAGCTAAAAGAAATACCCTTTGTTTTCTTCTAAGTTGCCAATGTAACCATAGCTAAAAAAAAAACAACAAAAACAAAACCAAACCAGACAGGGTTGGGGAGGGCAACTGATTGACAATGTGCCAGAAAATGGAGTTAGGTAAGGCTGTTAGAAAGCAATTGAATTATGGTAAGACAGTAATAACTACTATGGGAGTCTGGACTGTAAAATATTTAGCCATAATATCTCAACAGACAGTTCTGAAAAATTTGCCTTTGTGCCACCTGCACGTCTGTAGGAGCAGGCATGTCCACGGCTGGTGAATGCCAGGGTAGGAGCTCAGTTCTGGAGCACTTGTGCGTGCAGTTTCTGTAGATCACAGAGCTTCTGTTGCAGAAGCAGGAAGAAATTAGGCTGTTACTGTAGTGAGTTGAAAAGAAAAAGTAAGTTATGAGGAATAAAAATGGACTTGTTTGGGAAAAACTCCATCTCCTACCTTGTCTGCCTGCTCAGGAGACCTTCACCTTTTATTTTCAGGTGAGCAGAGTTGGGCTCTGTTTGCCAGCAGAGCTTTCAGAAGCATTATTTGAATGCAGAGATACCTGTAGGCAATTTCAGCAACGCAGCTTTTATTTTTGTTTCCTTGACAGAAAAAGACCAAACACTGAAAAATGTGGTGATTACATTTTAATAACCAAGAAATCAAATAAGTTTCAAATGGCTAAGAACAAATTCTCTGGGGAAAATAAACCAAAAGGCTTTCCACCTTCAGCCTGAGAGATCAGCCTTCAGAGTGTGTAACCTGCCAGGTTCTGGGTTCACCATTAGGTACTTTGTACAAACCACCTTTTTTAATTCAGGGTGGTTTTCCCACAAGGGAATCTTTCCATGCTCCAAGTTAATTATGTTTCTCTCCTCTCGAGTTTCTTTACTACCTAGAATTTTAAGCTAATGTAGTCTATTTTAGTATTTTAAAAGTGCTCATTGCTATGACATCTATGTAGTCATCTAAAAAAAGATTATTAAAAACTGAATACAGGGAAGTAGAGGACAGCTGGGGATCATCCTAGTTCTCACAGAATGTAGTATCTTTGGGCTGGCTGGAATAGTTGTTCTCAAGTAGTCCTGCTGTGCAAAATGTGTACATTTTAATGAGGTGAGTTAATCCCTATGTTCTAGGAACAGACTTGGATAGTATTATCTGTCATTACTTACAAAACTGTATGAATTAGAGTGCACAGAGCTATTCTGGGGCTGCCAGACCAGGTAAGGAAAACCATTGTTTTACAGGACACTAAAAATGAGTTGTTTACAAGCACTCTGTTCCAGTTGGGGTCAACATCAGCAGAGACTGCTGTACCAGAGAGAGGGCACCTACTCCCCTAAGATAATGCTGAGGTTTTGCTATAAATCCCTTGCCCCACAACTTCCATCAGCCTTGCTTTTAGCTGGAAGTCTTCAAAGCCTGTTAGCAAACAGCAACAAGTGTTCTACTGACACCTAAGATGGGGAAAATAAAACACCAGCAGTGCTAAATGTCACACTTGGAAATGGCAATCATACATGTTCAGCAGCCCATTACCCCCTGAATATTAAAAAATAATGTGAGTCCTTGCTGGGGGGATGCATCACCAGCCAGAAAATGGAAAGCAGTGAGCTCGGAGAGAGCGGAGCTCGCCGAACGTGAGGGCAGCAGCCTGTGCCAGTGAGCTGTCACCTAATAACTTGGTAATTCAAGCTGGGATACAGAGACAGGGAGCACAAGGGAGCCTCTTGTACCTGACATTTAGAGACCTGAAACTGAAAATCAACTGAAAATCAATTTTTGTGCACTTCATTCTTAATTTTCAATTGTCTTGCTTCTTGTGGAGTAATTTATATGTATGCAAAATGGATGTAAAAAGAATTAAATCAAAATTGTGTCTTTTCTGACTATGATTTTGCAAGTGCTAATAATAGAACAGGGTGCAAGACAAGTGGAGAATCTTGCCTTCAGGCATGAGTCTGATTTCACAGCATTTTTGTCCAGTTCATTGTTTTGATGTTATTCTTAATTTATCAGTATTTTTACTAATTAGAAAAGTACTCAACAAACTGCACCATTAAAAAAATTGTTGTGCAACTCAACAGCTAATACACATTTTAATCTGGGGTGTTGAGAATGATGGGGAGAAGCAAGACAGGATGGAGTGGGGGTAGGGAACTTGGAATAATTCAAAGAAATTGGAGAGAAGGCAAGTAGCTCATTTTATTCCCATTTATCAATTAAGGCAGGATTCTGTGTTTATCCATTGTGGCAGACAGAGGGAAGGAAAGAGAGGAGGGTGTAATGAATTGGGTGTTTGGCTGTGAGCACACCAGCTGTGATGGGAGAGGTGAACACAGCAAAAGAGAGAAGTTGCTGTTGGTATTCACAATCAAAGAATGTCTGAGCAGGGCAGCGATCGGCTCGGCAGAGAGTCTGTGGCCCCCATATTAGCCAGGTGGCCAGTCCCCCACTCAGTCTGCCAAGTGAGTTGATCATGAGCTCGGAGCCAGACAGGGTGCCAGGTGGCCAGATCCATCACTCAGCATCCAATTAACAATGACACTGTTTGGAGCCAAGCGAGAAGGCAGCTCTGCAACAGGGACAGGGAGCATCACCACACCACCAGTCCGGCCCTATGGCAGCTCCAGCTGCTTTCCGTTCCTCTAGAAAGCTTGGGCTTCTCAAGACTTCACTTTGAGTGCCTTGGGTTGGTTGGTTTTGGGGTGGTTTTTAAGCAGTAAAGCTGTCTACATCTCTTGGATGTCTCAGTGTTACTCTTTTCCAGCACTTTCTCCGTGGCTCAGAGCAGAGCTGTGCCGTGCTGTGAGCAGTGAGTCTGTCCACACAAGAGAGGAGCTACCCAGGTAACTTACCTTCCAAAATTCATTGGAGTACTGATCCAATTTAGGGAATGTTAGCCCATGTCTGGTACTGGGATCATGGCACAGGTGGAACACCTGCTTATAGCTGAATTGCTTGGCAAGAAATAACACTCCACTTAGTTGTCATCAAGAATTTTAGAAATAAGGACAGTTTTCAAATTCTGCTTTTCACACTGATTCAACATTCAGTAAAGGCACTTGCCCTTTAAAGGTTTTTTTCACCTCAGTGGGTTATGCAAGATGCTCCTCATTATTTACACATTATTTGATAGGTCTGCTTTTCCCACTCTTTACATCTGTCACAAATTTTCCATAGCTTTAAATGGAAGTATAAAATTCACAGTTTATTGTCATTATGGAGGCATAATAATGGATTTTCTGAGAAAGCTTTGAAAGACAGTCAGGATTTGGGAGATGGAATGGCCCAGTGAGGTTGTTGTTCTAATGATGCTCTTTGTTGGGACAGTCACTGTCCACACTAGTGGCTCTCTGGAGGCAGTGCACGTGGTCTCTTCTCAAGCCTTACTGGTCTGCCATAGGAGCAAAGCCAAACATTTTTGAAGTCTTTTCTACTGCTTAGAAACCAGGTTGAGACATATAAGTAGAGAAAATCTGTTGGTTTTATTCATATGTTGTGAATACATAGAGGTCTTCCATTTGTAGCATCTTGCATAAATACTAGGGTATTAAAGAATAAAGGAAAGGTGAGCATTTGAAAATTTATCTCTCTTTAACCTTCTCATAGGCTGAAAATAGCATTCCACCTTTGGGTTGGCAGTTAGGGCCAGATAAACATTTCAGAATCAGGCAAACGGACTGGCAGAAAGTGAGATAATAGTTTATAGGAATGGAGCTATTTATAGCCTGCAGGATGCAGTGGTTCAGCACAGCCCCATGACTCACGGTCGGCGGGGAAGGTGCTCTCAGGGGACAGGCCTGGCCAACATCTCAGAGCTGTCGCTGCAGTTGCACACGTGACAAACTGACACAACCACGGCAGGGGCTTGTGATTCTACCCCGGCAGCTGCAAACAGTGACACTTAGAGCTCACTGGCCAGGTATCAGATCGGTCACATCTCACTGGTCTGCTGTATATCAGTACAAGGTTGTGCATATGAGACAATCAGCCACATCAAGCAGGGTGTTTTAAAAGAGAGGGTGGCGTCCCCTTTGGCAGATGGAATACAACACACCAGTGCTCATTTCAAGTTCTCAAATACTCTGTTTGTTAAATCATGTAATACTTCTCTGCGTTAGATTTCTCAATGATGAGACAGGAATAGCAGTTTTGATCCATAACTCCTTAAAGCCAACGACACATCCCGGCATTTTTGGATGAAGGGCACAGTAACTGATGTACTGTGATCCTGAGTTGACTCAGAGTGGCCCGGTGACCTTGTGTTAGCCTCTCTCACCGGTTTCCATGGCAAAACGGAGCTAACAGTGCTCAATTATCCACTTTATCTACTAAACAGGGTTAAGGCTGGGGACGTTACGACCATTTAATTACTTTTTGTAATGAGCTCTGAGGAGAAGTGACTGAGAGCCGGTGTTGGTGGAGTAAATCTCACAGCTGCTGGATAAACTGCGTGGGTAGGGTGGGAGGCCCGGGCAGCAGCAGATGCCGATGCCGCCGTCCCCGCGGGCTCCGGGGAGGGCCCCGCGGTGCCGGTCCCGGCGGAGCGGGGCTGCCGGCGGCTCCCGCCCAGCGCTGCGCTCTGGCCATCACCGGCGTGCTGCCCAGCGCCTTGCATCATCCGCCCTCCTCCCCCTCTCTCCGCCACAGCTGCGATAGTCACAATTACGCTGGGAGGAGTGTGTCTGTGGCATTTCTGCCCGTTGGATCCCTCGCAGGCCATCCCACGGAGGTGGGGTTTCTGCCGTGCTTACGTGTCTGTATTTTAAATCAGGCTCTCCTTGTGTAGCTGCCCCGCAGCCAGCGTGCCCCGCTGTGCCCTGCACACAGGGCTGCAGAGCGGGGCAACTTGTGGCTCCTCAGCCATCCGAGCCCAGACCGCCGCTGCTCGCCCCGGTGCTCATCTGCCCCCTCCTCGGCTCACCGGCCCTTCGCACGGGAGGGAGGGAGAGGTTCTCAAGGGAACTGGAGAGAGAAAAGGAGCTTGGAGAGAGAAAAGGCTGTATGAGACCAAGTTTTTGGTTAGCGGGCACGGTAATCCCCGAGTGACCCTGCTCGCCGCCGCCACCTGCCCGCAGGGGAGCCGCACGGTGGGCACCGGCTCTGCCCTTACCGGGCCCTGCTCAGAGCTACACCAGCAACCCGAGCATGTCTCTGTGAACTCGTTGAGAAATTTTAGTCCCTGAAAATTATTTATTTTGAAAAAAAACTTAAAACAAGAAGCTTTTGGTTGGTGGCTAGGTTCAGAAATGCTTCATTGTCGTGTTTTGACTTTAAATGCTTGTGAAATACAAAGAAATGATGACTCTGTGCCTCTTTCTTGTATTCTAACATGACTGCGTTTAGAATACCTCCACCATTTTGGACCAGCAAAAGGGTGTTTTCATGTCACTTTCTAAGGGCAGGAACTAATGTAGTCATATTGATGTGCCCAGTCTGAGAGAAAAGACAGAGAGATTAATGGTCAGCTCCAAGTGTTCAAAAACTAAAAATTCTAGGTAGGGCTTTCCCCAGATAATGTTTTTCCATTTTAATTAATTCTTCAATCTCTATTGGTATTTTTTACCAGCATCATCAGGCTTTACAGTGTTTACATTTGGGGTTGTCTTTTTTCAGAATGTTGGAGAACAACATGTGAAAGAATGAAACCCAAATTATATTCTCTTGAAAGATATTATCACTTTGTCAGTAATGTAATATGGGCCTTATTTATCAATGACCTCACATTCTTAGATGCCAGTTGAGAACCTGCTGAAGGACCAGACAATTGGAATGACTATCTATAATTGAGCTGTCGTCAAGTCAGCTGCCATCCCAGGGATCCTAAATGTCTATGACACCACAGAGTTTTGTGGGGATTTTTACCACAAGAGGATGAGAATCTTCTCCAGGTTCAAATAACCTCTCTCTCCTGGCCCTCTCTTCTCCAGTGATCCCAAATTGTTCTGTGGGCAGGCCCTTGGATAGGCAATAACGAGGATTTTGCAAGACATATTAAGGGTAAAACTCTTTGGTTTGATTGCAGGTGGCTTTCACTACAGCACTGCTAGATTCATGCTCTTTTCAGTGTAGACTAGATGTTAACCTCAGTGTATTTCTGATTTCAACTTTCCTTTCTCCAGTGGCTCTGTTGCCCCCTTGACACCCACAGAGCCACTACCTGACAGCCAAGCCTGGCAGTGTGCTCAGAAAGAGCTGATGAAACACCGAGAGCCCCTGCCAGACACCATGAACAGTGTTGCCCCAAGGAAACAAAAATTGCCTGTCTGTTTTACACCCATGTGCTGTGCAGATTAGGATATGGCTTCAGGTATCTGAATGCTTTAAGCCTGACTGTAAGATTTTTTTTACCCCCATAATAATGAAGTGGAACTAAATGCTCTGTTTTCCAATATGCCACAAGGCTGATTAAATAGGAGGCTGGGAAAAGGGATGAAGAGTCAACATTTAGCTTTGGGTATTCTTTTGTTTGTTATTTTGGAACAGTAGGTTGGAGCAGATTACAAAGCTTGAAATGAATATAAATAGTTTCCTGATTTAAAAAAAGAAAGAAAAAAGCAGAAGAGTACTTAATTTAAACCTTGCCCTGAGGAGCTGGCAGCTCAAAGCCAACACGTGGACTTGTGTAGTGGCACTGTAAAGAGTAATTCCAAACCAAAAGGAAATTAAACTCATCTAGTTGGGTTTGCTTGTGTTCCCCCAGCCCAACTGTCTGTAGAGCTGTTACCAACAGATTTGCACTGGGAATTAGAATGCTATTATTTGTAACAGCAGTTATTTGTAACAGCTCTCCTCCACTGCAGAATGCCTTCTTGGCACCAAATGATTTCTGCAGCAGTCCTGGAATGGCAACAATCCTCATAATTTTAATAGTTCTTATCATCTGGGAAATACCAATCTGTTTTTGGGGTCCTGGATTTACTTATAGCATTAAGATTAGTTAATAAATAGAGTAACAGTGATATCATTGTTACCTGTAAGACTTGCACGGGCAGGAAGGTTCACTATCTGACAGCTGGGTAGAACAAGGAAGGAAGGGCCAGGTAGGGCATTAGGGCAAGTGAGGAATGGAGCAGCCTCCTCCTTCCCAGCTCCCACAGTGTGACCTCCAGACAAGCTCTTCCCATTCATCCTAGCACTTGGTTTTCCTGAAGAAATCTGGCAAAGGATCAGGCAATGCATAATGGAAAGGCTGCTGCATGCTGCAAGTGACAAACCCCACAGCGTTTGGCATTCATTTCTGTTGCATTTGGAGACGTGCACTGGGTAATCCAATATGTCTTTTATGTCTTATCTGGTATTGTTTGCAGCAGGCCTGTTTAGTGAGCGTGTCACCTTTAGGCATTAGTGATGAACAGCATCTGAAAATGGAGCCCTAGCAGGCTGCTGCTTCAGCCGGTGCTCCCCGCCAGCCCGGGCTCCCTGCCGGCACTGCCACCGAGCCACGCTGACCCAGGGGCCCTCACTGACTGCCCTCGGTCCCAGCCAAAACATGGACTTATGGTAAAACACAGCAAAGTGCTTTGGAAGTATCAGTGGAAAATAATACACCTTTATTTATCCCAATCTTCTCATTTACTTCTTATTTACAGGTCTGTGCAGCCATAAATAACATATCAATGCATTTGCTTACTTCATGTTGCACCTGCTAATTACCAGGTACAAAATATCACCGTCTCTGCCGAGTGCATTAGGAATTGTAGAGAGGTTTTGAACTCACTAATAAATAGATTTTATTATCTATTGAGAACAGGGCTGAAAAATCATTCCTCTGAAAGACAACTTAGCAAAAAAGGCCCTGTGGATGGTGTTTTTATTGCTGTCCCTTAGTGAATATCATCCAAAAGGATTTCAGCACTCTACTTTGCCATCTCTTCTAAGCAGAATACAAAATTATATATAAATATACATACACTTAAATGTACTTTTGCAGCACTTTGGGGAAATGGGGCTAACTCTGACCCAATTTTTCACTGAAGTGATTAGTGCCTCAAACTGAAACCCATTAAAAGGTGCTGCTGTGTTAAAGCTTCATCTCTGGTGATCAAGTTTCTTTGAGGAGTCTGCAGTTACCCACTCAAAAATAGACTCACTAACAGCCACTAAGTAACTTTTGAATATTTAGGTCACTTTTCATTTCTATTTTTCAGCTTTGGAGGCAGAACCTGGTACCTGCTCCGAACTCTGCTTTTCCCACTTAAGTAAGGGGGAATTTCACCATTAACTTCAGTAGCCAGGACTTCTAGATCTGTTCAAGTTTAAATGCATGAAAATTGCAGCATTGCTGCCATCACAATTCCATGTTTCAGGATGGTGTATTACTTGCTTCTGCTCCAATTCAATCCTTTTGCTTACTTAGGAGTTCTTTTGATTGAAAAGGCCGTGCCAATGTAAGCCCCAAAAGGCTGAGGGGTTTGGTACACTTCTTCCCCTTCCTTTTATGTGATTTCAGCCATACCTGGATTTGGGGATTTGCTGAGCTTCAACAATCCCATTATAACCAGAGCAATGCAATTTGTCTGTAGACAAGCTCTTAATGTCATTTACAGTGATTATATCTGTGTTAAAATTACAGTATTGGTTCAGAGCAATGTCATTATTTTAAATAATTATTTAAAATAATTGTAAAACAAATCAGTCATCCTTTTTTGTAAAATTGCTTCAAAGGACTTTTCTTCAAATACTTCTCTTGGAAGGAGGCCCGTTCTTGTTGTGTGCCAGTGGCTGTCAGGTGCAGCCAGACGTGGCTCACAGCAGTGTCATGACAATGCTGAGCACGTCGGGCTCAGCAGAGGTGGCATCGACTGCTCGGAGCTGCTGTCAGGGGTTTCCTGGCTGCTGAGGCTTTCCTGCAGCACAAGGAGCGTTGAGCACACAGTTGGATTTTTTATTACCTCTATTGCTTTTATTACTATTATTTTCTGGATTTTCCACGTTCATTTTACACTCTTTGCCTTCCCCAAGGATGGATTCTCCATTACCTTGTACTTGTTCCCTGATGTTATGCTCGTTCTGGCAGGTTGTGCTCACACCCTACAGTCACTTGTCCAGAGCATCTTTTCTAACCCTTTGGAGAAATGGCTCTTCTGGCTTTAACCCTACAAAGGAGAACATGAGATTATTTTAACTTGGTACTTTGTTATTTGATACTTGAAGATTTTAGGAGAAAAATAATAAAAGTTTCCCTTTCTCCTCTCCTAACTCAAGAGGGTATCGTGACAACTCCTGTTTTGAGTGTTTTGTGTCACTGGGACTCTGGACAATTTGAACAGAGAGAACCAGACTTGGAAATGAAGGTCTCAAGGTGTGTGTCTGTGCTTGAGGCAGCTGGAACGCTTTGCCGGGCTGTCCATGTGAGGGAGACAGGGAGCCGGGCCGGGATGGGCTCTTCATCCCGGGAAACCGGGCCAGGGCTGGCCCGGGATTCTGCCTGGGAATCACCGAATGGCTCAGGACACGAGTGTACTGCCAGGAGACGAGTGGAACTGAGAACACACAAATTGCTATCAGCTTCATAAATGAGTCACCAAAAGAGAGAAAAGAACCCTTATTAAATCAGGCACTTCTTACGCTATCAACTTGTCACAAGTGTGAGACCTGAGCAAATGCTTTCAGCATCTAAAGAGATGATCCCTCTGCAGTGCACTTGGTTTCATCTTGATGATGTTTAAAGACATCATTTCGTGTCTCTAAACATTTTCTAATGCCAAACAAATGCCGTTTGCGTTTATGTGCTCAGACTAACAGTGACATCCAGTGGCTGAGCGACCCAACCACGGGAACAATCGCTGCGAACGGAGCGGCCGGAGGGATCAGTCATGGTGACTTTGATCACATGGACTTTAGAGCGAGTATGTAATATGCCATTCTCGAGTCCTGTGTGACAGCCAAACCATTCCACCTTCCCACTTGTTCTTCTGGGAGGAGCTGCGGTGTCTATAAGAGGGATTGTTGTGAGTTCTCCTGTGGTGGTGGTGGCTTTAGGCATAGATTGACCCCTGGTTTAAAAACCTCCTTTTATGTCTAAACAAGTCTCACTGAGTCTGTAAGCACTTCGGGCATGAGCAAAGCTGATGGCTGTTCTGAGAGCTGCCTGGGCACTGGGGAACAAGCAGGGCTGCAGCAGCAGCACTCGTCTAAGATGTAGAATATTCTTTCGTGTGCTCCTGAGTCCTCCAAAGCCTTTAGAAGAAAAAAGAAGAAAAAAAAGGAAAAAAAACCCGAAACAAACAGAAAAGGAGACTAGAACTGGTAATGCAGTGTCATAAACAGGGCAAGGGTTTCTCTGTGCCCCTAGAGCATCTGATCAGAGCACGTGAATGCAGATCAGAACGTTTTTTTATTACTGAGATGTTATTTGTTACCGGCCTTGGTCCCAAAGGCAGCCCCTGGAGCCACCATTGCACAGTGAGACCCCTGGGCTGTGGGCATGTCACAGGTGGAGGATCATCCATTGCTCTTTGGGATGGCTGCTGCACCTCTCCTGATGGCAAACTGCAGTATCCTCCTCTCTTACTGCTCAGCTTCCAGAGAGATATTTGTGTTTTGTTTGTGGTCTGACAGTTAACAGAGATCTTGATGACATACAATTCATAGAGCTTTAGGATGGTAATTACAACAGCAATGCCACGTTCCAGGAACAAACTTGGGTATTTCAGAGAAAACTCACACAAAACCAGGAACAGCTCCCAGAAGCCTTCTGACATTAAGCGTACAAATAGCTTGATAGAATAAATGGTTGCTTCCAGCATGAACAGAGCTAATTTTAGACAGGAGTCCCTAATGTGCCTGTCAGTGCTTCCAAATGAATGATTAAAGATAAAAATAGATTTATCATGTTTTTGCTTGCATGAGGCCTCAGATCTGTGAGCAATATGGAATCACCTGCTGCAAACACCCACGTGAGCCTGCCCTAATGTACTGTGGAAATGATTCCACAGTGTCCACTAGGCACAGCTAATTTCATTGTCACAACTGGAGACGTCCAGGTTGCAGTAACAAGAAGTGCTTGGTAAATTTGTTTTGACTTTGCTGTTTCCTGGTTAACATAAAAGTGCCAGTGCAATGAGGCCTGTTCTGCACTATACTTCATTTTCTTCCAAGAGCCTCCCAGTGACCTGCACACACAATGAGAAATGTGCTTTGTAAGGCTGACCTGAATGTAGATGTCATCTTTTTTGTTGGTTTTCCCCTCATAGTTTTGGTTTTGTTTATTTGTTTTTATTTACTGTATTATTGAATTTGCATAACAATATCCATTTAGCAAACATTTTTCTTTTAAAATAACTCCACTTGCCTCTGTCTTGTGGCCCAATTTCTAACAAATATACTAGAAATATATGTTAAAATATTCATAGTACCAGTAATACAGAAATATTGCCACAATATCACTAGATGCCTTAAACACATGGACTTGTAAATACTGTCCATGTCACAGGGGTGCAGTGTGGCTGTGGCAGCTCCTTCCCGAGCATCCACAAGCATTAGCAAAGCATCTATTGCCAAAATACTTGATGAGAAGACACCTTCATCACACCTGCTCAAAGGCCAAAGGATTGCACTCTTTTTGTAGGCACATCATTTATCAAAAGAATTAACAGATCTTGTATTTAAGTGCTTAACTGGCAACTAAAGAGTAAAGGCAGAAAAAATGAGTTCATTATTTGTCATGGATACAGAGTACATTTGCTTTTACTATGTAGAGTAATACATTTATAGTAAGACTTTATTCTTCAAGGTTCACAGGTCAAGTTTAATCAGTTGTGACCTTGGCACACAGCTCTTCTCTTCATGAAGTAAAAGCTGAGCAAGGGAATCTGAAACAAGGATCCATACATTTATATAGAGCTGAGTCTCATTGAATGGTTGAAATGTAATTGAACAGCAAAAATAACATTCCTTTGCAGAGGGAGAATGAAAGACCTTTGGAAAAAGAGAGGTGAAGTACAAGTAATTTTTCAGTGAAGTGACATTATGAATTAATCTCTAACATGGTTGAGGTTGATGGTTATAATTCCTTCCCTAGTAGAATCCTTTCTACAGAGCAGTTCTTCATGCTTAAAATATTCAGAGAGAAAGATACAAATATCAACATTTTAAATGCCAGGTGCTTTATTGACAGAGTGTTTGCTATTTGCTGCCAAACAAAATTCATGTTTGTTTCTGCTTGGCATCTTTACTCACAGGAACTTTTAATTTTTTATCTACTTCATCCATTCTGTGGTAGGAAACCAGACTGTAACGGGGTAATAGGCTGCTGCAGTCACCCTGGCAGTTCCATCCACAAGCAATGCTGCCTTCACAGCCAGGACCAGATTCCCTGTGTCCAAACTCTGTTGGGACACGGTGGGAGAGCAGAGCTCCTGCCTCAGCTGTCTGAGTTCACAGATCTCAGTGTGTGCATGACAAGGAACAGCTTTGGTTTATATGCTGACAGGGACTTCTCTGTGATTTTTTTTTTCTAAATAAACTCTCCTTTTCCACATTTCCTTTCTTTTTTATATTGGTCAGAGCATCCTAGACCTCTGCCTCACTTCACCAATATGGTTTGCCTTGACAAGGGGAATTCCTCACACACTGTTTTTGCCTGGTTTAAGATTATTTTGTGCTCCTTGTCAGGCTTAGCACATGAGACAGTCTTGACTTGTGTATTTGTATGATTTTTATTTGTTCCTCTGAAAGCAAAAAGCTTTTGTGGTTCCATGCATAATGCTGCTCTGAAAGCCCATGTGCTGCTCAGGAGCTGGCTGCTCTGCTCTGTTCTCACTGTGGTACTCAGCTCTCTTCACAATCCTTTTCAAATTGTCCACTCTACAGTTTAGATCTGCACCTATTTCCACAGATGTAGAAGCAATTCCTAAAAGGATTTTTGCTTAGTGATGTAGTTTTCTCTGGCCTCCTCTAGTCTACACATTATCCACTAAGTTTACACATTTACATAGAAAATGTATGACTGTCACATCAAGAGGAGTTATTTTGAGCCACAACTTTCCTGCTATTTCCTTCTGGTTTTATGATCTTCCCTGCCAAGACTAATCAATATGTAAACCTCTGCATGTTTGTAGCTGGTCTCATCTTTGTATATTAAAAGTTGTATTTCATAGCTTCCAGGTCTCATAATTTCATCACAGCTTCCATGATATTCACCTTCTCCTTCACTCCTGCAGGCATGAGTTTTGTTACTTTAAATATTCTATTCATTTTCACAGTTGTTGACAGAAACTTGCAAATCTGACCCTGCAGGCTTGAAGATTATTAAGGACATTGCAAAGCACAGGAACTTAAAATGAGGCACTACTTTAAAGCTTGGCTCGAGAGAGTCCTCATCCTGATTCATGGCTTTGGAATTGCAGAACTCTATCTAAGCTCCTGTTCATCCTCTCTAATATTTTGAATTGATGTTCCAGCCAGAGGAAGGACTTGGGAGCCAGCCTGTTGGTGTTGTGGCTCTGGGGCAGCCCAGGAGCAGCACCCTGGCCACCAGCCTGGGGCAGCCAGGGTGTGGGGCAGCGCTGGCACGGCCAGGGACAGGCACTGGCAGGAGGAGCCAGGAACGCGGTCACACCTGCCACTCCCTGTGCCCAGCACGTGCTCCAGAGCACGGGCTCTATCCTTACCCTGCTCAGTGTGGATTGAGCCTGACCAGGCCTCCTACTGCCTTTTCACAAACCCACTGAATCATTTATGTTTGCATTAAGGTTTATAATCTTGTTTTTGAAAAGGGAGCGCTGACCTTCGGCCGGTGTCATTTGCCAGCCTTCCTCCAAGCGATGCCATCAGGAATTATAGGGATAATGAGGTGGAACAATTTATTAATCTGTCATCCCTGAGCAAATGGGCTACATTTGTTTTGGAGCCTTAATGTAGTGGTCATGGGTTAACCAGCTTGTAAAATCCCTTAGGCATTTCTTTCCAGGTAGGAATAAACTGGGATCTCACTGACTTACCATATAGAAGAGAAAATAATGGGTGAAATCTATAATTAGCATCAGAACTTCTTGGATTTTCACTGGGTCAGGAATTCACTGATGGCTTCACTGCTGCAATTCATTGCCCCCAGAGAGCTCTAGAGTGGCTTTAGCAGAACTCCAGCCAGCACCATAACCTGCAAGAGCTCAGTTGCCAGGTTTGCTCAGGGAAATGCTCAGTGGTTGATCTGTGTTCTGTTCCCCATTCGAGGGCAGAGCTGGCAGCCCTTTCCCGGGAGCGCCGCGTTTGTCCCGAGAGCTGCTCCCTGCCAGTGTCCATTGGGCAGGACTGGGCTTCCCTGCTCTGCACCTGAGCAGGGGCCAAGGCAGCAGCCCTTTGCCAAGGCCCAGGCCAGCCCATGGCACAGCTGTGGTGATGTCGTGGTGCTGGAGCTTGTGGGGTTTGGCCAGATATAGCATGGGCTGTTCTCCAAGTTTTGGGAATGATGAAGCTGCAGTTCCTTAGTTAATCCCTCCTAGACACCTGAGGACAGGTGGACTTTCATAGACATTAGTCAGCTTTATCATGGCTGGGGTAGGCAAAGGATTTTAGTCCATGAAACAAACAATTGGATACTCAAGTTAAAATTTGATTCGTCGCATTGTTTTCCTCTCTTCTTCTAATTTAGAATCATATCAGAAGTGACTGATGTAACAGACTTTCAGGTTCAGCCTGTAGGTACAAAATGTCTGATAACATTGTTCAGGGCAAGCAGATTGATCAAATCCTGTAGGCAAGGGCTGGAGTATCAGACTCCAGAATCCTTGGATGCATTTAAACATCCAATTCAAATAAATATAGGTTACAGGAAGAGTTCTACCTATCATGTTTAGGGCAGAGAGAAGGTCTAAGTTGGGATATTGCTGACACCACTGCTGTACTAAGATTAAAATATGGCTTTTGATTAGTAAACAGATGGATTTTGATCTGCATCATGAGCCTGAATGAATTTGTTGCCAGTTCTTGAAGCGATTTGTGTTCTTGGAATCAAACTACCAAACAGTAACAGATGTGAGTACACAGAGCTGTCAAGAGCTTAATGAAGTAAAACCGAGATCACTACCCAGTTTCAGAGAAGGGTTAAGGGGATCCCTTTTTGAAAGCTAATTATTTAGGACAGCACACCTGTCATTAGGCAGCAGAAGATACCAAAAATTAACCATTATCTCGCATGAGTTCTCACTCTGCCACATGTGGTTGAAATGATAGACAGAGTTGTAGCTCAAAATTAATTGAGCTTTCAAATTGGGAGAAAGTGGGAGAAAAAATTATCAAGGGTTATTAAAACCAGTTGAAATCACTAGCACAGCACACCTTCCAGTAGTATAAAACGTTTTCTTTCAGTTCTTAATAGTGTAAAGACAATTTGTTACACAGAACACGGACAGTTAAATCCAGCAGACGTGCAGCAGACGAGACATCTGCTTTCAGCATGGTGTGGGAATAGAGAGCAGAGCCTGGCCGTGCAGGGAGGCGATGCAGAAAGAGCCAGGTTTGGGATGCTCAGGCCTCTGACCAGGGGCAGGTCTCTGTGTGGGGAATGGAGGAGTGAGAACCCCGTGCCTGCCTGCTCGGGGGCCGTGGGCAGGCTGTGGGCTCGGGCTGGCAGGGGCTGTGCGAGTGCTTGGAGAGGGCCCAGGGCTGCTCGGGGTGACGCCGTGACACAGAGCAGAGGTGGCTCTGTGCACAGCCCTTGCTTACACCAGCTGAGTGAAGCAGGAGCTCCGCTCGTGGGTACATCCCATCCCATCCCATCCCATCCCATCCCATTATCCCATTATCCCATTATCCCATTATCCCATTATCCCATCCCACTGCCGGCCGTGCTCACAGGACCCAGCTCACCGTGCTCGATGAAGGCAGCAGCTGCTGCTCCCCCTGACCTACAGAAGTACACGCTGAGTCACAGTTAGAGCTGTGAAGATGCCGTCTATCACTTTTTGTCCCAAGTGGAATGGGATGTAAAAGCTCACCCTTGGGGTCAGGCCTGCAGAATTGCCCAGAGCCCCCCCGAATCCCACAGCTCACCAGCTGCTGGCAGCAGCCTCCCCTCCTCTTTCTCCATTCGATGGCTGGCAGCCTGGCTGGGGCCAAATCACCTTCCAGCAGGAGACACTGATATCTGCACTGCTTATCTGATTCTTCAATGTGAAGAATTTAGGTTAATCACCAATCTTCATTAGTTTTGTTGCTGTTGTAAAAGTAACTGTGGTGAGTAATGCGCATCTGCAGGATTAAAATAGCCAAGTACTTTCCAAGGAGCAGTGTTTCCATCCTTGTGGAGGCTGGTGACCAAGGCAGTGTGTGTCTAGGGATGGTGGTGGTGGGCTTGGGGGGTGATTCTTTGCAGGTTGCTATATGCAAGTAGTTTCCACTCATGCAACTTATGCTATTAAAATCACTCACCTGATACTGGCAAGCAGAGGGGCTCAAAAACCCAGGCATGGGAAGGACAGGAGACATGATGGCTGGCACTGGAAGTGAAGAAAGGAGGGAGAAGTCTTTGTCACTCTCCATTTTTATGGTACAGAGGATGTACAGTGCTGACCCTGGGGCTCCTCTGCAGAAAAGCAGATTTATAATTCTTAGGAGATTGCTGCATTTTTACAGGAGATTTGGGTGAATTTATAACTGCCTCCATAGGAGCCTTTCATCATTTAGCATCCTACTGATGCCTGCTTTTCCTCTCCACAGGAATCCTGCCCTGGAATGATTGTAAATTACCAGGCAGAAATCTGTGATCACTCACCAATTAACTCCCTTCCTTTCAACATATAAAGCTCTGTACAAGGGAGCTCCAGTAACTTCAGTATGGAGAGAAACATTTAAATTCAACACACTGGGAAGTTGGTTACCTGCTTCTTATTCCTGAACAGAAAATTTCTTCTGTGGTTCTTTTAGACTGTTCCTTTCAATGTAGGCACAAATCCGGTGTATGAATACTGGTACTTTCTACATCTGCTGTTACAAAAACTGAAATCTTCTAGTCAAACATAAATCTTTGAACTTCATAGGTTATTTCAGTGAGAAGTAATACACTGTTGTAAGCAGGGAGATTGAGATGGAGAGAGGATGCTCACTTCTCACCTTAAAGTTCTTTTTTCTCGGGCCATAGTGGGAAGCAGTGAAATACCCAAGGTCTGCCTCAGCTTCGGGAGGGGCACAGCCTTGGCTTTAGCGCTGCCCCGCCCTCGAGGTCCCGGCTGTGCTCGGCTGGAGCCGGTGCTCTCAGGGATCACCTTCCTCCTGCATTTCTAGGTCCGCAAAGAGGAGGATTTGCTTTCCTTCTGAATGAAGGATTTTTTCAGTTGCAATTCTACATGATTTACATATTTTTAAAGTTTTTTTTTATACTTTCCAAAGGGTAAACTCGGCTTCTGAGTGTCAGCGTGGCTTCGGCCAACACACGAGGGGCTGAAGGCAGTTATGAGTTGCCTCTTGCCGGGGAAGCAGCTCGCCAGGTGATCCTGTTTGCAGAGTTAGGTTTGATGTTTGCAAATTTTTGACCTCCTAGAAATTATTGTTGAGTTTTAGCACCGTCTGAAGTTCTCATTTTCTAGTAAGTTTGGGGCTTTTATTTTTTTAACTCTACACTATCTTACTCATTCCTTCCCAGCGGGAAGTGCCCCACATACTGAATCCAGCAGTGGCAGCTGCAGAATTAGACTCTCACTTCCCCTGTGAAAACATCGCAAAGTTTCTCTTGAATTTTGTTCTACTTTCGTTAAACCCATGAAGTGATTTCTAGCTGTCAAATAAGTTTTACTGACTCTTGCTCTCCCAAAGTAGGTATCTAAAATAAAGCCAGTGATTATTAGCTAGCTACGTAAGTAGCTAGCTAATAATACAGTAAGTATTAAAAAACAGGGGGGAAATTAGTGTCACCACTGAAACAGGCAGATCTTGTCATGGAAAACAAGCTTTCAAGGTAGAAAAAACCAAACAGCCTCAAGCAAGTGGTGTCAGTGTAAACAGAGAAGGGTGTGGCCTTGAGGCCACAGCAGATCCAGGAATAAAGCCGGGTGTCACTCTGGAAGCAGTTTCCTCATGCCCTCTGGAGCTCTGCAGAAGCCCTGGCAGCTCTGAGGGGCTGCTGGGCATGGGGGGCTGCTGGAGTCCAGCAGCTGGGGAGGAGTATGGCTGGGCCACCCTCTTTAGCCATTTTTGAAAGAGTAAAACTGTTCCAGTAGTTCTTGTTTTTTCTTTCACTCAATATTTTACAGCAAAAAGAAACCTTTTAGTGCTAAGATGTCTTAAAGTAAATGTATTGTAGGAATTTGGATGTTACGGGTATGTCTTCATTCACAACCAGTAGATAATTGCATTAAACTCTCTTTACCTGGAGAGACTAGAAATGATATTAAACCCAACAGTCACATCACTGCCCAAACGACATAGATCACTTACAAACTGAGATGCTCCCTTCTGCCCTCAAACCAAAAGCCCTTTCAGAAGAGAGGTGTTACCACCCACCACCTGTCTCTCCAGCTGTCAAGATCCTGAGCCTGTTCATTAACCACAGGCAGCTCTTTTAAATTATTAAATTATTAAACCTGATTGTACATTTTCTGGAGACCACTGAGCTGAACTGACAAATATCCTCTCCATGCTGGTGTCTGGGTTATGGGCTCTACTCTGGGGGAAAAGGCTTTCTCCATAATTTAGGTCACATTCCTTTAACTGCCCCTGATGGAGCCAGCGCTTGGCACAGGGCATAGAGCTGGCATGAGCCCAGCTGTCTGTTGCCTCATGGCTGTGTTATCCTGGGCTCCAAGAACCCATGGAGGATTCTATCCAGTGGGCAAAGCTGGGTACTGGGTTTACACTAGCCTGTGCCCAAACACAGTTTCAAAGGTCTATTGTGTTCAGGGTTTTTCTTTCCATAGAAGTGAGTCACAAAAAATTACAGTAAAAATAAGGTGAAAGTGGACTTTCTTCCTTTTGTTAGATTGGTTTTATTTATGGTCCAGTTACTGCATAACAGCCCGCTGAATATCCAAGAGGCCACTGGGCAATCTACAAAAAAATGTAATCCAAAAGCAAAGAAGCAAGGGAAGAAGGAAAGCAACTTGCCCTGTGGTACAATTAAAAGTGAAGCCCAAGAATAGCCTGTAATCAGGGAACACAATAAAGCAAAGGCTGGTTCAGTTGAGATTGCACATGTCACGTAACCACTGCTCTTCAGGCATCCCAGAGGCTCTGCACACATGGGTGACCTGCATGCCTCTGCACCCCGCTGAGGGCTCACCCTCTTACAGGTGAGAAACAGGAGTTTATTTAGATCAAAGGTGGCTGGAATAATCCAGCACAAACATTCAATTTCAAAGCCACTCTTCCTCCAGCCCTCCCTGCCAGGCACACAGCAGAAGGCTGGGGAAGATGCTGCTTGGGGCAGGCTTGGGCTGCTGTGCCAGGGCTCTTCCCATTGCTGCTGTGGTCAGTGGGCTCCTCACATGGGGTCTGCCAGCCACAGCCTGGTGCTGGCTCAGTGGCTGCGCTGTCCCTGTCCCTGTCCCTGTCCCTGCCCCTGTCCCTGTCCCTGTCCCTGTCCCTGCCCCTGTCCCTGTCCCTGTGTGTGCCCACATGGCCTGTGTGCATTCCCGAGGTGGTGGGGAAAGGGTCTGGTGCAGTTGGGGGCAAAATAACTGCAAGTTGCTGGTCGAGCCCTGGGCCGCAGTGGGCAGGAGCAGCCAGAGCAGGAGCCAGCTAAGCAGAAATATTGGCCTACATTTGTTTCTCCGCCTGGTGGAAGGCATGCGAGTTTCTATGGCAACTTGTGTTTTCTGTTCGTCAGGCCTACTGACTCACTTCTGAGGGAGCCGTGAACAAAAAAGATTGTTTTCTTTCTGTGCCAAGTCAAGTGGCTCCTTTCCTGCAGCCCACAGCTCTTGTCTGAGGGCTTCTGGTCAGGGTTTGTGACTGGTGTGACTTCGCAGCATCAATTTAGGGCCACAAGAGAAGACAGTCAACTGTGGCTGCATTCTCATCCCCTTGAGAATGCATTGGCAATGAGTTATCTTCATTACAAGAGGACAAGCCCAGCTGGAACCCTGGGACACCAGGCTGGTGCTGGTGGCAGCACAGAGCTGCCACTGATTCCCACAATCAGTGCAGGAGGGCAGCGTGGTGGCTCCCAGCATGTGCCTGTGCCATGGGGTACCCAGAGCACACACCCTCGGTGAGCTTGTGAGTGTTGATGGGATAAAATCACCAGAGAGGCCCAAAGGAGATGTTGCTGAGGTTAGTTCTTGTAGGGGGAACCAGAGCTGGCGAGAGCACAGCTCAGTGGGAGGAGTGGACACGTGCAGAGCCAGGCAGAGCAGAACATGTTGGTTCCTGAGCACCTTGTCACCTCAGCTTTTCTAATTGAGAAACTTTCCTGGATAACCAAGCTCGGTTTTCCAGAAGAGCCCAGGGATGCTGAGCAACCATTTTTCCTTGAAATGGAGGGGAGCTTTGCATCCACTTCTCTCAGGCTCCACTGAAATTCCCAGCTGTTATACCCTAGAGAACACTGCAAACACTCGCACGACCAGCAATTCTTCTGATGCTTTTTCTTTTGCCTAATCACAAACATATGGTACACTTTTAGGGGAGATTATCCTTACATTGTTAGCTTTAAAATGCAGTTTTCTTCCAGCTTTCCAAGGTCACAGCAGCTATCCAGTTAAAGGCTAGACCAGAAATAAAATGTTAACGCAGCATGACCTTGGTCAATCAGTTAATCTTTCTCTACCCTATTTACTCCAGCAAAATAAAAATCCATCCCCACACACTGCAGAGTGCTTTGAGATCCTGGGGTGAAAGGTACATCATAAGCTAGAGTATTAATTATTGAAGGCCTGACAGTGTGCGTGGTGCTGGAGGGAATGTAAATGAATTTACTGTTGGTGTCTGCCATGTACATCGGTCGTGGAGGTGCAGCCCCCTGGCCTCTGAATGACTCCGAGGTGTGTGAGGGCTCCAGCTGCAGCAGTACTGCTACTCCAGGGAGTAAGAACAGCGTAAAAGGCTTTGTCCCCGTTTGACGTGGAGCTCCTTGTCCATTACCCTGTGAGGGGAGGTCAGGATGCAGGCAGCTCTCGCTGTCACCTGCAGAATGGCATGTGGGTACCTGCACGTGACGTGGAGGGGCAGAGCCTCCCGCCTCTTGCTCCCTGTTGCTATTGCAACCTTGAGGTTTTGTGGGAAAACCTATTCTAAAATTGCTCATAAATGGGTTTTCTGGCTGTTAAATTAAGCTGGATTACGCAGCACACAGCATTGATTTTTAGATTTGAGAGTGCTGAATAATTTATGTGCACGTTGCCTCCAAACCAGGCTGTGGCTGTGACAGCCCTGGCCCTTCCCAGAGCAGACACAGATGACTATGGTAGGATACACCCAAACTATCAACTCTCTTACTTTTTAGTGTCTGCTTTTAAAAAGGCAGGTCATTTCTAACATCATTTTGTTACTGAGGTTTTATTTTAAAGTGTCCAGGGCTGTTATCCCACTGCAAGCACAAAGCATGATTTTTAGAGCTACTGTTCCTTAAAACGTGCTTTTGCTATCATTCCATTTTAACATGGTGATATATTACGGTATCCAATTGTTTGATACAAGGATGAGTACACAGAAACAGCAAAAGCAAAATTGTCTTCTTATGAACCATGAAGCCGTTTATCATAAATCTAAATAAAACCCTTTTTCAGACCTATTATCAAATTGAATTGGCTTGTGCCATTCAAGCACTTCTATTTTTCACATGTATATTGTAGAATACATTTAAAAACAAAAGTGGATGTTGGCACAGAATTTAGCTGGTGTTTGCACTGTCCTTGTGCAGAGACTATCTCTGAAGAGCTTAATACACTCCTGTGTGGGTTTAAGCCATGTTCAGACATTGATGATAGGTTTGTAATTTTTCTAACAACTTCATTTTATTTTTAATATTCTGCATCTTTGCTGACTGTAGCAAACAGAGCAGAACGTGGCCATTTTCCCCTTGCACTGGGTCAGCCTTGGTTAAGTCACCAAAGGCAAGAAACATCTATTAAGTGTTCTTTTGCTGAGTCCTCAATTTAAATGAACTTGCAGGGAGCAGCAAATATTTTTCCTCCTATTTTCAGTAGCCCAGTTCCTGCGTCCCTCGGAGGCCGCAGCCTCCCCGGGGAGCAGCCTGGCCAAACGCAGCTCCAGACAAGTCCGAACGTCGCGGTCCCGCAGCCCTGAAACCATCTCCCGAAAATACACGGCTCCCGTCCCTCAGACGGTGACCTGGGAGCTGCTGCGGGACCGCTGCGGGATCGCTGCGGGATCTCTGCGGGATCACTGCGGGATCTCTGCGGGATCGCTGAGGGATCGCTGAGGGATCGCTGAGGGATCGCTGAGGGATCTCTGCGGGATCGCCGCGGGATCGCCGCGGGATCATTGAGGGATCTCTGCGGGATCACTGCGGGATCTCTGTGGGATCTCTGTGGGATCGTTGAGGGATCTCTGCGGGATCACTGCAGGATCTCTGTGGGATCTCTGCGGGATCGTTGAGGGATCTCTGCGGGATCTCTGACGGATCTCTGCGGGATCGCTGCGGGATCGCTGCGGGATCTCTGCGGGATCACTGCGGGATCTCTGCGGGATCGCTGAGGGATCGCTGAGGGATCGCTGAGGGATCGCTGAGGGATCTCTGCGGGATCGCCGCGGGATCGCCGCGGGATCATTGAGGGATCTCTGCGGGATCTCTGCGGGATCTGTGAGGGATCTCTGCGGGATCGCGGCCGGATCGCCGCGGGATGCGGCTGCGCGGGGCGCCCTCTGCCGGCGGCTGCCGGGAGTGCCAGGCGGCCCCGGCTCGGTCCCGGAGCCGGACAGCGGCAGCCCCGGACACCGGCTCGGGAACGGGGCCCGGCGCTGCCCCGGGGCTGTCGGCGCTGCCCTGGATTCTCCCAGCCCTGTCCCGAGCACACCCAACGCTGCCCCGGGGGTCTCAGCGCGCCCAGCGCTGCCGCGGCGGTTCACTTACGCAGACGAACACGGTCAGGTCAAAATCGCTCGGTACATGTCCATCTCCAGGGTGCATCCCTTGGCAGGGCTTTTAATGCAGTCAAAAGGTGACTCCAAGCCACGCAGAGGCCATTCCAGTTCTCAGGGGAGAAGAATTGTTTCTCTGCGTATTCTGTAGGTTAAATTCTATCATTCCAAGCAGGTATTTTAGTCACAGACCCTATTTATAGCAGACTGTGGTGATGTGTTTGGTGTTTGTGATCTGTCAGCCATTGCTCCAGACCTGGGAGACCTCGGCATGCAGCCTATGGACTTTGGATGGCCCTTTCCCTCCCGCTGCTCCAGCAGCTCAGCAGCAGGTCCCGCAGCTGAGTGCAGCCCGTGCCTGCTGCACAGTTTCCCTGCACCGTTGCAAACCACACAAGGTCAGGTTCTTACCTGCTGAGAGACCTGCAGAGCTGATACTGCCCCGTGTTTCCACACCGGCCCCATCTGGAGCTCAAACCTGGACCTGCTCGGATTGCACAGGTGAAGGCCACGGGATGCAGCAGCACAGCAGGAAAAGCCAGTCCCAGGTGTGAGCCCCGGGAGCCCAGCAAGGGGTTGGGTCTTCCCCTGAGCTCATCTGCAGCAGCGTGTGCTGTTGTAGTAGAAATATTTTGAATTACTTATTATTGGCATAATATAAACTGTCCTTATGTCGTGCTGAAGCTCCTGGACCAGTGTGGGGATTACTGGGTAAAACCAGGAGGAGCCTGGGGAGTGTCTGAGACCCCGTGAATGCGGAGTCAGCGCTGCCCCAGGGTGGGTGTCAGGTTGGGAGGAATGGGCAAGTTTTCAGCCATATCAGCAGACCTGTGTGAGACCTGCTCATCACACATGTCCTGCTTAACCACTCTCCACGACTAAATATTTACAATAAGAATTTATTCATCATTAAAACCCTAAATAAAAGGATTACAGAGAAAGTCAGAATGGTTCAGTAAGAAACAGCACTAATTATTTTCACGCTTGTGGGTTTTTTTGCATTCGGTGCTTGAATTTCATAATGAAAATATTGAGATAAACTCCTGCTTTCATGTGAGCACACTTGGGGGGATTTCTTATTTGATGTGAAGCCTGAAAAGGGAGAATTAACACTCACTTAATCATTTATGTTCAGTTGTAATTTAGGCCCTGAGCAACAAAGTATTTAAGCAGGAGAGAAACCTTTAGGCAGTCACATATTCCAGTGACTCCAGACAGATTATTCAGATTCCTGAACTGAAAAGTTGCTTATCCAGAGTGAGGGAAGAGCAAAATTCCCATGTGCTGGAAGCTGAGTTGTGGAGCCCAGCTGGAGCAGATGGATGCTGAGAGTTTTCAACCCAGGGTGCAAACACAGAGCTCAGTCCCTGCACAGCCACCAGTGCAGGCTGTGATGCCCTGGCTCACAGGGGCTGCGTGACCTCAGAAAAGTCAGGAAATTAATGAGAGTCATTTCTGAGCTGGGGGAAAAGTCACAGAGATGAATACTGCCAGAAAGCTAAACTCACTGCTGGTCATGGGATGCAGAAATCCTGAGGATGGTTTGAGCACAGAAAAGCTGTTTGCTGCACAGCCAGAAAGGAAACAAGCAGAAGAGCAGGAAGGAGATTGCCAGATCTCCAGCACTATTGCAGTTATTCTTCCATGTCTGCACAGCTGAAGTGGTTTTTTTAAACATCCATTGCACCCCTAGCATAGGATATGTGTAGGGTATTGGGTGAGCCCTGTGCCACTGTAAGACAGTGTCATCCTCAAATGGAATTCTTTCATCTCCTTTCAAATCTCATCTGTTTTTGGGGGGGAGAAGGGTGGATATAAGGAAGGATGATAAGGCCCATAAACACTGCTGCTTTTTCCTGCACTGTCTATATATGAATATCATCATCATTTTATCTAAATAAATCTAAACCCATTAAAACTTTATATAATGTCATCAATAACTCTCAAAACAAAGAAAGGCATTTACAACAGCCCAGCTTCATGACTAAGGTATTATCCAAATTCACCACTTGGAATGTTTTGGAGTGATTTCCTTCAGGCTCAACTACAGCCACAACATAGTCGAGATCTATATCTGTGCCATCTGAGTACCATCCAATGTGATCTAAAGGACTGACTAAACAGGAAATAATACACAGATAAAAAGATAAAATGCCCTGGGCATTCCCTCAAAACAGGTAAAAAGGCTCGCCTTGGAAACTATATATGCTTATAAGGAGACCAAAGGTCTACATTCTCTTGAGTTACATCTAATATTTAAAGAAGATGAAGAAAACGTCAGTCAAAGGATTCGACTGGAAGTTTTAAAACCACAGATGGAAACTGAAGAGATCCCTGTCCCCTTAGTGCAGGGCTGGATGTGGCAGCTCCAGCAGTGCCACCTGCAGTGCCACCTGCTCAGGAGCCACAGGAGCCTTCTCTTCCTGGGAAGAGATTCCTGCCCATGGGTCGTTGTCAGGAGTGGCCCAGGTGAGGAGGACCAGCACAACCCTGAGCAGAGCCCCTGAGGCTGGGCAGCCTGATGGGAAGGACAGCTCTGACCTCAGACCAAGCCACTCTGCCTCTTGGTGCCCTGAGCCCTGGGGTCTGTGTCTGGCAGGGTTGTGGAGGCAGCCCAGTGCCTGCTCTCCCCAAGTGTGGAGCATAATGGAGTAGAAATTGGACCTCTTGGTACTTCTAACGCATATGCAAAGTTTTAAACACTGTCCCTAAACTGTTCACAAAGTCAACCCAGATAATCTAAGTGTTCTGGTTTATCCCTGTCCCCAGTAACCATGTCAAATTATTCAGTGAAAACCCTTCCATAAAGCCTTCCAGGGGTAGATGAATATACAGTTGATGGATTCTAGATGTGTACCCAAGCTGCTCTGTCAGCCAGGTCCAAAAATTCGCAATAAATAAATTTAATCGGGAAACATCACTCAGATATGAATGTTTAATGACACTGATTTCTACTGTGAGCTTCCAAAGCTAGGAGCCAGCTTAGCAGTTAAGAGCCCACAGAGCTCAAGGTTTCAAAACAAACAATTCTCCTTGGAGATTAGTGTTGCAAAAGATGTGAGCAGGCAGAAGAAGGAATGTTCTTGCCTCCTGCTAAAGCATTAACCCAGCACAGGACTAAACTATTGTATGGCACCTGAAAACTTTTCTTTCAAAAGCTGTGTTCAATCAAGCACCCTCAGTCAGTCAGAGCACTGCCTCTTGCATGCTCCATAACCTCCTCTAGTGACTCATTTTTGTTGTTTTGTTTGGGATTTTTTTGTCTTGCCCTTGCAGGGTGCAGGGCAGCAGGTCTCAGGGCTGCAGCACTGCAGGCAGGGCCTGGGCAGGAGATGCAGTTTGCACAGCAGGTTTGATGGCAGAATAGGAATTCTTCCTCAAACTGAGTCTGGCTAGAAGAGCACTGTAAACCCGAATATTAGTGGGATTACAGAGAGGGCTGGCTGGAGATGGAACCTGCACTTTGCACTTAGACAGATCTGCTCTGCAGCACTGCAGCCCACACCAGCAGCTTGGACTGCAAGGGGCTTGTCCCTGTGTGCTCCCCTCTGACAGAAGCCCAAGTCACCAGGATGTCCAGCTCTTTGAAGTGCCAGCTGCCCAGGCCAAGCCCGGCAGAGGGACGGTCCTGCAGCGTGCCCAGCACAGCCAGCCCAGGCTGTGGGTGCCCCACCGGGGCTCTCTGCTGCCCTGCCTTTGCCAGGTGCTGGGCCACCCCTGGCTCCTCTCCGGGGATTGGACAACCCGGTTTTTCAACCTGACATGCACAGTCACACACAGCACATGCAAAATACACCTGAACGCGTCCAGGCTACAAAGGGAAGAACGTGGGAGGTGCCAGGTTCAGTCAGGCCTGGAGCAGCTCTTACCGAGCTCCCTAAGGCCATGTGCAGTGTGTGACTTCCAGCAGTGCTCCCGCTGCTGTCACAGGCTGAGCTCAGCACACAGCCCGGGCGTGCTCTGGGGAGCTGGGCTGGCTGATGGAAGGCATTCCCGTGGTAAAACTCCTCCACTCATTGCGGGAGCTGGGAGGAGCCGGTGAGGCAGTTTGCAGAGATAACTGGAAAGCAGTCGAAAAGTTCCATGAGAAACGAGCTTGTCCCTCCATGAGCTGCACCTGCCCAAAGGTACCCCAGGTGAGTTATTTTGGCCAGGCTTCATCTACATCTGTACTTTATCTACCTCTTCTGCTCATAGTTGTCCACACCTTCTGCTGATGGGCGATGACGCTACTCTCATTACTGTTGTGAGGAATTCTGACAGCACAGGGATGAGTTCATGGCAAAGCCCAGGAGGAAATGACTCCTTGCATCTGCAGAGGAGGATCAGATGAACGTGCAGTGCATGAGGCCACCAGTCACACGCTGAGCAAGGACGAGGCATCGCCCAGCACGCCCAGCGGGAAACAGGAGCACCCTTAGAGCCAGCCCCAAGCTCCACAAACCGGTACAGCCCATCCCACAAGGATCTGGGCTTGCGCCCTTCAGTGGCCATTCCTCAGGGTAGTTTTCGGTTTGTAAATTCCTTAATGTTTGTAGCTAGAATGAATAATCTCATATGAAAACCTGGGGTTTTTAAAAATCCCCATCGTTCCGTGAGAAGCACTGTTTTTTCTAACCAGTTTGTTTTCCCTTTACTTCAGTATCTCTTCCCGGCCAAAAAACAGAAGTCAGTCAGAGGCAGATGGCTAGAATGGAAATTTTCCTTGTGGATAATTGGAGTTCAATTCAGTTTTGCAAGCTACTGACAAAGGGGCCGTATGAAGGCAAACGTTGCTCAGGTTAGCCGTAGGCAGCCGCAGTGTGAGGTGTTTCCCGGGAAGCAGGCACTGCGCGACCTGACCCTTTCCAACGGGCTCCCTCTTTTCCTTGCTTTTATCCATAAAAAGGGTTCGGCTTTTCCGTTCCGTGCAGCCGCCCCGCCGGAGCCCCGAGCCGGCCGCTCCGCGGGCTGTGCCCGGGGATGGCTCAGGGAAGGGGACACGGCTGGGAGCCCAGCGGGGCAGAGCGGGGCCGGGCCCCTCCCGCGGGCGCGGGGCGCGGATCGCGCACGGGCCGCTGTCCCGGGCCGGGCGTTGGGCACGATTGTGCCGGTGCCGGGCCGGGGCCGCCCCGCCGGAGGCG
>VXAX01005558.1:184526-267086 GCA_013399835.1 Leptocoma aspasia | reverse complement strand
GGGGCTGCCGCCCGCGCGTGGCTGCGGGACGGCGGCGCCGGCCCCGCTCCCGCGGCGGTCCCGGCGCGGGGACTCGGGAGCACCTGCGGGAGCGGCGCCGTGTGCCGCCGCCCATTGTGTCGGTGATGAGTCACGCAGCAGACGGGGATGCGGCGGTGAGGGGCCGCGCGGGGCCGGGAGGATTCCCGAGCCCGGAGCACACCCCAGCGTTGTGGGGATGGCAAGGGCCGCCCGGTCCGCGCTCCCCGCCGGCTCGGTGACAGCTCGGGTGCTGCTGCCCAGCCCGTGACAGTCCCCTTGCCACCGCCAGCCCTGTGCCGATAGCGGCTTCGGGCTTACAGGTGGGCTGTGCTCAGGGTGCAGCAGTAAAACACCCGGGGCTCCACCTCTGCAGGCTGCCGGGTTTGTCTGCTGCTGCTGGGAGACAGCTCCCGCTGCTCCCCGCCCCGTGAGCGGCTCCGACAGGCTGTGCTCCGGGCTACAGAGCAGCAGGAGGGACCTGGCTTGTTGTGCTGGGCAGCTTCCGAGGCAGGAATTACCCCTGGGCAGGGTAACACAGCAAAGAAGAGACACCCTGCAGGTTTCTCAGCTCCAGGAGCGGCTCACAGGGATGTGTGGGGATGCGGTGTTACACACAGCCCCTGCAGGCCGGAGCTGCCACCACGAGCGTGCCTTGGGCTCTGGGGGCTGCTGGGGGGCACAGTCACCGTGCCTGCTGCACGGACACGTAAGGGCCGGGCTGCTTGCAGCAGCGTCACCGCAAACGTGGCCACTTCAGGGAAGTCTGAACACCAGGAAGACTTTGGCACAGGAGGGAGGAGCCCTGCAGTGACCTTTGGGTGGCAGGAAGATGTCAGGGGAGAGCACAAGGAGAGGAGCAGCTGGGAAAAACTAGGGAGTAATGAGTAAGAACAGTAAGACTGGGTTGGCTTCCTTGCCTTGTCTTCTTCTTGTCCCCCCCCGTTGAGATCTTGTGTTTTGCAAAGTGTTATACCCCCAGTTACACTGTGGAACTCCAGTGGTCCAGTATGGCCTGAAAATCAATCCATTTTGGGAACAGCAGTAAAAAATATATACTGAACTCATGTAAGGGCTGCTGGGTCTGCAGCTGACGGCAGTGCCTGCTGCTGTAACCCTCTTGCTGTAAGGATGTTGCTCCCAAGCATGTAAACACTCATTTACATGGGCACAGACCCACAGCCTGGAGTCCCTTCTCTGTTATATGCAAGCTCCAGAGACATTTGACTTGAATGAGAGGGTGCTGATTTCTTTGAATTTAGATTAATCCAAGAATGTTTCATGATCTAAGAAAAACAAATTTCTTTGTCATTGTAAGTAACTCATACTTGTTTTCTTAGGGTTTTTCCCATAGATACTCATCTGTGACTATCCAGCTTGTGTTTGCTGCTCTCCTGATGCTGCACAGTTCATCCACACCATTCCTTTCCTGAGTGGTGCCAGCGCAGGCAGTGACCCTGCAGCAAGCACAGTTCTGGGCTTTTCCATCTCACCTACTTGCCACTTGGGCATGCTTAGCTGCCTGGGAGTGATAATGGTGTGTGGTGGCCAGACAGGTCTGCTGTGGCTGTGGTGCCACCTTCCTGGTGCCAGTGGGTGAGGAAGAGAACCTGCTCAGGTGCCGCGTCCATGGTTGGGCAGTGGCTCGGTGCTGTGCTCAGTGTGGTCTCTCCCTGCTGCCTTTCAGCAGATCTCGTCAGTATAGTGTTGGGATGCAGCTCCAGAAACCTTGTGGGGCTTTTTGGCCACCGCTGGCTTCTGTCTCACCAGGGTGCACAGACAGGTCCCAACCATCCCAGGCTGCGTGGCCTTGGCCTCGCTGGCTGCTGCAGGCAGCACACCCACCTGGGTTTCTTTCAGGGCTGGTTAAAGCACCTCCCAGCACACAGTGTGAGTTTATCTATTTCCAGAGGCTTCCAGGAGAGCTGCGCTGCAGTTCCGAGGACAGCAGTACCATAGTGACATGCTTATTCTGACAATTGGACTTTGACTTCAGGAAGAGCCTTGCTCTGTGACACAGCAGTGTCTGAATTTTGGGGGTGGCAAGGATAATTGTCACAGTATTGCAAGGACAACTGCCTTGGTGCAGCCAGTTCAGGTGATGGTGGTGACTCCCTGTTTTGATGGGCAGACACCCTTGATTCTTCCCTCTTTTTCAACTATGGAGATAGGGTTCTAGAGGGTAATCTGCACATTTCCATTCATTTCCTTGAGAAGAAAGCTGGCTAGAGTGAGCAGCCTGTGGAAGCAGCCCCTGGCACAGCCCTGGGATGAAGGTGCAGCAGTGAGCCCTTGTTCTCATCACAGGGTCGAGGAATGTTACCTGGAGCAAGCGTGCTTACCTAACAGGCTGGCTGTTATCTGCCAGATCCAGTTCTGCCATGACTCACTGAACTCATTTCACCTGTCCATGCTCCCTTGCTGGCTGTGTAACACCTGACCTGTAGACTCAAGGCAGCCTGCAGAGCACTTGCCAGCAGTGGGTGAAGTGGGGTCTCTGAGTTAATTCTGTGGGCACATCTGTGGTCTTTTTGGTCTGTTTTAAGGATACATAGTCTGTTTATAATACTGTTTATTAAGTCAGTTCATGTTTACTGTTCTTTTCCAACCCGTACATTTAAGGCACGTTCTGGTTCACTGTTCCTGCAGTGTGTGCCTCTGTCTCTGGGCCAGAAGCAGGGACAGTGGTGTCCACGTGTGCGTGGGAGCAGGTGGGTTGGGTCCTGCCTGTCCGCAGGAGCTTCTTCAATAATTCTTGAGGGTCTTTCCCTGCTGTGTTCCAGAAGCTGCAATGGTTTTGCTGAAAGTAAATGCTTCCTTGTAAGCCACGTGTCTCAATAAAGCACTAATAAAGTGTGTGCTTCCTAGATTTTATCAGGCAAGAGGTTCACCTTGTCATTTCTCTTAATTGGTTTCAGGTTTGGATGCCAAGGTCACTGGTTTCACTAGTGGTCTGTACTGGTTGGTGCTAAGGAGGAATAGGTCACATGAAGGCTGATGTTCCTTTGCCTTTAGAGATATGACATAAAGGTGTCATCATCCTCTGGCTGAGATCTGAGCATTGTAGTGGTTAGCAGTGAATGGTGACCCAGTCTGCAGATGAGGTGTGAGCGTGTGACAGCAGTGGCAGTGCTGAAGATGGCAAGGAGAGTCTCAGGTAGGGGTAGGGGTGTCTGAACCCCTGAAACTGACCCCAGCTAGGCTGGCTTAGCTCTTGCTTCTCCCTGGTGTATTGTGAACTTCTGAGTTCTAATGGTGAAGCATTTCAGGTTCCTTTGCACAGAGTGCTCCTGAAATACAGTTCAGTTGGTCTTTGAGGTGCTAGTGAGGCCCAGTGTGTGTGGGGAGGAGAGGACACGGACCCTTCAGTACCAGGCTGCAGTCTGAACACAGCACTGAGAGCAGCAGGGCAAGTGGCCCTGAGGGAGTGCCACCGAGTGCCTGGCAGCCAGCTCCGTCCTGAGGGCACGGCCAGGAGCCAGAGAGCTTTGGGAGCCTTGCCTTGGGTCTGCCATGGTACTGGTAAAGAAACAGCAGTGCCAAGGGGTGGACACCAAACTGCAAAGTTTTAGCTAAGGTGGGAGAGAAAAGTGGGGCTTGTGCTGTTGTCAGCTGAAATTCAGAAAGAGTCAGAAAAGGGTCCCAATATCAAAGGGTTCTGAGTCCTGCAAGATTCTTCCTGAGCCTGGAAGTGCCTGTGGCTGTGTGCTGCAGCCTCTGGTGTCAGCAGCATTTGCTGTGACTCAGAGCTTGCTTGGCTGATGCTGAGCTTTGCTGGGCTCCAGTTCTGCTGACTGTTCTTATCTCTCCCTTCCTGGTTCTCCCCTGCAGAGCCAGGGACCTGCAGAAACAGAAACCAACCTCCAGGCTCCAGCCTGCCCTTCCTCTTGGTGTGACTGTCCCCCTCCAGGGCAGCCTTGGGAGTAGTAAATACCTGGAGACTCTTCTGTACCCAGCACTTTCCTGGTAGGAGCCTGGAGTGACTGCTGCAGGTGACACTGCTGCATATCCAGAGTGACACCCAGGGCACTCCTCTCCAGGGCTGGAGCAGTTCAAGGTATGCAGGATAAGCTCCCAGAAGCGTTGAATGATTCATAAAAACACTCAGACCATTCAGAAAATGACACCACAGAACTGCCTCACTGTTCCTGGAGTGAGAGATGTTCTCCATTGAGCACACACAGAGGTGGGATGCTTGGCTGTGCAAAGGCACACACCCTTGACAAACTTCCTGCTGATAGTGTCCCTGATGAGAGGCAGGAACATTCAAAGGGCACTGACATCCCTTAGGAGCTGCTGCTCCAGCATGGTTCCGGGCCATGCCCTGGCTGCTGCAGGCCCAGGCTACTGGCCCAAGGGCACGTGCAGCTCTGCCCGCTGCTCCCTGGCTGGCGCTGGCAGCAGTGCCTGTGACAGATGGATGGCATTTCCAGGGCAGGGAAAAGGGACAAGGTATATTTAAATGCAGCAGATTATTAGGTAACAAAGAGTGCCTGGTACTGTGTACTCGGACTGTCGAGGCCCTAAAATAGCACCAGGCCACTAGTCAGGGGTGCTGACCCTGTTTCTGTCTCCTCCCAGGACAGGATTTGCTGTTCTGTCCCCTGGCTGCCGGTGTTGTTGTCACTGCCTGGGTGGCACGGCCAGGGACCTGAGGTGCCTGCTCTCGCCATGTGAGTCTGCTGGCAAGCAGAGTGGTGTGGGCAGGGTGGGATTCCAGGACCCCCTGTGCTTGGGCTGGTTCAGGACCAGTTCACTCCTATGGTTTGTTCTGTCCTCAGTCTTGTTAAGTGTGAAGAATGAGTGGAAATTACACATAATTTTGAGGTGCACCTTTGGATGCTTGCCCAAGGGGATGGCCTGAGCCTTGGCTTTCTGTGTATGGGTTTGCAGGAGTTCCCGTGCTGAGTGTGCCACAAGGGAAGGAATGAGCCTTGCATGTGTCTGGCGTGTGTCTGAGCACACACCACGCTGATCACCCATCCTTGAACTGTATCTGTGACCAGACGTGGGTGAGCTTCCTTCATATGGGAAAACATAGAGCTTGGGGGACTTTCTTCAAAGGGTGTCTTTGGTTTGTGTGCAGGGTGTGAGTGGAAAGCGAGCAGGACACAGATCTTCACCACCCAGTGGGGAGGGTTTCTGTCCAAAGAGGTGGCTCAGTGCCCTCCGGTCCTTTTGCTGGGGTTGGGAGCATGGGTCCTTTCTGCCTGTGGGTAAATCAGACCCAAGAGGACAGTGGCTCTTCAGCGTTAGATTTTGGCTAAAAAAAATCCTTGGAATAAAGTCTTTAGCTCAAGGGAGCAACACCAAAGGCCTTGCTGGCAGGTTGTCAGCAGCCCGAGGGCTGCACCTGCTTCCAGAGGCATTTACATAAATAGTTGTGATCAGTAATGCCTGCTTTAACCTTGCTTCCCTGTTCTCTCCCTTCCCCGGTGAGAGTTCTGGTTGCAGGAGTTCCCCACTCCGTCGGTGCCTCCCGGGTGTCCTGGCTGGACACTGCTCCGCCGTGGCCGTGCCACCTCCAGCAGCCCGGGCAGGTCCTGCTGTCCCCACCAGAGCCCGGCAGTGCCACGGCTTCCCGTTCCGGAGTGCTGTGCTGCTCCCTGCTCCAGGCCCGGCGCAGCTGGCCGGCTGGAGGGAGCTGTGCGGGCTTTGGGTGCCCTGTGCCGGGGAGGCGGTGCCGCTCGCTCCGGCCGCTCTCCGTGAGTCAGCAGCTCCTCGGTCTTGGCTTTCCTCCATTGCATGGGCTCTGGCTGCCAACCAGCAGCAAAGTGGAGCAAAAGATCTGCACACAAAGGGCTTTTCTTTATTAGTTATTAATGTTTTAGAACTGAACCACTCCGAAATTGTTGGTAGCTAAGATTTGTGTCTGCATTAGGGGATTCCTGCTGGGGTTTTTGCCACCCTGCGCTGCTTCGCTTCTTCCTTTAAGGAACTGTTGATAATACCCTGAAATATTTTGAGAAAATACAGATAAATGCAGCTTTAAGGCTCAGCTGCTGCTTAAGCAACTTCCCTCCTGTTTTGGAGTCAGTCAGATGTTTTGCTCACTCACCCGCTACTTGTGCTGCAGAAGTTGAATGAAAACTTTGGATTTGAGTCTCAGGCAGCCCTGGGAAGAGTGCTGTATGGATGTGAAACGCTTCCTGATGACAGAATTGCATGTGGTGCTTTTGTGAGTGCTGCAGGGTCAGACTGGGGCTGCAGCCCCAGTGCTAGAGGTGGGTCCAGAGGGTGGTTTCTCCAGGTGTGGGTTCAGGACAGTGTTTACCTTGGCAGCTGGCTGCTTGACCTGGCTCGTGTGCTCCTAAGGGAGGTTGAGCTGTGTTTGGGCTGTGCTGCAGCTGAACTTCAGGAAATTGTGTTGGCTGAATCTGGGTCGGTGTTGCTGTGCAGTCACACGTACCAAAGGGCATTCAGAATAGGGAGTAAGAGTTCTGCTCCCTTTGTTGCTCTCTGTAGTTTTTGCACTATGCCCCTCAAAATCAGAAGATGGGTTAGAAAGTATCCCAGTAGTGGCAGGGCCCCTCCAGGGTGGTAAGGGCTGGGCAGCTCTGTGCCTGGTGGGCCCCTGGTGGGCATACTTGCTCTTCTCTCTAATTTCCTAAATACACATTCTGACTTCAGTGTTTCAGTCGAGCCAAAGCTTCTCCTAGGAGAGGCTCCGTTGGGATGTTTCTTAGAGCTTCCTCTGAATTACCTGATATTGGTGACTATATAAGACAGAAAACCCAACTGTCCACGTCCTTCCCCTAATCCCTCCCTTGATAAAATAAGGTGTTATTTTCCAAATATTTGTATATTACTGTGACGAGGTTGCTGCACCACCTTTTGTTGCAGCTCCTCAGAGGTTGTCAGGCGTGGGATCTGCTGAGCCTCCCGGATGGTGGGTTTGGAGATATTTGATTAAGGCTGCGCAATGTCTAGATGCCAGGGCCACTGGCGCCACAGGACTTATATAAATAAATTTTGTTTGTGCCATGTTCACGCAATTAGAGCCAGAGCCCTGGATTGCATTTGATGAGGTTTATTTTGCTAGTCGGGCCACACAGATTCCATTTACTTTGTCTGCTGTTCTGAAAACATACAGGAACTTATACACATCAAAGCCAAGTTTAAGAGTTTGATTAAAATCCACAGCAGTAAAGAGGTGCCCTGATGTGTTTGTACCAGTGCAGTGTCCATTGACCTGGGATTTACTCAGGATAGTATAAAATCCAAGGCATTTTAACTTATGGATCCTGCCCCATGCTGGTCGTAGGCTGCTCCCAGGCAAGGTCAGGGAAGCGCCATTGCTCACTGTGGGTTTTTCTCTTTCAGAGGAGAATGAGAAGCATGAGAAGCTCTGCCTGGAGAGGGAGCAGGAGCAGAAGAAGGCGGGCAAGGCCAGCGTGCCACGGGCCAACAGCACCCTATCCCCAGAGGAGCCCCGGAGCGAAGTGCTGGTGCCCATCTCCCCCCCGGGCCCGGTGCCCCTGCCGCCCCCGCCCCTGGCAGCTCCCATTTCGGTCATTCCCATCCCAGTTGTCACCAGTTCCCCGCAGCAAGCAGCCCAGGCCGCCCTGTCGCCGCCGCTGGTGCAGCGCCACCAGCCCCTCGTAAGCACTCCCAGCGTCCCCAAGGAAGCGCCGTCGGTGGCTCCGGTGATCCAGCGGCCGCCGGGCCCGCACCTGCCCGATGGCAAAGCCACGAGCCCGCCGTCGGGCAGCCCCAAGCAGCTGCAGCACTACGCGGCGCCGGTGCTGGCCATCTCCCAGCACCATGTGGTCCCGCAGCCCATCCAGCCCCTGCAGCACCCCGCGGCGCCCGCGCCGCTCGGCGCGCTGAAGCTGGCCCCGGCAGACGACATGAAACCCATCGAGCTCAAGAAGAGAATTGGAGGGTGAGTGCACCGTGCATGGGTAGGCATCCAGGAGGGACCAGGCAAAGCTGCGTCTCTCTGGAGCGGCTCCTGCTTCTGCAGAGTGTTGTCAGATCAGAAATGCCAAGACCTGTGGATGTTTAATGTGTTTGAATTGCTGAGAGCAGGGTTTTTTAGCTTGATGGGTTTTTATTTTCCTCCCTCACTCCATACTGTAAGATTTTGTATAAGGATTTTTTTTTTCCAGGCCAGAACTGTGTTAGGAAGCAAGTCCCAGCCCTGCCTGTATGATCTCAAGTGATGTCTCGTGTTATGTTTGGCAAAAGATCACTGCTTGTTCTGGTCAGGGAAATCAAAGTGCGCTGCTGCTTCTGGGAGCTTTCTTGAAAACTAGAGTGGGATCTGGGAGATGTTATTCTGAGGACAGAGATCACCTAAGTTGCTGTTCCAGTTTCTCAGTGCTGTAAGTGCTAAGAGCCTCCTGCTTGCTCAGAATCTTGCAGCTGGAAGGGGCTGAATGCTATTTGGTCTGCCCTCACCCTCTGACAGGACTTGTGGCTCTGATGTTGCTCCAGGTTAGTGTTTGTCTGGCTTGTTCTTAAGGACTTTGGCTGGTGAAGACCCTGCCTTCTCTGTAGGTGGTTGTTTCCAGACCACAGTATCCCTGTAGGGAGTCTGGTATTACTGCTTGTGGGCTGAGAGAACAAACCATTCCCTTCTTTGCAGCAGTTTTACCTGTTTCCTTTGGCCCCTCAGTTTTCCTGCAGCATAAGTGACCTGGATCTGTTCAGTCTTCCTCCTGGCTGAGCTGTCTGGGCCTCTGGCTGTTCTCCTGGTGCCTGCAGCAGGGGGATGTCTCTTGGAGATGGTGTGTGAGTCCCGTGGGGGCTGGAGGAGGTGTATAGTGGACAGAAAAAAGATTCATAGTGTCCATTGGGATATAAAGATCCCAAAATGCATAGAAAGAAACAGCAAAAGTAATGCAGATAGGAGTTTATGAAGATACAGGCTTCAGTAAAATGCCAGTGTAATTCCTCTGAGAAGATTGGGATCTTCAGAGCCTGTCTGCTGCAGGAAGGGTCTGTCGGTGTGTGCACTAATGGAGAGAGCCTGTCACTGGTGCTGCGTGGGTTCAGGGAGCTGTGGAGGTTTCTGCCAGCACGGGGGTACCAGGGCAGGCTGCACAGGTTTGGCTGCCTGGGCTGTGGGCAGTGGGGTGGCTGCAAGTGCACCCACAAACTGCTGCTGTGCTGCCAGGCTGAGCTTTGCCCTGGGAGGTGAGGGGGCTATGGTGCCAGTGTGGAGAGCAGCATCACCACTGCTTCCCCCCAGAATTGCTCCATAAGCACAGAAAAGATGTCTTTTTCAACCTGTAAATGTTTCATGGGAAAATGCTGTCAAATATTTGTGGCAGTTTATTAAATATGATTACCTTAGTGTCCTGTATTTTCAGTCAAAGGCAAATAATTACTTTGCACAGTGTATGAAAGACTTGAAATCTCCACATCTGCTAATGTACCTTCTCACTGCTGTAGCTGAAAAATTGAGATAACATGTATTTGTTTGGCTTTTCCTAAAAATATTCTTCTGATTCAGAGAGTGGGTGGACTCAAAACCCTAAAACCAGAAACTCACGCTGGTTTTTCCTTGAGCAGTGACTGGAGAATTCCTGTATTGCTTCATTCCATGTTTGTCCTCAGCTGTGTTGTTTCACGCACAGTAAAAACCCAGAGCAGCTGGAAGTGTCTGCCCCATCCCATATGCTTGAGTTTGAAACTGCACAAACCTTGTCCCACTGGAGTGTAGGCATGGATCAGAACCAGGTCAGAATCTGGGCTCTCTGGGTCTGTACAAACACTTCAAATTCATACTTTGTGTCTTTTCCTGTTGTTGGTAGTAGCCATGTCTACATAGATACACACACATCACACCTGTTTGTATCTTCTGTGCACTGTGTGCACAATGCTTAGTTCATCTGATGCACATGTGAAGTAGGGAGTTTATCTTGAAACAGTATGGCAGAAATATATATGTACTTAATGTTAAACCAGTGATATCTGAACACTTCTACTGCTTTTGCATCTTGATATACAGACACTGCTGCAAGCACAGGTGCACGGCAGGAGTTTTCAACCTGACACTGAGCTGATCTTTGTTCTGTTTGGGTTACAGGGTTGGGACCAGGGAAGTACATAATAAATTGGAGAAGAACAGGTGCGTAGAAAGCCAGGGGTTTGGGTTTTTTAATTGTAATTCCCCTACCTTTTTTTGGCCTATAGTCTGTCAATATTTGTTTGGCTTTGGCGGGTTCTTGTTTGCTTGTTTGTTTGCTTTTTTTTTAAACAGATAACCTGAATAAAATTCTTAGTGACTTTTACTGAATCTTGCAGTATTGCTTGGCTTTCTTATAGCTCAATTCTGCATTTCTTGCTTCCCAATATGTTCTGTTTAACTGCACCATTGCATCCCAACCACCCTGATCCTGCAAAGCAATAACAGTGCATAACAGTGTGACTCTCTTTTGATCTAAAAGGAGTAAAATACCCCAAATCAGGGGTCAGTGTACAGTGTGAATACAGAATAAACATCAGTTTCTGACCCAAGACTCTTACAAGCCTGACTAGCTAAATTGGAAATATGGTGACAGTGAAAGCACCAGCACAGCGAGATGAGACATTTCATTTAAGGCTGCAGAGTGTTCCTAACAAAGCTGGGACAGAGCCCAGGCAGTCTCTGCTGTGCTGTGCTGGGGGCTGCTATGCACAGGTGTAGGTGCTTTGCTGGATTAAGGCCCCAGTTAAGCTCTCCCCTCTGGTGGGATTGGTTTCTGGTGTGTCTCCTGGCAGCTGACGACCCACCTGTGTTTTCTTTAGACGTGCACATTTGAAAGAGTGCTTTGAGACATTGAAGCGCAACATCCCCAACGTGGATGACAAGAAGACCTCAAACCTCAGCGTCCTCAGGAGTGCCTTGCGATACATCCAGGTACGGGGCTGGGGGCAAGCACAGCAAAGCAGGAGGGAAACTCCCCTTCTGCAAGTTCCAGGTTTACCACTAATCATCCTTAGCAGTGGAGATGGCAGGGAGCAGATAATCCAGATGATTTTACAGATCCTGGCTGAGTGAACTTCAGTTGCTCCTTTTGGGCTCAGGTGAATTTTAATATGTATGGTTTGGGGAGGTTTTCTGTTTGCTTAACCAAAAGAAAGATTTCTGTAAAGATATGGTACGTCTCAAATTTTTGATGAGATGGACATGTGAGTACAAGTCATTTGCTTGGAGGCAAGGAAAGCCTGGAATCTGAGGTTGCAGCATGAAGCTGTTGGTGGATGGGGCCACCACCAGGAGTGAATCTGGGAGAAAGCACAGGTAGAAATCAGTTGTGTTTGTAGCTGGAGGGAAATAAGTGTTTGCTTGTTTAATGTTTGTGAAAGTGGTTAATGGTAGCACAAAAGAAATTGTTGTAGTTGTCCCCTGTGAATGTGACATCAGTAGCATGTAATGCAATTAAAATTCATCTGGAAACTGGAATAGTTGCTGCATTTATAGTGCAAATAGAGAGCCAGTACACCTTGTATGTTTTGACTGGAATAAAAAATGCTGAGGATTGATCACAGGGGTCTTTTCCACAGTAAAATGTAATCTTTCCTCACTTTCTTCCCATTTTTCCTCAGTCACTCTCAAACACCATTTCTGTCTGGTGTTCAGAAATTCACTTCAGCTTTGCTTTGGAGAGTCAGTAATGCCTCAGAATTAGATCAGCTCAGCCCTTCTCTTAGTTTTCACCAACAACTTCCCTCAGAGAGACTTTGGTTGGGGCAAATTTTGACTGTACCCAGCCACTCTCTGTGTTGCTCAAAAAAGTGGTTTTTGGGGGTGTGGTTCTATCGAAGCCTAATGGGCTTTAGAGAAGATCTGAGCCTTTCTTTGGATTTTGGCAGGCTGATGTTGTAGTTTGCAGGAGGAACCTCTCTGATGGCCAGTCTGGGGTGCGCAGTCCTGGGCCAGGACCAGCTGTCCGTGGCTGGCTGGCTGGCTGTCGGTCGGTCAGTGTGCCGTCTGTCTGTCGGTGTGCAGCCTGTCAGTCAGTGTGCAGTCTGTCTGTGGCAGTCAGTCAGTGTGCAGTCTGTCCGTGGCTGTCAGTCAGTCAGTGTACAGTCTGTTAGTCAGTGTGCAGTCTGTCCGTGGCTGTCAGTCAGTCAGTGTACAGTCTGTTAGTCAGTGTGCAGTCTGTCCGTGGCTGTCAGTCAGTCAGTGTACAGTCTGTTAGTCAGTGTGCAGTCTGTCCGTGGCTGTCAGTCAGTCAGTGTACAGTCTGTTAGTCAGTGTGCAGTCTGTCCGTGGCTGTCAGTCAGTCAGTGTACAGTCTGTTAGTCAGTGTGCAGTCTGTCCGTGGCTGTCAGTCAGTCAGTGTACAGTCTGTTAGTCAGTGTGCAGTCTGTCCGTGGCTGTCAGTCAGTCAGTGTACAGTCTGTTAGTCAGTGTGCAGTCTGTCCGTGGCTGTCAGTCAGTCAGTGTACAGTCTGTTAGTCAGTGTGCAGTCTGTCCGTGGCTGTCAGTCAGTCAGTGTACAGTCTGTTAGTCAGTGTGCAGTCTGTCCGTGGCTGTCAGTCAGTCAGTGTACAGTCTGTTAGTCAGTGTGCAGTCTGTCCGTGGCTGTCAGTCAGTCAGTGTACAGTCTGTTAGTCAGTGTGCAGTCTGTCCGTGGCTGTCAGTCAGTCAGTGTACAGTCTGTTAGTCAGTGTGCAGTCTGTCCGTGGCTGTCAGTCAGTCAGTGTACAGTCTGTTAGTCAGTGTGCAGTCTGTCTGTGGCAGTCAGTCAGTCGGCGTGCAGTCTGTCTGTGGCTGTCCGTCTGTCGGTGTGCAGTCCTGGCTGTCCATCAGTCAGGCGGTGTGCAGCGCTGGGCCGGCATCGGGAGGAGCGGTCGGTCAGACGGCGGTGGCACTCCTGCAGCGGTGGCACTCCTGCAGCAGGGCAGGGCGCTCCTGCACTGGGCGCTCGCCTGGCGTGGCAGGGAAGGTCACGGTGACCTCGGGCCATAGCAGTGTCCCCCCCACGTGTGTGGGGAGCACATGGCGAGCACAAGGCCTCGCTGGCGTGGCGGGGCTGCCAGCAGCGAGCTGGCACTGACCCGGCACCCGAGCAGGGCTGGCTCGCTGCCCCGCGGGCGGTGACACGGCACGGTGACGTTGTGCAACCTCCTCGCCGCATCGCCGTCTCCTCCTCATCCTCTCTGGCAGCTGCTCAGGGAGTATCCCCAGCACTGTTTTCCTTGGCAGCGCCAAAGCCGCGGGTCTGTGACTCAGTCACAGGATTCACTTGTGCTAAAAACTTGAGCGCTGTGTATTTGCCTGAAAAAAACCCAGGTTGTTAGAAATCTGATTTGAAATTTCAGCATTCAGAAACAAAAATCGTCTTTTAAAAATTTTTTTACTGCAGTTTGAATTAAGGTTTGATCTGTTTCAACAAAACTAACATCTATCAGTGTGGGGATGGCCACTGATCATGTGCCAGGCTCCGTGTATTTCACTCACAGGCTCAGTGCTTCCCTTGAAAAGAGAACAGGACAATTGTACAAAAGAGATTTAAAAGTAAAAAGTCTTACTCTCAGGATAGCAAAGTAGTTTTTCACTAAAGGGAAAAAAAAAGCCCAAGAAACTGAAACCCAAATGAGCCTCGCAGGGGAGGAGCACAGCGCAGGCCAAAGCTCTGCACAGCGGCTGTTTTGCTCCTGCAGGCACTGTGACAGTACACTGATTGTTGCAGCCTCTCTTCCTACAAAATCCTTCCTTCCCCCCTTCCCAGCTGGAACTTCTTAGAAACAGGCTGTTTGTTTCCTTGGCTGGATTTAAGTATTTGTATCTGCATCAAATCAGATAAGTTAGAAAGTTAAATTCTGAACTTCCCATAGATCCATCATTTTAATTTATCCTTGGACCTGGGCTTGTGCTCTGCAACAGTAAATTAGAATATGCAATTAAGCACACTGTTGCACAAAGGAAATGGGGCCCAACGCAGCTGGAAGTTAATAATCCCTTTAGCTGGTGATTCAGCCTGAGGCAGTGTGGGCTGTTGTGCTGCGGCTCTCAGCTCAGGAGGGTGTTCTGGTGGGTCCAGCAGCAGAGTGGGCTCCAGACCCCAGCACACACCTCCAGCCCAGTCTGTTTGTTACCTGGGCCACCTCGGCTCATGTTCTTCACTCTCCTGTCTGCACAACCTGAGTGAAAATGCTGCAGACCTCTGGCAAGTTTGTAAGATGCAAAGAGCAATGTGGAAAAAACCACAGTGAGAATAAAATGCTGTTTGCTTTGAGAGAGCAGAGCGCTGTCCCTGTCCTGCTCCTGAGCAGTGTCCCCAGCAGAGGACAGGCCTGTCCTCCCTGAGCCCTCTGGCTCTGCCCGTGCCAGGGAAGGGGCAGCGGGGAGCGTGGCCCAGCCTGGCACGTGTCAGACATGGCTCGCAGCCCGTGCGGCTGGCCTGGGTTTGGTTCTCTCTGAGGGATTCCTTCCCCCTGGGAAATGGAATCATCCTCTTTGCAGGATAACTGAAGCCCTTAAGCAAGACTGCTACTCCGTGTTCTCAAAGTGGGCCTGTCACTGTGGCACCTGAACACCCTCCAGGTTCGGGGGTTATTTTCTATTGTACATTTAGTGTCAGATGACATCCAGGTGATTTGCTCACCAGGTGACACTGGGACAACTGGCACACAGCCCAGCCCAACCCGTCAGTCTTGGGCTGTGCTGCAGGTCCTGCTTGTTGGCCAGTTTCCCTAGTACAGCTGAAATGCTGACTAAATAACGATGTGCTTTCAAAATCTGAGATGCAGCTGAGCTTCCCAGGGCATGCCAGAGGCAAAGAGCAAAAGCCTTTGGAAGGTGTGGAAGCAGTGTGTGATCCCAACCCCTGCACGTGCTGCTCGGGTATGGCAGAGGCACCGGGGGCTGCTCTGGTGACACGTAGGCCGTGGTCCTACAGAGCAGTTTTGGCTCTATTTGTGAAATAGGCTTTGCTTACTAATTCACAGAAGTCCTCTGGCAGTCCTGCTTGTGGTGTTAGGGGAAAACATAGCTGTAGTGAACTGAGGATTTATAGTATGGCCTGTTTGTCGTTATTACCTTGGGAAGGGGCAAGAAGGGGGAAATTTCCTTATGACTTACCTGTGCTCACCACTGCTACCAATCATTTATGGTGTTTAAGTTGTTTATCCTCATCTCATCTCATCTCCCTTGGCTTCTCAAACTGCCTGAAGTAACAATTGTGCACCTACAAATGATATTGTTTCCTATGCATGCCAACAATAATCAACAGATTTGACTCCCTTCAGGGTAGAATGAATCCAAAATACTATCCAAGGATGCCTAAGTAGTGCATGTAAAAATCGTTTGTGAAGCCCTTTTTAAGATGATCTTGTGGACATGTGAACAGACCAGATACTGGTTTTACATGGGTTACATTTTCCTTTTAAGATTCACAGCATCTCTTTGTATTTTAGTTTGTTTCAGTTATCGGTCACTTCACTGGTGCCTGAGCACAATCATTCATCCCTGTCTGTATGTAGAGGACCAGAACAAGACCAGTGGATTTTTGGGTCCCATAGCAGTGCTTGATTTGGGATCTGGGTGTTGATGGGGGCAGAGGTCCCTGCAGCCATGCCAGACCCTGGTGCAGGGAGGTGCTGGGCTGCAGACACAAACCCACAGGTCAGACAATGGTTGTGGTTAGACCAGAACTCATTTACATTCAGGCACTGTTGTGACTGGGTTATTGATCGAAATGCATAAACCAAACCGTGCTGCTGAATCCTGTTAAGTTCCCCACCTTGACGAGGATAGCTGTACTGTTATTTTTTATTCTGTGCCAGCTATGAGGTGAATAGACTCATCTTCTGTAAAACTTGTCTAGTAGGAGTCGGGTCCATCAGTACCTGCTGTGCCTCCCTCACGTGAGCAGCATTCAGATGCCAAGCTGTGCTGCTCCATGTTGTTTACCTGATCTGATCCACTGATTCTATCTTGTCTAATTAGCCTGAATCTCAGTGCCAGTAATGGAGGCCTCCAGCATCCATAGGCTGTGGTCATGCGACATGGTGTCATCTGTAGATTTCAGAAAGTGATGAGAAGTAAGACCTTCAAAAAACCCAATGTTTAATTCCCTGCTGTTCCTCCAGCTGCAGCAGAACCTGTCTGCAGGGTGGCTCATCCAGGGACCCATCAGGGCATTTATATTTGCAGGATTGGCCACAAAGCATGTCCTGTAATAGTGATTAAAATTGTCCAGCATTTGGGCTTTTGAGTGATTGGAGGCTGTTTCTTAACCATTGCTAAGAGGGATGGTGATTTTTTTTTAAAGTATCTCACTCATTACTTGTACATGAGAGTTTGGAAAGGGTGAATGGAATAGTAAATCTGTCAGTGTGTTTGTAATTGTCAGAGGATCCACACCTGTTCCACTGCTGTCATTTAAGCAGTAGTTTGAAGAAGCACTCAGGGTTGTAGAAACCAAACCAGCCTGTGAGTGGATTGCAGCACAGGGTTTGGGAATGCTGCTGTGTGTAGCTGGTGTGTTTGGGGGCTGTTGCTTGTTCTGGTTGCCACCTGCTGTCAGAGCTGGCATGGGAGGGGAGACAGCACATGGGCCCTAACGAGAGTAGTGATAATTACAGCTTGGTTGCATGGGCTCTATTTTATGTGGGACATGGCAGAAGTTGTCTGCCTTTGAAACACAGCAAAAGCCCCAAACAAAGCAAAGGCAAGCCCTCAGCCAGCAGAGGAGCTCCAGCCCTGGGGGAGCAGCAGTGCAGCGTGAGTGCCACGTGGCTGCTGTGCCAGCAGCAGTGCAGCCCCAGGCCCTCTGCAGACAGAGGTTTCCAGCCGGGCACAGCTCTGCCTCGTGGCCTCACACAGGTGCTGGAGTCCGTTGGCATTTGACAGCTGGGTTTTGTGTCCTCCCACTGCCACCGTGGCCCTGACAGGGAGGGAGATGGATGGAGAGAAATCCTCTGGTGACCCAGATCTGCTCTGTGGGCCGTGGGTGGAGCTGCTGGGGTGTGAGTAAGTGGCACTGACCTCCTTAGGTGGATGGGAAAGCAGGAAGGAGAGGTGGTGCGGGAGGATGGCACCATTCTCTGAGTCACCAGGACCTGGGACCTGCTGCTGTGTGGGGGAGTGCTTCTGTCAGAGCCCTTGGCTCTTGGGACTGCCATCACCTGCCAGAACTGTCTTTCGGGAGGTGTCCTCTCCCAGGAGAAGCCCTCACTTCCCTGCTCCCTGGACAGGGTCCCTTCAGGTGTGCAGCTTACCTGTGCCTTGTTGGCTGAGCCAAAGTGTAGGAGCAGGAGCAAGGGGAGGGCTGCAGCCAGGACCCATCCAGAGCTCTGCCCTGGCTCCTGCAGCAGCTGCTCAGGTCTGCCTGCAGATCTGGAAAACACGGAAGCACTGCAGCAAGTGGATGTAGGGATAAAGTGTCTGCTCAGAAATCTCCTCCTCGTCCCTGGCAGACAGCTCTGGCTGTGGCTCCAAGGTGTAAACCTGCCTGTTGCCCTCTGGAGCTACTGTCCATGTGCCATCACAAAGGCTTGGGAAGAGCTTTGGAGTCCTGCATCCAGCAGTTGTGTTAATAATAATCCTTTCTTGAAATGCAGCATGCTTCATTTCTGTTTGCAGAAGATGATGACACTTAATCTCAAAAGCATATCTCCCACAATTTTTTTTATTTCAATGTTTTTAAAAATTGAGTGCTGCAGAATTAAATTTGAAATTAAAAAATCTCAAGTTTTAATTTCCCAAATTATTTTAATTTGTTTGGGATCATTTTCTAAGTAACAAACACACCACAGTATTTCAGGGTCTTTGGGGCATCTGGAATCCACTGGAATCATTAGAAATGTCTCATTTGTTTCCTGAACAACAGAGACTGGTTAAAAAATAAAAACAGGAAAAGCAAAAGACATGACCAAACTTAACACCAAGTGATTGCAAGTCATGCTTCAGTTATTTTAAAATTGAATTTATTGTGTCCTTGGGAGTCATATCAAGGAATTAAACCAGATCTGTTTACCTGGTGGCAGCCAGCATGGGGCCAGTGACTGGCCTGGGGATAGGTCTGCTTTCCCCTGCTTTGTTGTACTGTGGGTTACAGTTGGTTGCTACCTTTTTTTTTGGTTTATTTTTGTGGGGTTTTTTTAGGTTTTTTTTTTGTTGTTGTTGGTGGTGGTGGTGGTGGTTTTTTGTTGTTTGCTTGTTCATTGTTTATTTTTTTCTGAATTTGTTTTTTGTCTTCCTGATTTGGATTGTTCCTCCCCTCTGCCCCAGTGACTGTTTGTACTTTGTCCAGAGTGTGGTGCTTCAGGAGGCTGACTCTGACAGGTCAGTGCAAACAGCCACGTTCCAGCCCTAGTTTTGGTCACAAATTATGGCCTGATGTCTTTTTTATCAGGAGCCTGAAGTGCAGTTATCAATGTGAAATGATAATTGTAAATACCAGTGCACGTTCTCATTTTCCGTGATTGCTCCAGGCGTATTTCCTATTCTGGGGTGTATTTCTGTCCAGAAGTTCATCCCTCCCCTTGCAGCCAGGTTGAGCAGTGGTGGGTGGTGCCCACCCTGCTGGGACCTGCTGAAAAGTGGGTGCACAAGGACATGCTCCTTCCCTGAGTCCCCGTGCCTGTGTGAGGGTGAGGTCACCTCCCGGGACACAGAGCACTCCTTGGCTGCCATCCCCATCCAGGGCCGGGTCACTGGCAAACACCATGGCCTGGCTCTTGGTGCAGGGGAGCCAGGGACAGTCTCTGGTTCACCTTGCAGGCTTTACTTTGGTTTTGGTCCTGCTGTGAAGTTTCAGATCTTGGGAGGCTGAAGCTGGGGCACGAGCCCTGGGAGCCTGGAGTCCTTGTCCTCCCATTTGCACACAGGCTGTGCCCTGTCCCAGTCCCTGGGGACCGGCCATGGTGAGACCCTCACCCCGTTCTCCCGGGGTGTCTGGGACCCTCCCGGGGCTGAGCACAGCCTGTTAACATCTAAGGGCTTTGGGTCAAGCCCCGTGTGATTTTAGCTTGTGTGTGGGGCAGGCGAGGCTGGTCCCGTGCTGAGCACGGGCTGCGTGGCACCGTGTGGCACGGGCTGCGTGGCACCGTGTGGCACGGGCTGCAGTCGGGGGTAGCTGTGGGTGGTGGCAGTGCGGGTGGCTGTGGCGCACAGGTGACGTCGGGCTGTGCTGGTGCCGGTGTGCCCCGCCTGTGTTTTGCTGTCGGTGGTGCCAGGCCAGCACATCCGGCATGGCTGCGGGATCTCATCTCCAGAGCCGGCAGAATGAAGCAGTTGCCATGGAAACCATGGCTTTGGTTCCCGTGGCAACCAGCCGGGTTCACACACGGCTGCTTCTTGCATCGGCGGGAGCGGGGCAGGGGCTGTCACCTTGCAGGCAGTGGCTGCAGGGGCTGGGGATGCTGGCCTGGCGCTGGGAGAGCTGGCTGCTGGCCGTCCCAGCCCCGCAGGCTCTGCCCCATGGCAGCAGGCCGGGGGCTCGGGGCGAGCGCTCGTGAGCAGCCTGCTTGTGGCAGCTGAGGGACACAGACAGCTCAGCACCACTCAGAGTAGGAATGCCCAGAACTGATAGGAGGGATGGAGAATCCACAAATCCTACAGGTGAGTGTGGTGCCTTGGCCAGTGGAGTTTTGGCAGTTGGGGCTGTTTGGGTTCCATCTGGGGCTCTGTGGGGACAGCTTGTTCCCCAGCATCTCTCTGGTCCTGGTTGGAGCATTTTTGGAGTCAGGCTGGTGGATTCTTGGTCCTGCTGTGAATCTCCTGCACCATGGCAGTCCCAGCAAGAATAAGATCGCTTTCTTAGGATGTAGGGATTTTTCCATTACATATAGGAATCAAAGCTCTGTGCAGCAGTGGAGAGCCTGACCAGCTGGTCTGGTCTGGTCTGTGCTGGAGGTCCCGCAGGTCAGTGGCAGATCAGGACTCCTTCTGGCCCAGCATGTCCCACTCTCTGGCACCAGCTGTGATCCCCAGAGCAGGGAGTTAAAGAATCTGGCTCAAAATTGCAAATCACTTTTCTGATTGCTTGTTGATGAGGTATTTTTAATCAGCAAATGTAAAAGAAGAAAAGACCTGAAATATGCTTTGGAAAACTCAAAATTGAAAGTGTTTTTAAACTGCTAATAAAATGTTTATGAGGGGAGCTGTGTCATAAGGCCTTTCAAACCTCACTAATGCCAGCTGCAGGGCCAGCAACATTCTTGAGGCAGGTGCAGGGAAGGTGTTGGGGGCATTATTTCCAGCCTTGACATGAGAGTGAGCAAGTTAATTACAGACAGCTATAAAATGGAAAATTATTTGCAGTGACAAATGACGTGCTACACAAGGAGAGCAATAGTTGGTGTATGGTTTGTTTACCAAATAATGACAGGGAGAAGCACACAAGGACCAAATAGTGGCTCCAAACCAGCCAGGATAGTGGGCACAAAGTGAGGAAGAGTTACCACTGGAATTGTCAGGCCTTTGCTGTCGCTGCAGTTGTCTGGTCTCGCTTCAGTAACCCAGGTGGATAAAGGCTGCCAAGCAGCTGACAGGTACAGGAGGAGAATCAGATACTCTAGGGGAGCAAAAGCAAACCCACATGTGGATTTTAATTTGGTTGCTGGTGTTTAAATAAAAGATGAAGGCACTCACCACTGCCCTTGTGTCCTTGTCACCGCTTCCACCTGCACGTGGAGCAGCCCCTGCTGTGCCCATGCAGTGGTGCCTGGCAGGGGAGGGTCAGCCCTTGCTCTGCTGCAAAGGGCTCACTCAGCTTCAGCTCAGCAGAACTGAGTGTGCAGAGTGGAACATTGTCTGCTTGCACCAGAGCCAGCAGTTGATTTGCAAAACTTCCCAAGTGTCAAAAGCCATAGCTGGATTCACAAGAGTATGAGGAAATTCATTATTTCTTCCTGGGGTAGCTCAGCTTCTCCCTTGTTGGGGCCAGGGTCTAATCTTTTAAGTGATGCTCACGTGGAATTTTTTTTAAGTGCGAAAAATTAAAGAGTTCTAAAGGCGTAGGTTCCTCACACTGCAGTGTAACAGTTGCCTGGGCAACCAGGGTTCCCAATTGCTTCACAGGAAAAAAAGAAATGCTACAGTGATGGGGACACAGACGTAAGAAGGAGGGTCTGTGCTGGAGTCTGGTGCTTGCAAAGAGCAGTCTGGGATGGGGTGGGCTCAGTGAGGTGCCACCCCCAGCTTTGGGCTGCCCTCTGCAAACAGAACAGAGCTCGAGGGGCATGCCTGGCCTCTCCCTGAGGAAGTGGGGAAACAGAAATGCAGGTAACTTCAGTGATTTTCCTGCTGTGGAGAAACAGGATCAATATTTCATGAGCCAGGTTAAGTGTGTGTCCTTCAGGATCGTCATCCCAGGTGCCAGCACCAGACGTGAATCCTTGCCATGGTCCTTCCCAGTGGCTGTGGAGGTGGGTCAGGTGGCAGCTCCTGCCCTGCAGCTGGCCCAGGCCTCTGCCTTAATGAAATTTCAGATTTTGAAGGAAAGGTGGTTGGGCATTTGTATGAATTTCTTTTATCAAAATTTAATTCTTAATTACTGTGTTGTTTGTAGTTTTAGGGTCCCCTCTGCCCTTTTCAGTGCTATCATTATATGCCCATTTTGTTGGAAAATTGCAAAATTGGTAAAAGTGTCTGTGTGGTTATATGTTATTTTAAAGTGTCTGGTTTTGTATTGGATGGGATCCATGGTGCTAGTGCTGACAGAAATCCCTGTTTTAGAAGAACATCCTAGGGATCAGTGGGTGTCTCTAAAGGTTTTGATGTGCAGGGGCAGGACAGTGACCACGGTCCCAATGACTGAGGGTTGGCTGTCACTGTGGACTTTCTGTTGACTGGTGGGAAATCCTGGCACCTGATGTGGCAGGGTGATTTGCAGAAGCTGATCTGGCAGGAGGCAGATGCCAGAGAGCCGCGTGGTGCCAGTGGTCAGAGGGCACGCGGGGAGAGCTCGGCTGCTCCATCCCCAGGGCTGGGCTGAGAGCCACAGAGGCACAGGGTCCCTGCTCCCTGTCCCCCCAGGAGTGCTCCTTTCTGCAGTGGGCCAGGGCTGTTGTTGCTCCCAGGCTCAGCTCCCAGTCCCTGCGGAGCCGGGGAGGGGACTGCACCCGCGGGTACCTGCAGAGAGTGGGGCAGTGCTCGGAGGGCAGCTCAGGGGAGAGGGGAGAGGGCTCCATTAATCCCACCCTGTTCATTATTAGGCCAGAGCAGCTCAGCCTGGAGATCCATCTTTACCGAGTGAGCTCCAGTGAATTGCATCCCAGAATAGGTTTTGAAAGATTACCAGTGCCTCCAGCCCATCTGCTGGTGTCTCCAGCCTCCCCAGCAGCTCCCTTGGAGAGCACCCAGCCCTGCTGGAGCCCTGGGAGGAGATGCAGACCCAGCGAGGGGCTGCCCTGGGAACTGGCACCCAGTCAAGGGCTGGGACTGCTGGCACTGTGGGAGGCAGAGCCCACAGGGCTGGGCTTGGACCAGTGCCACGTCCCAAAGCCTGTGGAGTGCCTGCAGAGTGACATAGTGAACTCCCTGGCTCTCTTGGCTGGGACACTCCTCCTGGTGCTCGCTAAGGGTTTGCTTGCCTTCCCAGTAATTAAAAGTTTGTAACTAATTACCAGCTGCCCTGCTCATAGTTGGTAGTAGTGCCTTCCCCCAGTGCTGGGAGTCTCCTCTCACGGCAGGGAATGCAGCCAAATCTGCTTGAATATGCGTGTGCTGTGCCCGCTGCGGGGATTTCGCGCCTGCTCCTCCTGGAGAGCTCTTCTGTTCTGTCCTCTCGTGCCTGCGTGGAGAGCAGCTTTGGGGAGATGCTGCAGAGAGGGGCTGGGCTCACATTTGCACAGCAGGTTTAGCCTCAGCCTTTCTTCTGCTTGCCTCTTTCCTCATGACAGTGAGGGGAAGACATTCAGACAAGTTAGGTGCAAGTCTTGCTGCACGTTTAAACCTGATCCAGGAGCATGCACCTTCCTCATCACCTTCACCTTCCCTGCATCGCCCCGCGCCTCACCCGCAGCCCTTTGCAAGGGGATCAGAGCACACACAGCACATGACTTTTCTGGGTCAGGCAAAACGCTTTGGCTGCGCTTGACAGGAAACAGACTTTAAAACTAGCCTGTGGATTTTGGCCTCAGCCACGTGGGAATCTCTGGGCTACAGGTCAGGGCTGGTGCAGAGCCAGGATTCCAGGAGTCCCCATCCTCCCTTCCTGGCTGTCCCTGTGGCTGCCTCCCTGCAGTGGGCTGCTGGGCTTGCCCAGGACAGAAGTGTGGGATTGTGGTGTTGGCCTATCTGCTGCCTGGTTTGGCTTGAAAAGCAACAGGAGAGAAAGAACTGCCCCCTTGGCCTGAAAACCCTCTGGTTTTGAGGAGCTTTTAGCTGATCTGGAGGGAGAGGAACTGTCTCCATTGACGCACCTGCAGTGGTTGTGCCCTGCTAACACACATTGTTTTGCTCTTTTAAAAATACTTCCTTTATTGTTAATACCGGGACAAAGGTAGTGGCAGGAGCTGCCCTAATCTGTGTCACTTCAGGCTGCATTAAAGGCTGGCTGAACAGGCTTTGAGGTCCTTCCAGCAGACCTGAGAGCTACAACACCAGCAGCACTATTGAAAGGCATGAGGTCAGGCTCTGATTGTACTCATCCTGGAGAACCTGAGAGAGAAATAGAGAGATGTGTTAAGAAGACCTTGAGCCTGGTCCTCTGCCAGGTGTGGGGTTTGCTTTTGAGCTCAGTGCTTGCCAGCAGTGAGGGAATAGGAGTATCCGTGTGGGCTCCGTGTGGCTGGTATTTTCAGAAGTGTGTGTGGGATTTAAATTCCCAGTGGTGAAACTTAACTTCAGAAAATGGAGAGTCTGTATGTGGTTTTACAGATTTCACCTAATTTTGTCTCTTTCGTGCATATAGTAAGTGTGGCCCTGGGCTGGGGGACTAGGTCTCTGACTGTGCAGTGCTACACTGGCCTGGAAACTCATGGAACAGGCCTTGGAGTAGTTGGTCCCCCTCAGGTGTGTGTGGTTTGTGTTTCCCAGCAGTAGTGCTGGGCAGTGGGGGCATTTCTCTGTATTGTGCTGACTGATGCAGCAGCTCCCCTGACCTTACCAATGGATGTGGCAATTCCCAGTGCCAAGGGGGCATTAGCAGGAGAGGACAACATACATCCTTCCTGCTGTTTGAACTCAGGATTTCCCCGTGATGCAGGACATTGTTGGTTCTACCATTCACCATCTCTTCTAGGTCAGGAGCTCTTGGTGTGTGTGGGTTGCTCAGAAGCTCATCAGTACTTGGGCTTTTTCTTTCCTTCTAAGCATTTCTGTTCTGGGGGCTTACCAGTTTTCCCTCAGAAAGCAGAAAGCCTTCAACTAGAGCAATACTTTATGTGACAGCTCTTGTCCTTCCCTTTCTGCCCAAATTTGGCAGGTGTAAATATAGCTGAACACATTTTACACCAGCATAACTGACAATATAAAATAATGAGCTGTGGACATGTGAGTGACCAGATTAGTGTGGGTTATTCTTGTCTTTGTTCTCATTATATTTCTTTCTCTTTTCTCCGACTTCAGACTTTAAAGAGGAAGGAAAAAGAATACGAGCACGAGATGGAGCGGCTGGCGAGAGAGAAGATCGCTACCCAGCAGCGGCTGGCAGAACTGAAGAACGAGCTGAGCCAGTGGATGGATGTCTTGGAGATTGACAGAATTATTCGACAGACAGTTCAGCCAGAGGATGACCAGGCATCTACCTCGACAGCATCAGGTACCCATAATTTTTCTCTTTCTTCGTAATCATAGTGGAAGGTCCTTGACACAATTACATTGGAGTTGTGGGGATCTTCATTTAGTAGCGTCAGGGTTTCTTTGCATTCAGAATAAAGTAACAGGTTTTGGAGTTTTTGTAATGATTGATGTTGTTAACAACATGCTGCTGTTCGTGTGAAGTAAACTGAAACTTGTGCATCAGTGTCAGGTAGATAAAAAGTGCAGGTTTGCACATCCAACCTCATTGTGGAGATAAATCCCTGCTTTCCAGTCTTAGCTTTTTTCTTGCACAGTTCTGCAGCCCTGCTTGTTAGAAGTGGGCATCCTGATGGTTTTGTGTGGATGTGGGAGGGTGTTCAGCACATATAGAAGAAGGATTTGGTACAGAGAGGATCACCAGAGCATTTGAACAACTTAATGAGCCTTCACATTGCATGAGGAGGATTCACAGTGAAGATGAAATGACACTAATGGCTACCTGACATGCAGTTCCAGTGAGAAGTTTCTGTGAGATAGGAGAGTGCATACTTCTCTCCACGCCAGGGATCTGCAGCAGGAAGAGTAGGCAGTCTGTGGATGTAGAGCTGTCCAGAGACACGGAGGCTGTAGCAGTGCAAAACCATTCACAGCAGTTCCTTCAAGTCAGCATTTGCTCTTGGCTTGCCAGGCAGACGATATGGCAGGTTCTGGGAAGGGAAAACCTGAGTTTGTTCAGGCTCATCACCTCTGATGGCAGGAGCAGGCTCCAGGTGTAGTCTGATGGAAGTTGGGAGTAGCAGTGCTCTGTCTTTACAAGTGCCAGCTGTTCCCTCTGCAGTGGCCTCTGCCGAAAGCGACCGCCTCAAGCTGCTGCTACCCAGAGCTTGTGAAGGCAAAGTGCCTTCCTGGTGTTCCTGCTGCTTCTGTATCTCCTGAGATTTTCATTCTTTGCTGCATGGCTGGCACTAGAACAGGCAGTCCAGGGTACCAGGCTTGTCTTCTTGATCTCAGGGATAGTGTGTTCCTGTTCTGCTTCCTTAGTTCCTGGACTGGACAAGAGTCCATTTTCCAGAACCAGACGAGAGACTTGCTGCCATGTTTCTCCATGGCAATTTCCTTCCTGCTCTGGGAGCAGGAGGAGTGGTGCTGATCAGTGGAACAACTGGCCAGGAAAGGAAACCCTGTTCCTCTTCCCAGAAGGAGCCCACTTCAGCCCAGACAGCTCAGCCAGGTGCTTTCTGTCAGCCTCTGCTCATGGTGCTCCCCTTGCCTGCCCAGTGAGACCTCTCAGCCTGTTGGGAGCACCCTGCTCTAGCTGGGTTTTTGAGCTGTCACACCTGCCTGGCTCCGGGTCCTTGGCCCACAGGCAGCGAGGAGAAGGCTGTGCCACGCCATGCCATGCCATTGTGCTGTGCTATGCCATCGTGCCACCAGCCTGTAGCTCAGTGATGCCTCCTGCACGTCTCTTCTGCTGATGCTGCCTTCCAGGGAGGCTCGTTGGTCCAGTTCATGCTCTGCTTCCTTTTTTATGGGAGTTTCTTCCTTTCGTATTTTCCAGAGGGTGAAGACAACATGGATGAAGATATGGAAGATGACAGGCCAGTGAACTCATTACCAAAACCCACCCAGCGCCAGCACCCAGAGCTGCTGAAAGCCGTCCCCCCCAATGCTGCTCCCCCTCTGCCCACGGTCCTGCCCCCACACGTGTCCATCCAGCAGAAGCCCCACGCCCAGCCCTCCCTCCAGACACAAGCACTGGTCCCGCCACAGGCGATCGTCCCTGCACAGACTCACATCGTGGCGGCCTCGACCGTGCAATCGACTGTTATCGCCCACACGGCCACCACCCACGCCTCGGTCATCCAGACTGTCAACCACGTCATTCAGGGGCCACAGACCAAGCACATTGCTCACATTGCACCTTCCACATCCAGCCCCGTGCAACTCACCACTGCTGCTCAGCCCATCGGCCACATCACTGTGCACCCAGCCACCATCAACCACATGGCCCACCTGGGCCCACAGCTGCCCATCTACCCCCAGCCCGTGGCCGTCAGCCAGCCCGTCGTGAGCCACATCGCTCACACCATCTCTCACCAGCAAGTGAACGGCACCACGGGCCTGGGCCAGCCGGCCGTGATGGCCAAGCCGGCTGTAGGAACGCAGGTTGTGCATCACCCGCAGCTGGTGGGGCAGACGGTCCTAAACCCGGTGACTATGGTGACCATGCCGTCATTCCCGGTCAGCACGCTGAAGCTGGCCTAGAGGGGGCGGCCCAGCGGCCAGGTCTTTGTTGGGAACCTTTCCTAAGGAAACTCCGTACATTCCAACCACGCCCGGCTCGGGAGGGAGCAGGGGACGCCGAGGGTGGCAGGGCCGGGCCGGGCTGTGCCCGCGGGGCCGCGCCGCGCTCGGGGCCGCCCGGCCGACAGACTTCACAGACAGTTGTTCATGGTGATTTTTTTTCCTTTTATGTGTAATGAGTGAACTATGGATATGATGTTCTTAAGACTTTAATTTTGCCCTCTTATGTGTTGCTTCTCTGTAGAATAAAAATTGCTGATCTCTTTATTGAGACATTGCGTAGAATGGGAAAAAAAATCATAGAAGTCTATATTTATATATATGTGTGTATGTGTGTGTATATATATATGTATATACATATATATATAAATATAACATTTGAAGGCCTTTTGTAAGGTTCATTATTTTGCAGGATTATGAGACAAAATTCATTTTTGGAGGAAGAAGACAGAGTGTCCTCTCTAAACAAGAAACTATAAGATAGATGGTTTGGTGGACCAGAGTACAGTGACCAAAAAACCCCAACAACAAACCACGAGTCAAACCATGTTAAAGGTATTTCCCATCAATATATTACATTTCAAAAACCATCTAAAATCACTGTGACTTGTTATGGCATTCTAAGGAAATTCTCTGTCCTGTCTAATAAAAGGAAAAAGAATACACAACCAGACTTGATTTGTTGCCATTTTATAAATGACTTGATTTTTATAGCTATGTCAAAAAAATACGTTTTTTTATTATTTTAATGATTGACAGTGCTTTCTTTGGATGTTTTTGGAGGAATTCGTATTTTGTCTGGCTTGGTTTGCTGATGCAATAATTGGTTTTGCAGATCTCTGTGCATGGCATGGCCCCGGTCAGGTCTCTCCTGCCGGTCCAAGCCCCCCAGGTTTCTCGGGTTTGTTGTTTGGCAGAGGCACATACTTTGTGCTGGCAGCTTGCAGGGCGTTTCTGTGGCCTGGTGAATGGAACCTGGGACAAGAAGACCAAGAGAAATGAGGTAGATTTGCTGCATGGGTTAATGTTTGTTAGTTTGTTCTGTCCTGACCACGCTTTGGTGTGGGAGCCGGTGGGTTTGGAAAGGGATAAAAGGGGATGTGGTTCCCTTCCAGAGCACAGGCAGTTCAAACAGCTTTGTTCCCTTTGACAGGGAAGCAACCTCTCCTTTTTCAGGATAAGGGTTTGCTGCAGGAGATCAGTGTGAGAGCTCGTGTCTGACAGTGAGACGTGCACCAAAGAACCCTCATCCCTCAGGACCCTCCCGTTCCCCCTTCCCGCTGGTTGGGGCAGACCTGTCTGAGGTCAGTGGCAAATCCCAGAGAGCCAGGAGAGGAGGAATGCTCTTTGGCTCTGCTGGTCCCTCCAGCCTGCCTGGGAGGCTGCTTAGGACGTGTTGTGCTGCTCGCTGAATGTTCTGTCCTTGCACTGTGTGTGTAGCTACTGCTGTGAATGATCTCCATTCTGTCTTCCTCTCTTTTTAAAACAAGTATTCCTTACTGCAGGCAAAATGCTGCTGTAGGCAGCAGCCCTTCTCCTAGGGCAGGGTGGGAGGATGGTCCCACATGTGCCCAGGAGCTCTGGGAGAGGAGGAGGGGGTGGCTGAGCCCCTCACCCTGCTGTGTCCGGTGTGGGGCCGAGGTCTCCTGCAGGAAAACAAAATCCGTACTCTGCCCAAAAAACCTGTTGACTCTAGCAGGATTTCAGCCTATTGAGGACTGGTGTGAACAGTGTCAGGGGTGTAACTGAGAACATCTGCCTGTTCCATACTGTCCCCAGTTAAAACTGGTCTGGAGGCAGGAGAAATGGCTGCAGAGGTCAGGGGTGATTGTGCCTTCTGAGCAGGTGTCACTGGCATTTTGTGAAGTCTGTTTATAAAGCCCCAGTTACCACTTGTTTTATTTTTCTTTCATGCGTTCTTGAGTTCAGGAAGCTCTTGGCTGTGCTGCCTGCACAACTCCTGCAGAATGGACAAACATTGAAGGATTTCTTTTCCTAGAACCCCATTTAAGCAGATTGATTGCTGTCGTTCCAGTGCACCATTAACACTGGGGGATTCCCAGAATTGCCAGGACTTCACTGTCCTTTGTCCCTGCAGGTGCATTCCCAAGGGGGCTGTTGTGTGCCAGTATTTGAGAGATAGGGTTGGGTATGGCTCACTTTCTCCTCATCAGAAACTCCTCAAGCTGAGTATGTGCAACAGGGATGTCTCCCTTCTCAGGGGGAGTGTGGCTTTGCCTTCTGCAGCAGTGTCAGACCTGGGGGGATGTGTGCTTCTGCCTTTTTTTACTGTTGCAACTCACAAAATAACAGATTGTCACTGAAGGAGAAGGAGCCAGGTTGAGGAGCGTTGGCCGAGCCCCAGGGAGATGAGCTTTCTGCTGGGTGATTGAATGGCCTGTGCTGTAGGGACAGGGGTGCTGCTGACCTCATCTTCTACTCCCTTATGGTTTAGAGCAGAGAGTGGCCCTGCCTTGCCCAGTCCTGTATCTTGGCCAGTTTTTCTTTCCCCTGGGAGTTGTGCCATGCAGTCTGTCTGTCTGATCCCCTTCATGGGTGTTGGCCTCCCCGTTAGGAACATCCCCCTTGGCCAGCCTGGGAGCTGCTCCAGATGTTGTGTGTACCCCTCTTCCCATCTGCCTTTTTCAGGGCTACCAGAAACATTTATTTGGAATTTTTCTTTTTGTTTTTTGAAGTCAGTTAACTTCTCTCTATTCTGTGGAAGAAGAGCAGCCACAGCCCTTCCTTTCCCAGCTCTGTTATTCCTGCTCAGAAACTTTGGATTTACACTGATGCTCTTAGAAATCCCGTTCAGTACTGTATGACAAGGGGCACTTTAGGAATGTCTCTCCTCCTTTAATACATGTTTTCCCTATGGAGAAAGCTATATATAAATATATATGTACACTTGGGGGTTCATAAGATCTAATTTGTCCCCCAAAAAACCAATAAATACAAAGTTTACAAGAAATCTCTTCTGTTGTTAAATAATATTAGTTATTGGTAACCATGCCACAGAAACAATAGAAAATGGGGTTTCTGCATAGTAGTTGGAGAGGGTTTTCTGTCCTGTCACCCCTGGCTCGGAGCCTGTTGGTCAGTGGGGCTGGTTCTGCCGAGGGCAGGTGCCCTGCAGCCCACACCATGTCCTGCTGCCAACAACCAAATTGTGCTCAGGAGCTGGACCTGTGCTCAGAGCTTGGGCAGCATGGCCAGGAGTGTTTGCAGCTGGGCAGATGTGTGGGCACAGAACCCCAGGGTGGCCACGGGGACACCTCGTGCTGGGCTGAGCCTGCCCACAGCAGCCCTGGCGCCTGCCAGAGCCACTTCTGCCAGGGAGGGCAGGCAGAGGGCAAGGAACCCAAACTGCTACTTTAAAATGATCCTGAAAAGAGCTCTTAACACTGACACTTTAGATACAGGAATGTATTCCTGACCTCACCAATAAAAATTTGCCAGATCTTGTAGTTTATCTTAGGAAGGGAAGTGATCCGATTTCTCATGTTCTCTGCAGTTGCTTGTGTGGGATCCGAGAGGCAGCAGGTCGTGTGTCCCTGGGGGCACAGTGGGGGGCAGCTGGTGGGCAAAAGTTCCCACATTTCACATGGGGAAATAAGGGCAGGAGCCAAACTGCTGCCGTCGGGGTTTTTCTGCATGTGTCTGTATGTCCATCTGTCTGTCCGTGCTGGGGCTGAGTGTTGGGTGTCGAAGGCCAGAAGGGCTCTGGTGTCACCACTGGGCCCCTGGCCAGTGGCACGGCTGCGTTTTGGTTTCTTGAGCAGAGCTGGACAGAGGGGACAGAGCCCTTGGCAGAGGCCTCTGCTCTCCAGGTGCCCATGGCATGTCTGGAGCGTTCATCCCACTGAGCCAGCTGCTGCCGCTGCTGTTGGGCTCCTTGTCTTTTTTTTTCTTCTTTGTTTTATTTCAAAGTGGCCTTCTGTAACAAAAGAAACAAAAAAAAAAGCCTTTGGGTGGTCTAGGTGGAGGTGAGGTGTCGCTGCTGTGTCGGTGTCGGTGTGGTTGTCCGTGCGCACGCCTGGTAGATTCCTGTAGACATGCAATGCAAGGCTTACTGTGTCTGGTTTTTGTATGTAGCCTGTGTCTCTTTGGACTGGTTTGCATCCTGAGGGCGTTTTTTGCATTTAAAGAAAAAAAAGTGAGAACTGTTCCAGGTTGGGTGGGTACAAGGGGCTCTGGAGAGCCATGGTGTCCTTTGCCCCATGTGATGATGTGGTCAGTGCTTGTTTGGCCCCTTTGCTTTCTGTGATGGGTATTCAGTGTCCCCAGTGGGGTGAGTAGCCTTGGCCAGATGAACCAGGTGACCTCTGCTTACCTGAGCAGGACTTTGGCTCAGCCTGTCTCGGTGTTCAGGCACTTGCTTAATTAGCTTAGAGATACGTGGCTGCTGCAGAGGGCTCGTGGAGGTGGGCAGCTCTGAGCACTCACAGCTGTGCAGGTTCTCTGAGACTTGGCATGTTTTTTTCTGAACAGTTGTCATTCCAGTCTTATTTTGTTCTAAAAGCTATGGGGGTGAGGAGAGGAAAACCCTCATACTTACGGCGTTTTCCATCCCTTGTTATCATTTGGGACAGATTAAAATGGATTATAACACTGTCTTTAGGTTATTTCCTCCCTGAGTGAAACATCAGTTGTTAGAAGTGGATGTTTAGTGTTAAGGAAAATAGGCTGTGGATAGAATCAGTCATGGCTTCTTTCTGTCCCTGTTACACAGAACTTGATAATCCAAACTTGAACTATTAAAATACCAGCCCGAGCCCAGCACTGGATGGTGCAGTCTTGGCAGAGGTTGTGTTTGGCTGTTCCCAGGCTGGCTCACTCCTTGCCTGGGGCTGCTGAACAGCGAAGGAAGGCCCCACTCGCCTCTGTCCGTGTCCCTGTGGGGACAGGGCTGTTCTGTGCTGGGATTTGGTGGGAATGGGCTGTGGGATGTCATGGTGCTCCTCACCAGGACAGCATGGCTGGTTCTGCTCTAGCTCTGGATGAGGCCCATTGATTCACCCCATTCCTTGTGTGTGAATAGGAATTTGAGTGTGAGGGAGCGCTGGTGCAGAAGCCTCCACGGCTCACCAGGGAAATGCCCCAAGCTCCCAGGCCTGTTCTGAGATTTTCCCTGGCTGGCAGGCTGGCAGGCAGGCAGGTTCTCCCCGAGGCTGTGTTGCTGTGGCAGGCACAGGCCCCGCGCTGGCTGCGGTGCCGCCCGTGCCGGCATCGGGAACGCCCCGGTGCGAATGCCTTACGGATACGCCTTAACAACCTGAGCCAAAAGTGTGGTGGGGCTTGGCAGGGCGAGAAATCAGGGACTGACTGCAACCACCCAATGATTTATTGGCTTCTGGTCAGGCCCCAGCCTGGGCATCGCTGGGTGAGGAGCCGTGGTGGGAGCAGGGACCCCTGCTCTGTCACTGCATGTGACCTCCCCCCCTCCTGCCTAAAGCATTTATTTATTTATTTTATCTCGCCGTGCTCCCTGCGTTAGGAATGTGCCACTGGAGCTGCTGACTGAGCCCAGTCGCTGCCATCGCTGGCCCGGAGCCCCCGTCCCTCCCCTGCACCTCACAGGAGCCCCGTGTCACGCTCACCTGGGCAGGTGCAGTCTGTGTTTACAGTGAGGACGTGTCACTGTGTTACCAATTTACTGAAATACTGAATATTGACAAACTAGACTGTAAAGATTTTTATGTGTTTGGATACATCTGCTATGTGAAAAAGCAACTAATTTTGTACATATTGTATTTTTACTATTCAGCTGTACAATACTGGCTCTTCATGCTCCAGAATTTAGGTATCCAACATGAATGATATCCATGTAATAAGCACTTGCCTGAAATAAATATAAAACTGAAATAAACATGCACTGAAATCGGAAACAGGTTTCTGCATTTGCTTCCCTATGCTTTGCATGCAGATCCCTCACTTCATTTGTGATTTCCCAGTTCCAGGAGCAATGCCTTCCCTCCCTCCGCAGCGCTCCAGGTGCGTGTCACGGATCCATGGGCTGGAGCTCACCCAGACCAGGCACAGAGCTTCCCGACGGCCGTGTGTGTGTCTGGATCAGCAGTGCTCTGCAGGGGGAAAGCAAAGCCTTTGCAGCTTCAAGAATCTGTGAGAACTCAGGCATCAGTGCCCTGTCCTGTGCCCTTCTCCTGCTGAGGAGCCCATCCCAGCCCGGGTCCCACCAGTCCCACCAGGCCCAGCAGAGCAGCAGTGTGCCCAGGACCCTCCTGCTGGGACTCTGCCAGCCCTCCTCGGCAGCCCCTCAGGGTGTCCCTCCTGTGCCGTGGGCTGGGGCTGTACAGGGCGAGCAGGGATGGGCTGAACAGCCCGGCCAGACCTGCCCCACGTGGAACTGCTCTCTCTCCTGCAGGTGCTGACGTTGGAGTCCCAGGTCCTCCAGCAGTGGATGTGACGGACGTGGATGGTCATCCAGCACTGGCACGTCAAACCCCACGGTGGCCTTGGGGGCAGCAGGTCAGGGGGTGGGGCTGGACCCCTGGGTGGGCTCAGGCAGAGGGGCTAGTGGGGAACACCATGGGTCTAAATAACTGCACTAAAAATTACTGACTGTGCAAAGGAAGTGGTGGGGGGTGTGTGGGAATGACAGAGGGACAAGAGCCAGCTGTAACCCCAGTTGTGGTGCTCAGGTCCCCTGCCCACCCCAGTCCCACCATGCAGACGGGTGAACACAGAGGGCACAAGGACAGCGGAAGTTTATTTAGGCCAACATGTCTTTGGGTGCACTTCAGGAAGGGCTGATCCTTGTTGATAGGGATAAATACCTGATTAGCAGCTGTAACGAGCAGTGGCTGAGGGATGGCTGTACCCACCCCAGCACACAGAGGCCTTTGTTGGGCCTTTTTATGGTGGAATGGGGAAATGTTCCTTAACTCCCCAAGAACTCATCTCCAGGCAGACCTGCTTAGCCTAAAAACCTGGAACACTGCTGCAGAAACTGCGAGCAGCAGCCAAGCAGCCAGGTGAGACTGAGGAGGGACCATCCCTGCTGCAGAGGAGATGTAGCCAGAGGAGTTTCAGGGGTTTGAACAAGGACTGGGAGTGATGGAAGAGGGTGTCTCCTGGAAGTCCAGCAGCTCAGCTGGATTCAATGCAGCTGCAGCACAATCAGGCCTAATATTTCAGGATGAAACTCTTACTTTTTAACACTTGTCATAAGCCTATTTCTGTCCCTGGGCTGGGCTGGCTCAGGCTTGGCCAGTGGGTACATGAAAGCTGCCCTTAAAGTAATTTTAAGGGACCTCAAGAGTCTCCTTAATGGTGACCTATTTATTGCCTCTAGCACTACAGCCCATGCAGCTCATCAGAGAAACATTAATTACATCCTGCCCTATCCTCCCAGACAGCCTCATCCCTGTTCCATTGCTGGAATCACCTTGGGGGGAGAGAAATCGCTCCCAAAGAGCTCCACGGGATGCCTTGACGATAAGTATTTATTCATAAGTTACATTTAAACATAAATAATTGAGCAATAAAGAGAATAATCTGCTCCCAACAAAAATAAATAATACACAACATTGATAAAATCCAATCAGACAGAATGTTCTAACAAATACAGCAAAGTTCACAGATTGGGTTTGTGTGAAACAGCTGTACAGAACATTCCCAACATACCAAAGGAAAATAGTGCAGTACTTTATCTGTACATCCATCACTGCGGGTTCTGGGAGTTGGAGGTTTTTCTCACTCTTCTCATTCTTTTAAAAAATACTTTTTTCAGTTTTCAAGTGAACAGACACACCTGGAGCACTTTTGGGACTGTGGAGCAGCTATGGGGGCTGTGGAGGTTGGGCACTGCTGGGACTGGGGATGAGCTCAGACCTGTGCAGGGCTGGGAGCAGGGCTGGGAGCAGGGGCTGCAGGACTTCTGTGCCAGGAGCCTGGGTCATAACTATCTGTGGAATCCACAGCTGACTCCATGAGCAAAAACCTTCCTCCCTCCCTCTGGCTGACCCAGATACACTTTCACTTAGCAGCAACACGCACCTGGGGAAAGCAAGTAGAGCACAGGTGAGAGTTCTACCCCGTGCAGTGCAGAGGAGACCAGCAGCCCCTGCAGAGTCCAGCAGTCCTGGTGGGAGCCCAGTGCCCCACCAGCCCCTGCTGCTCCCTGGGCATGGGGCTGGGCAGGGGGCCCAGGGCACAGACTGTCCTGAGGCACACAGAGGGCTGCACACCCCAGCAGGGGCTGCAGCAGCAACTCAGAGCCCCCCAGCAATTCCAGCTCCTTTACCTGGCAGGGGCTCGTCCTGCTCGAAGAGACCAGCACCTGGTTTGTGTCTGCAGGACCCCATGGAGACTCGCCCTAAAAGCTCTGCAGGGCAGGGAGGAGGAGAGTGCAGTGAGGGATCTGGGGGAGGCTGGGCACTGCCATCTGCTCTCCATGGAACATGAATCCATGGCTCTGCACAGCCCAGGAACAGGAGCTGCCAGCGTGAGCAGGGTCCTGTCCATGGGCTGAACCTGCTCACCTGAGCAACACGGAGCAGGGCCTGGCAGCTGGGAGTGGTCACAGGGTCAGTTTGCAAAGCAAAACAAAAGCAGGTCTGTGAGCAGTGTGAGCCAATTAGCCAAGGCCAAACTGGTGTTTTAGCTCATGAGCTCATCACTGCTCCCATGAACTGTGGCATTTAGGTTAAGGCCATTCTCCCAGCCAGGAACCTTATCAGCTTTAATCACTGCTCAATACAAACCCAAATGTTTTAGGAACATGAGCTCAGACACGTTCTCTTCCATGTTCAAGGCAAAGACAGTGAGTCCAGGACCGTGCTCCTCCAAGGACCCAATCCAATGCTTGCAACAGTGGGCCCAGCCTTGCCTCCATGGCAGCTTCTGGCAGAGCACACAAGGTGCGTCCAGGCTTTACAGGTGCAGTAAGTCAAAACAGAAATGTTGCAGTTTGTCAAATCCCCCCTTCCAACATTGCAAAGATGTAGACAGATGTCTTCTAGAGGGGGAAATAGAGAATGCAAAAAGATTTTGTCTAGATATACAAAGTGAGTGTAACAAGGACTATCAAACACCAACCTCATCTGGTGAAGGGAAAGTTCGAGTTTTAAAAGTCTGTTACCATCTCCTCACTATTTATTACATTACATGGAAGATGCAATTAAAACACCATTTGGAATTACAGTGCAAGGAATGCTCCATCCAGTGGCTCACAGCGAGGCCCCAGGGACAGCCTGTCCATGGTCACTTGTTCTCAATCAGTGTCTGCACTTTGTAGACAAGGTCTCTGGCTATCCTCAGGATCTCTGCAGCATCGTGGTGCTCAGCCATTTCTAAGAGACACAGACAAACATCTGAGCTGTCAGCACCACCCTCCTGCCCTGGCACTGATATTCAAGCAGCATTAGCAATAATTAATTACTGTAACAAGCAGAAATCCCAGAACATTTCAGGGGGCTGGTTTTGGAGAATTAAAGACAGAAGAAGTGGATGAATCCCTTGTGCTGCAGGACCCGGCATTGAGACTCAGAGCTTAAAATGAGCAGGGGTTTGTCACAACAAGAACTGCGCCAGGCAGTCTCAGGAAGGGAGAAGGAGCAAAGTCTCATTACCTTTTATCAAAATGGCTCTTACCATTAAAAAACTTGATGATATCAGTGAAGTCCATGTTGTTATCACGGATAATCTCTCGATAAACTTCCACAAGTGCTAAGGCAATGAAAAGGACAAAATGTTCTGAAGAGATGTGCTTTGCTGCCCAAATAACTTCCCACACTGTAAATACATCCTCGTACAACAATTCTGAATGGGAATAAACATTACAAGAGCATCTGATTATTCAACTGACCATGTCCCTCCTCTCTCACCAAAGTCTACAGGCCTTACTCAGACATGAACAGACCCTGAAGATTCCTCCTTTTCCTCTCCCCCTCTCCTCCAGCCAACTCCTGTCACCTCAAGCACAGAACTGGCTTAAAGAACAATTACCACAGCCTGGAGGTGGGGTGGTGCAGAGCCAAGCCCAGGAAGGTACCTGAACCACAGGGACCATGTGAGAGCAGCACAGGAGGCCCGGGTGTTCTACAGGGCTATGTGACAGGCTGCAGGTCTGAACCTGTGTCCAGGTGTATCTTGGCTTTGCAGTGGGCCTGTCAGCACCAACACTCTGCTGGAGTGTGCTTGTGCAAGGATCCTGGGATCCAGGGGTGCTCCCACACCATACAAGGCACCTCACTCGAAGTACAGCAGCTCCTGAGCTATCACTGAGCTGCTCCTTGTTATCACAGGGATGAGACAGGAGGTATCAAAGCTCACAGAGGAGTGGGATCACCTTCTTGAGCAAACAGGCAGCTGCACTGGACAGGAACTTGACTCCAATCACATCATCAGGAATTTGCAACTCCCCTTTCTAAGCCTGGACTCATTCCGGTGCTGTTTCATCTCAGAGCTGCATTACCTTTCCTGGCTACAAATTCTCCAGTGATCCCAGCTGCCACTCACCATCCCAGCAGACACTCACACCAAAACACAGAGCTGTCACAATTCTACACAACTCTAAATTACAGGCACAGAACATTATTACCTCTTTTAAAGTCAAGCAGGAACCAGCGATAGCAGAAGTAAAAATGAGTGTAATCTCCATTCTGGTGCATCAATTCAAAAAGTTCTGAGTCCAGAATCTAGAATGGAAAACATCAGTGGTCAGGATGTGGTCTGAAAGCAGCCAAGATCAGAGGTGCTGGACTCCCACTCTGCTCCTCACCCCGTGGCCAAGCAGCTGCTCAGCACAGGAACAGCCCTTTGCTGTGTGTGCCAGTGCTGTGGCCTGGGTGCCCTGACTCAGTGCTGAGCTGAGGAGGCACGGTCCATCTCCACCATGACTGTCAAGGGCCAAGGAACAAGGTGAATCCTGCTGATTTTCAACAAGTGGCAAATGTCCATCTCTGCCTCCACCTCTGCTCTCAGGCTGTAGCTCTACAAATCCGCTTACAACTCCTCCTCCCCAGCTCTGAAGTCACACCTGAGCCCCACTCCTTGGAGCTTCTGTCCTTCACTGTGGCATCAGGCGAGTGCTGAGCCTCTGCCACAGCCTTGTCTGCTTTCAGACACCCTTATCCACTCACCTGGATGAGGGACCGCATGTTGGCAAAGTGTGTGTCCATAGCACCTCCATTGGGGAAGTTCTGGCTCATCCTCTTCATCAAGTGGCTGAAGCAGCTGTAGGCCAGCTGATCTGCAGGGACAAGGCAGACACTCAGTGCTGGCAATTGTGGGACTTCTTGAACCAAAATAATGGAACTGCAGGGCTTGGGAAAAACAGGGTCTTCCCCTTTTGCTGTTCTGTGAATCCCAGGATTTAGATGAAGAGAGGTTGGTTCCTGACTCTGGACCATTTTTACTAGTTATGTTTCAAAGAATCCAGCCTGCAGTTGACTTTTCAGCATCAGCAACTGCCAGAACACAGCAATTTTACTAACTTTGGTAAAATTTAATCTGGAAGTCAGTGAGTGACAGGGCAGCCCCGAGACACTAATATTAGCCATTTCAACAGCCACAGGTGGAGAAAACACAAATCAGGAGCTGCAGCTTTGATTTTTCTGGTTACCCAGCCCTGGTTAATGGAGACAATTCCTTCTGAAACAGCATTTCTAAGGAAAGACCTCACTAAGGATACCAGCATGTCCCAAAAGAAAACCCTTCCTACCATTGTCAAGAATAACCATCAAAGGAGCCAGGAGGTCACACATGCCTTGGACATAACCAACTTCTAGGTGCTCCCAGACATAGCTGTGGAAAGAAGAAATCCTTGTATTGAAGGCTGATTCCATATGTGAGATCAAATCCTAAGCAGCTGCTGAAGGTGTGAGTCTCAGAACCTTCTGACACTTCCCAGAGTATTTCACAGCCCTTTACTGTTTGCTGCCTGGATAAAGTGGCCCTCTGAGCATGAAGGTGTCATCCTGATCAGGAGAAACCCAAACCTCAGAGTGCATTCAGAGAACAGTTCTCTAAAATAGGGTCTTGTCACTTGAGAAATCTCAAACCTGCATCTCACACTTGGACCCATGCTCTAATCTGCCATCCTGCCTGTTCCTCCTTCTGGCAAGTTGTTTTAAAGTCATTAGTGAGAATTCTTATTGACTGTTATTTGCATATTATTATAGTTTATAGATTAGTTTATGAATTGTGACAGAAATGTGAAAGTTGTTTGGTTTGCAAGCTCATTACCTGCACATGACATTTCGGAGCTTCTCCAGGTTCTCAGCAGTAAAATACCAGTAATTCCGGTCACATCTCTGGACATCTTTATCAATTCTGTGCAAATTTAAGGCAACAGTGTCCAATAACTCTATCTAGAACAGAGAAGTTTTAGTTAGATCTGCCAGATCTACAGCATTCCCACGGCTCTGTGCGGATTTGCTCTGAGAATCACCAAACCAGAAACAGTACAATTATACTCTGAGCAGATGAGGGCCTCAAAATACTCAATTACTGTCAAAAATGCCAGGTAAAACACATTTGTTTTCACTGGGAAATGTGCCAAACCTGTCCTATTTCCAAATGGCTATTTCCAGCTAAATAACTTCAGCAGAGAGAAGCAAAAACTATGCTGCTGTGTGTGACAGCAGGAGTAACAGAGGTAGTGGCATCTTGAATTAGATTTAGGTTGTGGTTCAGTTTGACTAGATGGAGGTTCTACCTTGATTTAAATAACATTAGAATCTTACAGGCAGTATGTTGTCCAGACCTCCAGGCCCTGGAAAGTTCTAACCACTAGAAATGTACCACACTGATTGTCTTGCCCTCCTACTTAAAAAAAAAACAACAACTTTTTCTTGCTGCCTTATTTCCCATCTAGCTCAAAATCCAGATGAAAAGATTTGGATGCAAAAATCCTCAGTTTTCATCCCACCAGCTGTAGTTCTAGTCTGGGACTCTCTCTCATTAAATCCTATCTGAAAAAGTACCAGTGTTGCTAATGAAGCAGCGCTGTGCAGAGATGGTGCTACTTCAGTTGTGACCTACTGTGTAGGACGCAGCGCAGACGGAGGCGACATCCACCAAGTAATCCACCTGGGAACAGAGCTGCTCCTCTGAGACAGAGTCCTGGGGCTGCAGCACCCCTGCCTTGGCTCTCTGCACGCGGGGTGTGCCCGGCTCAGTCCTGCCCACCTCAGGGCTGCCTTCTTCCTCAGCCCCGTCCTCGAAGGAGCCGCTCTGCCCGTCGTCAATGCTGGACAGGATGCCCGAGGCCACCGAGTAGTTCCTGGAGGACGGCAGCCCCGAGTCGGGCGAGTCGAACTCCACAGCCGCGGGGGCCGGCGCCGCCAGCGTGGGCTCCTCCTGCCCCTTGGGCTCCTGCTCCACTGAGTCTGTTTCGTCCACAGATATAAACACCTGCCACATGCAAAACCAAACACACACTTCAACAGCAGTGATCGTTTGCTCCGTGCTGGGTCTGACTAAAGGACCTACAAGGAACAGATCTGGAGAGCTGTTCCTCTGCTGAGAGGGGATGTGCCTTTGTAGGTGAACCTTAGAGCCCCGTAGGCATGTCCTGCTTAAGAAAGCTGTAGCCTATCCAAAATTCAGACCTGCTCTTCACTCTAACATGGAGACATCACAGCTCCAATCTCTGCCCAGGATTGAGGGGCTGTGCTAACCTCCATCTCTGCCTCCTGGGGCTGCACCTCTGCAAATGCTGAGCACTGCCCACTCCAGATGGTGAGTGTGAAGGGAGTACCTACATCATTGCTGATGGTGGAGTCCCTGTGGATGAGGCGCTGGACGTGGCTGTCAATGCTGCTGCCCGATGAAAACTTGGCCAGTGTGGCTGAATGCGACTCCTTCTCTCGCTGCTTCACAACGACCTCGCAGGCCTTCCACTCTGCCATCACCTTCTGGTACCTCAGAGCAATGTCTGCATCCACCTGCAGACAGAGACACGTCCTGAGACATTGCCCTCCTTGCCAGAAGGCAATGACACTGGGAGGAAACAGGAGGGAGAAGTGTAAGGCAGGTGCAGGGTCTCAGACTGAAAGCCCAAAGGATGCCAAGGCCCTCTTGCTGCAGCAGCACATCCCTGTGATTGCAGAGGAGTAGTCAGGTGTTGGGCATTAAATGCAGGGAATTAATAACACTGTAGGCACCAGAAAGGATCCATATAAGCAGGTGTATACACTATCAACAGCCCAAAACAGAAGATGTCATGTGGAACCTCACACAGAAGTCAGATTCAATCTACGGAGCAAGCGCTGCCTCTACCTGCATCATCCCTAATTCCATCACACCTCTTTCCAACTCCTCTGTTCCTGCTCTAACGTAGGCCTTGTGAAGAATTCCAGATCACAGGTTTACAGACACCAGCCTGTACAGAGTCAGATCCTGGGAGAAACTCTGGAATCCCAGCTCCCACAGCCCCGTCCTGTGGCTCCACTGTGCATGGCCAAATCTATCCGCACTGGGCACCACAGGAATAAAACAGATCTTTGTCACTGGTGGCTTTCTCTTTTGAAAGACAGACACAGAAACCCCCTTGAGCTATTAAGGGACATGTAGCAATTTTACTACTCTGTCACTTGTCAAGAGCTGAAGAGAAACCACAGTTGTGAGCTGGCTCCAGGCTCCACACTCGGCTGGCTGAGCTGCTACCCGAGCGTTCATGCCCAGAGCTGCAGGCTATTTGTCACTTGAGGTAGCTGTTGAGTCATAAATCATAAAATACAACAGTTAGTAGAGGGCTGGAGGACAGCCACATCTGGGAGTGCAAAAATACCATCAGAAGACAAAGATGATAAATCACCTGCAATGACTTCAGTTAAGGACACAACGAGTTTCCTGTATGTGCAGGTGTTATGACTGTTTCCATGTCACTCATTTAACAGACTCCTACATTCAGTGTAAGCTTCAGTCTCCAACAACCCATTCCTTTGAGGAGTCAGTTATTACTCGTGTTTGCTACTAGTGTTGAGTAGCTCATTACAATTCCAGGTAAGTTCAGAGTACCCCTGGGTGAGGAGGGTACAGACTCAGGGAGAAAAATCTTCTGTGGGAGCCTGTGTTCTGCAGATCAGAACTTTTCTATCTTACATCTCTGTACGAATTTACTGTAATTCCTATCATACAGACTCCAGTACTTATCTCTTCTTGCCAAATCTCCTATGTTCTAGCTGTACAAATGCATGTGCCCTTTGGAGATGGGGCTAGCATCCATGAGAGATGGCTCCACATCTCCCACTCTAAAAACTAAGCATCTGGGTCCTTTTGTTCATTTCCAGATATACCTTTTATTTCTACACATGGATCATAAATCTGATAGTTCATATACCTGTGGAAATCAGAGACAGCAAAATGCAATCTATGCAAGTAACCTCCAATATCTTGCCTTTTTTGAAAATCTGAGATTAAAAAAAGAATGGAGCAGTGCTCAGTAGAACTTTCCTGATGTACATCAGGAAAGTGTATACACACTACAGCCAGAAAATCTGTAATAAACATCTACTAAGATGACTGGATTCAGGGGGGAGAATCTGGACTGTGACCCAGTTTGAACACTGAAGGGCTCTGTTTCTCCATCTGTGTTTAGAACTGGCTTTTAAAGATTATTGGAAGGAAAATAACTCAAATTGCCACAGCAATGTTTAGCAAAGAGGGAGCTGCTTATAAAGTGCCCCGATTGCAAGACACTGATTTGTCCATGGCAAGGCTTGAGGTCAGGCTGCCCTTCTGCTCTGCAGGTGCTCACAGGGATATAAATTACCCCTTGGCATGTAAAGTAATTGGGAGTTAGCAAATGCCAAATGTTTTGATATATAAACCACTCCTTATCAATTTAATCCAGAACAGAATCAGCTACTGCATGAGTGCTACCTCCCTGGTAATAACACTAATTGAAAAGCAGATTAATGTGTTAATTATATTCCAGGCCAAACCTCATTAGTGTTTTGTCCAGTTCAGCCAATCTTTGGGTGATGTCGCAGAAAAGGAATGTTTTACCAGGACACACTAACTCCAGAGGTCCATCTGGGCTGCTCCCAGCTCCAGCAGAAGTCTGTGCATGCAGATGCAGCACCATGGAGAAAAGGTAGTTATTTCAAGGAGTCTGAAGTATAATTCAGCTAACACACCATATAAAAGAGGAGTGAGTAAAATTCCCATCCAAATATCCATGTCTCCCTATTTTATAAATGACAAATTTGTGGCCACAGGGTGTGCTCAGGGCATGTGCATGCCACAGGCAGAGCTGAATGCAGGTTCCCTGACTTCAAGAGAGAGAGAACTCATTTCATTTAGTGACATTCAGACATTAAAACATGGAACCCCTCTGCTAGGATGTGTTACTGATGTTTTCAGTAGTATTTTTCCCTTGGGATTATTACACAGTAATAAAGACCAAGAGCTGCTATTCAGAAAACAAAACCTACTCTGCAAATGTAACTCAGATTCCACGGAAGCTGTGGCTTACCTGGTCCATCTCCTTCTTGGCCATGCCAAATTTGTAGTGACCTAACAAGAACGGCCACACTTCCTTCCGAATCTCATGCTCGACCCCACCATAGTAAACTCTTCTTAGTAATTCCAGTTCCTTGTAGTTCTACAGTGGCCAAGAGAAAGATGTGTTGAAAGCAATCTGTATTTAACTCAGGTACACTCAGAGACACTTCACACTGAGTACAAAGACAATGAAATTCATGCAGGACACTAAATAAATTCTGCAGCTTGATTCAAGCCTTTAGGGCCTTAGCTGAAATCCAGTCTAATACAGGCTGTCATGCCTTCCATGAAAATAATCTAAATTTGAATAGCTCAGTTGCTTTGATAACAATTTATATCTTTGCCATCATCAGAGAAGCCAAGGAGAGAAGAGGTTGTCAGAACTGACTCTCTCTCAGGAGCTGAGAGGGGACCCTGTGGTCAGACACCGTTAACAGTTTTTGGGCCCCTTGCAGGGGGCTCCCTGGAGCACGGGCATTAAGGGGACGTGTCACTGACCTTCTTGTCCTTCTGGTACTTGCTCCAGACCTCCTTGGTGAGGCCGGCGGCGGCGCTGGCGGGTCTGTCGGGGGGCACGATGCTGTGGTTGACCAGCGCCGAGAGGTGCGTGCGCACCGTGGACAGGTGCCGGCAGTGCGCCAGCCCTGCGGGGACACCGAGGGACACCTCAGCCACAGCCCCGCCTGGGGGCACCTGGGAACCCCAGGGGCAGCCCCGCCTGCACTGAGCTCGCTCTGCACCCAGGGACAATGAGCAATTACAGCAGAGCCAAAGGCTAAGCAGATCGTTCTGTCTTCACTGTGCAGGGCTCCTCCTGCTGCCAGCAGCAAAACTCACAAATACTGAAATACTGTAACACTGCAGTTACATCCCCCCTGCTGCCCTGAATTTAGGGTCAGACTGCTTTCTTAGACAAACATCCCATGTTGTTTAGATAAGCATATGGATACCACATGGACCAGATATAAGAAGCTTCACTTACATCCATAAAAGGCTCTGGAGATGATCTGCCTCTTCATGCTTTCACACAACATCTTTAGTGGAGTTCTGTGGAAAGGCATCAACAGGATAAGAGCAGGTGGTGAAGACAGAAAGCATCAGGAATTTCATGCTGATCCCTGTGTCCTACACACAGCAATTTTTTTTCTGCACCAAGATTTATTTAGTTAAAGGACACAGTAATAACAAACTCCACTTATTAAAGCATTTCCCCCATCAACGTTTTGGCCCCACACAGATTTCCCCCTGGCACACACAGTCACAATTATTGCAGGTGCACTGTAGAGGTCTGTGTCAAATTGAACTGTTGCCCTTCATTCAATTGTTAATGACTTGTTAATGTTTCCAGAGCTGAAGTATTTTACACCAGACAAAAGAACTAGATGCAATTTTTCTATCAAAATGTGGCTTGACCACAGTTTAATAGGTTAGTTTTAATAAACAAAGTTTCTTGCTGCCTAACTTCATCTTTTTATGTTAGAAACTACTTGAAAATTGTTACTCTTTGTCTTGAGTGCTGCAGCCACTCAAACCTTCCTGCTTTTACCATGGCATGCACACAGTCCGCAGGTAAGCTGTCAGCAGAGCTTGCTCACCGGTCGTGGATGCAGCTGCAGCAGCTGGGAATGTCGTAGGGAGAGCTGCCCATGGAACAGGAGATACAGGAGGAGCCCTGGCTGCAGTGCTCCAGCTGCCACGACAGCAGGTTTGCCCCAAAGCCTTGCATCTCTATCATCTCACTGGTGTCTGTGGAAAAACCAAACAAGACAGAAGGACATCAGCCTTTTCCATTCTCTCCCCCTCCTCCTTCTGTGCATCCTGATGGTTCATGCTTCACTTCTCAACAGGCTCTGAACCTCGGTTCCAGAAACAGGAGAGCAGCATCCTCAGAATCACTGCTCTGGACCTGCAGCATGCTGTGCAGGGTCCCCTCCCAGGAGGCCAAACCCCTTCACCATTTGCCCCTCTCTTGCCCATGCACATCCCAGTTCATGTTTCAAGAGAATAGAGAAAAGGGTGCTGCAGTAACAAATAAATTGGTTCTTGTGTAATATTATGGAAATGTTATTTATGGCTAGAAGACATAATCTAGCCCAACCTTCTTTTTAATTCAGGCCTCAGAATTTCATTTTGCAGTTCCTGGAATCAGCCAGGGAACTGCTGGAACTCCAGAGTGAAAACTGGAGCATGAAAGAAATTAAGGCAAACTGAGTCAGTTACTTTCAGAAGATGCTTCTTTCCCCCTCAGAACCAGATCCTAAAATACTTAGCACAGAAGGACTGTTCCAGTCCTGCCAATGTCCACGCTATATTTATAAAAGGATACGCTCTACAGGAGTATGTGATCCAACTGTACAAGGCAGCTTCCTGAGTTATCCCTGCTCTACCAAATCTATTTGCTTTTTTAACCAGCTTCAGAAAGGAAACTCAAAAAATCAGCAGCTCCCTTCAGAAAGCTTGGCCTCAGCTCTTCAGCCTTCCCAGATGGCATTTGAACTCGTGGGGTTTTAGGTTTATAATAAATAACTGGCCTTTCAGCTCACCCATGATTAAAATTAAGGCAAATACAATAATGTATGTCATAAAGTATGCCACTAAATTAACAGTTACAAGCAAAATCCAGTCCCCTGGGCCGTGCTTTTAAAACAGATATTTGTTGAGTGGTGGGGAGGGGCAATTCCAAACCATCTCATGCATTTTAAATCAAGGTAGCACAAAGCATTTTAGGAGTGCCTATTAGAAAGTGGGCAGAGGTGAGGGAGGAGTGGAGTAAACCTATTTGTTAACAGAAAAAGCACAGGCTCATGCGGAAGCAGTCATGTGTGTTTCATTTCACAAAACAAAGTGTGATGCAAAAATGCTCTTCACCTTAATTCTTCAGGAAGGAGCTGAACGACCCAGTCTTTATTGCAGCTTCTTATTGGGTTCAAATAAAAACCACTGGATAAACATTTTTAGATCATTAGTTTTTGCCTCCCCTCTGTAGACAGGAAAATTGGGATTTTCACTTTTAATTTTTTATTCTGTTTTTTAGAGAAACAAGGAAAGAACCCCACAGAACCTAAAGATTCAGATGAAAGGTACCTGAATTAGTGAAGAATTAGAGTGAACAGCATCTTTTATTTAATTGTAGTGGTGTTATCTGTAACTTCAGCTACATGCAAAAGTCGAGCATGTTGCAAAATGTCAAAGCAGATGGCTGGCAAACCTGCTACAACAGTGTTGTCATTATGGGATGGGGCTGCTGGAGAGACAGCGGCCCAGCCAGGCTATTCCCAGGCACATCCCTAACTCTACCATCCCCTTCAAGATTAAATAACCAAAAGCAGACACCTGACAGCCATTCTAGTGGGATAACTTACATGTTCTATCAACTGACCAAAGACTAAATTGTGTTCCTTATGCTTAACATGTATGTGGCAGTTAAATGTTCTCCATCCCATTTTTGCCCATATCCAGGCACAATCAGTTAGGACACAGTGAAACTTCCTAAAACAGAGTCTTTTTTCAAGGGGAACACTATTTTTGGAACTTCTTTCCATCCATGCCTTCCAAGAACTCTTTATTAACTTGGGCTGGGCTTTATCAATTTCCAGGGGCTGCTCCCTTGGGATAAGTGTGTGGGCAGCCTAGAAGAATTGAGGCTCTCCTTGAACACCTGTTCATACCTGTCTAATCCAGAACTTTGGCATTGTACAGAGATGCAGGGCAATTATTGTCTCTTGCAGTCAGTCCCACCAGTCCAGGGTATAAGAGAAAGCAAGGACTTCTCAGAATTCAGAGCTAAACTACTGAATGCCAAATGCACACACATCTTGAGAATACCAACTTAAATAATATGAAGAAATAGGTGACAAATTTGTGGAGGGTGGTGGAGCTCACAGCTGATCCTCTGAAGCCCACCCAGCCTATGGATGCAAGTGGAATGAAAGCACTGACCCCAGACAGGCACTGCATCTCCACACAGCCTTCTCTGCATACGCTGCTACCTCATCTGTGAGATCACAAAGCTGTTACATTCCCTCCTTCTCTCCTGAGAACCTGCTCTAGTATCCAGCCTTTATGAAGGTGGGGCAGGAAGCCCCATGGGAGAGGAGGTTTGCTGCTCAGCAGCACACACATCACAGGGCAGGGAAGATGCTGTTGCCACTGCCCACAGGCTGTGAGCCCATTCCCAGCCTCCCTGCACAGTCACCTCCATCTCCAGATCTCATGGTGAGAGTGAAATGCCTTTCCCTGTAATAATGCCAACACTGTTGTACGCATCAGTGGAAGGAGCTGCAAGAGAGCTCTGGGACACAGGGGGAGGAGGATAAAAACCTTTCATCCTATTAGGAGCTGTGAGGTTCCGAGAGCAGATCATTGATAGCATTGCGTGTAGCTTATCTTCCTCCTCCTCATCATCGTCAACAGAGGTAGAGCGGCTGGCAGCTAAGTGGTGGTAGTTAATAGTTACTGCTCAAAGAAAATAGTGAAAGAGGAGCATAAGAAGAAAGAACTCAATGCTGTGGGAAAGCTCAAAAGGACATGGTCAGCAAAGACAACGGACCTGAATCCTGCCCTCTGCTCGAGGGCACAAGCTCTTGTAAATGGGTGTGAAAACTGAGTTTCTTACAGAAACAAAGCATGCTCCACCAAACTCAGGCCAGCCTTTGAGTGTGCACAGGCTGTGAGAGCACACGTGGCACACCACAGCAAGGGAGAAAGATCTCAGTGCCAGCCTGCAGCAGCTGAGTATGCTTTTGAGCAAAGCTCCGTGGGAACTCTAGGCTCCAGCTAGCTTCTGTCCTTCACTGTGCCCTAGCAGTGCAGTGGCCCCTTCTCTGAAACCTGTGCCAGATGCATCTGGACAGCAAAAGTCACTCCCAGCTGTGTGTGGCTCTGCAGACAGGCAGAGCCCCTGCCCCACGAGCCCCTGTGCCCTGCAGCCCCTCCACCAGGCCAAGGCACAAGGTGCTCTGCTGGTGTGTGCACAGACTTACCTGTGCCAGCCCAGGAGCCCTGACAAAGCCCAGCCTGCACTGTGGCCCAGGCCTGGGGTCAGGAGGCTGCAGAGGAGACTCCTGCTTTCTCTGCTGCAGAAGGTCCCAGTATGAGCAGTAACTCCAAATTCCCTGTAAACTTTAGGGTCTGATCTTCCCAGGAAATTCTTGCTTCTTTGCCAAGGGGAATAAAACTGAACATGCTGTTCGAGAACTAGCTCAAATGCCTTCTTGCATGTAAGGAATTTGTATTCACTGATGACATGAGGTGGTTTGGTGCTTGGGAATTCATTCAGTTCCCTTGGAAGGGCCTTTATTTATCCATTGTTAAGTCTGTGCTTCCAAGCCAGGAAAACTTAGCCCAGGGAATTCTTGGGGTACTTTTAAGGGTTTATGGTTGGGTTTTTTTCCTAATAACAACACTATAAGCAAGCATTGTGGCCAGTAAAAATATCCTCACTTCAGGAGGAAAACTGCTCTTGGCTAGTCAAGCTATCTTTTTTGTTTCAGTCTCACTTTGCAAGCCCAGGGGAGTATTTTGACAACTTCCTCTGTAAAACACAGAGTAAATATAAGATTCCCGCCCTCAACTCCATTTCCACTATGATAACAAGTCTCATTGCATTAAGGAAACCTAAGCAGTACCTGTTGATCACAATTATCTCTCAGTGAAATTTATTTAAGGTTTGGTTTTTTTATCCCCTTACAAAAATGTGGCTTGTCACCTGCAGGTACTTCCCAGGATATTACTTCAAGATTTTCTCAGATGCCTGATTTGGTTTTTCATCTGTTTTTTTTTTTTTTTTTCAAACAAAGCAGAACAGAGGCACTTACTGTTATCGTGCTTGTGTCCAGGATAAATAATTCTGAAGACATAGTCTGTGGATGTGTCCTCAGCTGGCATCTCCTCCAGGTCCACTGATTTGTTGCTGTTCCGTTTTCGGAGCTTTGGAAACACCTTGCCCTAGAGAAAATAATAATTCCATACATTCAGCTATGGGTGACTAATAGAGTACAACAAATAAAGTACTACAGACCTTTGTCATCTTAAATCTCCAAACTTGCAATGTTGGGAGGAGGTGAGGGAGAAAACAGTGGAGTCATATACAGCTGGTGGTTATGGGGTACTTAATACTACTTTTCTGTGTGCTGTAAACCAGCCTTTTCTTGTACTCTATGGGAGCTGGGCACCCCAAGCCTCTGGCAGCAGCTCTGTCCAGTCCACCTGAGTCTCACTTCTATTGTGTGGGTTTGCATCTTGATGCAACAGCAGATTGCAGCTCATTGCTCAATGGGGTAATGAAGGTATGAACAATTTTTGAAGACCCCATGTATAAGAAGCAGACTGGACTAAATGAAGTTATTTTGCATCCTACTTTACCATAAAGCAGCTGGCAGTCAGTGCCAAACCCTGTGGAGCAGAGATACCAACACCAGCCTTACCCACGAGCTCACCAGAAAAAGCAGTACCTTGCCCTGCTGGGACCACAGCGGGGGCTCCAGCTGGCCACGGGGCAGGAGCCCATTTTCCAGACAGGACAGGAAGGCGAGGAGGTGCCCTCCTTGGGGGAAGTGCAGCGGAGGCCTCTGGGTCCCATCCTGACTCACCAGCACTAATGTCCATCTGCTTTCTGCTGCAAGGAGGACAAGGGGAGTCCACACTGTTACATCAGAGCCTCAGTTTTCTGCTCTTACCTTCTAAGTAAATTTTATTTGGGATCATCTCTAAGGAGCTAAATAAAGCTTTGTAAGGCACAGTGTGATCTAAGGATGATATCAGCCCTTTAGTCCTAAAGAAACTCAAGATACAAGCAAACTATGAAAGCCTTATACAGTTGTCATCCTCTATCAGCTGGGACTGGAGATCTTCACACTCATTCCCACATGGCCAGAACTAGTCAGAGGTGTTCCTGACACTGAGGGAGGAAAAGCAGTCATTCAAGTGGCTCTCCTGTTTATGTATTTTTAAGGAATATATGCTTAAGGGTTATGCTTACGTTGCTGATGGCAGTGGATGCAGACAATCTGGCTCAGTGGCACAATCAATGCATAGTCCCAGTAAACACTAAAGGGAAGAAAAATGCAGGAAACATTGTTTTTTCCATATTCAGGAATGCTTGAAGTTCCAAGGACCTGAGAGAAAGACTCTGCTAAGTTAATAACTGTTTATTAAATTTGGCCAATTAAAGTAAATTATTAGTCAAGTAAATGGCAAAGGAAAGCTAGTTTCTCCACACTGGATATTCTGGTACCAGGTTTGTACAACCTCTGCTTCACTCTTCCCCTCCCCTTCCTCTTTCCTGGTGCTCCCCAGCAGGTTACACAGTTCTTCCCATCTTTCCTGAATGCATTGAATACCTTTTCTCCAGTTCTGAATCTCCAAGGGTTCCATTCATCAGCTGGTTTGGAGTCCATTTTAATGTCAAACTATCTGCTGATTGATGAAGGGACAGATATCCAGGAATTGCCTCCAAGTCATCTTTCTGTTCACAGAAGCAACAAACAGGCAACCCAGGTGACTCAAGTGCACAAAGTATCTGCATAAAATATATGTTCCAGTCTTTCTATGCCATGCAAGTTCCATAGCTGCAGTATCTGGGAAGTGCTGAGGGAAACCTTAACAGCAAAAATACTGATATATAATGTTGCTACTAGAAAGCGGAAAAACCACAACACAGTCAGCTGGTTTCTGAAATAGAGTCCAGTATGTTTGTTCCTGCCTACAGGCCCACTGCTCATTGACAGTGGTCAGGCAGTGAGAGCATCTGTCACGTGTCACACCCACCCTGGCACAGGAGAGGCAAGCAGAAGGCAGCCAGCCTTTGCCAGGCGTGGGCTGTAGCCCAGGTCCAGCACTGCTGCTCCAGGCACAGCCCCAGGGGCACACACTCACTCACCGGCTGCACCAGGACGTTGTTTTTGCCGTAGAGAAGGTGTGTCCGGGAGTTCTGGTGCAGGGACTCCACGTACTCGCGTGCCGAGGCCGCAAAGCGATCTTCCGACGCGCTGCCGCTGGAGTGGCGCTTCCGGATCTGCACACAGCCAGGGCACGACACAGACACTCAGCCTCTGCACGCTGCAGCTCCAGTGCAGCCAGGGCTTTGCACAGAAATCACCTGGACTGCAAACCCAGCCCCGACCGTGGCAGCTCAGAACTTCTTGTGAGCTACCTGGTCGCACCACAGCTGTCAAAAGCCACAGAATTTAGTGCTGGATCTCAAACTTTTCTACATACAGATAAAGAGGACATTGTGGCCCAAATGGACTTCTAATCTGTGATAAAGCTCAGTTACAGAGGAAAGAAGAAAGGCTGTTCCAGAGTCAGGTATCTCCCCCATGGGGCTGTTTTAATGCTCAGGCTGTGCCCTAGCTCAGAAACAGGTACAGAGTCAATACCTACTCCCAGGGCTGGGCGCTTGGAGGGGGAGTCCTGGCGGCCGTGTGCGCCGTGGATCCGGTGCCGCTGCACCAGCTCGTCGGCCGAAGGGTCTGTCCAGTAGTGGTCAGCTGTCTTGAGCTTGGTGTACTCCAGAGCACACGGCCCGACTAGGAAAAGAGACCAAGGATGTTCAGAGACACCCCCAATGCTATCCTGCCGGCTGAGCACTGAAGGTGAGATTTCCTTCTCATGTCAAGTAAACAATAATGGTCACTGATCCTACAGGATCAGCACACAGTATAGACAACAATAAAATAATGTACCACTTCTATTACCCAGGGCTGTATAAGAGTATTCCTGTAGGACACAGCACCCTGCCACACCAGCATTAGCAGTTACAAGCTGCCAGCAAGCATTCAGTAAAAATCCATTCCTATTCTGCTTTCTGATCCAACCAATAATTACTATTAAAACCAGATGATCAGTCTCTTCTGGTCTTGTAAGCAACAAAACATCTTCACTGTTGCTCTACTATATATAGTTAACTACATACAAGATACAAAATTCACCTCTTGTAACACTGTCATAATGCAAAGTGCTTTAAGAAACTATTTATTTTCTTCAGCATAAGAAGTAACTTTGCAAGAACTCACCTAGCAGAGAAGCCAGTATTGGGCCACAAACAGGATCTGCCAGTAAAGCTTCCTTCTCATAGTATTTACTAAGAATAAAAGATCAGAGCCCAGTTAAAACCATTAGTTGGTATGAACCATTTCAGACCTTGGATTTAGCTACAGGTCTAAAACAATGGGCCTCTTGATATGCTCATTCTGTCTCACCTATTTTTCAGCTGAGCTCAGAGAGGCAGGAGCTTGCCTTGTGCTCAGTGTATTTACCCAGTATATTTGATTTGGGGCTTTGGGCAGAATTGCAATATGGGAACAAACAATAGTTCTCTGCAAGCAATTTTGTCCATTTTCCACAGAGACAAAACAATCCACACATTCTTAAACATCTCTTCCATCTGTGAGGAATCATCTTGAAACACTGTGAAGAACTATGAACAGCTACATTGCTCTTGCAGTGACCCCAAAGCCTTGCCATTGCAGCAGGCAAAGCTGCTGTACAAATCCACACAGCCAAAAACTTCAAACACCCACAGTTCTTGAATGCCACTGTCCTCTGTGGTCTGTTCACTAGATGGGGCTCCAACTCTAAAGCACCTGCTCCTCCTCCAGGACAGAACAGCTGAAGGACGTGAACATGGAGCGTTTGAGCAGTAACGACACAAAAATGCATGGTAACAAGCTTTATTGAAAAGGTTTGTTTTATTCACCAAGTCAGGTTCTCAAAATCACATCCTGCAATGCAGGACCTGATCCTAACTCATCTGAACGGATGGGGAAGGCAGTGAGGTGAATATCTACAACACACAGTGATGGAACAACTGAGAGCAAACTCCCCTGATGTGTCTCCTGTGGATTATGTGGAAAAGAAATTAAAACCCCTTGTACCCATGTATCTGCAGACACTGAGGCACTGGACTAAAATGCTTCCATTAACTGTGTCTCTGGGACATGGCCAACCCTCCCTCTGTCTCTTCTGCACACAGCTCATAAAATCCAAGCTGGCATTACATATCCCAGAGCAACAGTTTGCTTGAACAGCACAAAGACCTTTCTTCCATTCTCTTGCTTTTAGTGGCAAGATACATCATGAAAACGAAGCTGATGACAAGGAAAACAGTAACAGAAATTTGGAAAATACTGTGAAAATAAGCTGCTTTGCCTTTAGCTCTCATCCTTGTTCAGACCCATTGGCTTTGGATGAACAAGAATGTGTTGCCAGTGCAGAACAAGAGCACCCCTGCCAGCAAACTGTCTTTCTAGGAACACACCAAGCTTTAGGGTCCCTTCCTTTCTCTTTTTATGGGACACTGTCCTCAGTGTGCCCCATTAAATCTTCTGTATCATGAGTTATGGGAGGGCAGGAACAGTAGGAGTTAAAAGCCACTCCTTGGGCAAACCACAGCTGATGCTGGGCAGCAGGAAGCAAGAACAGAACAGAGAGGATTCATCTTTGCCTCTTGAGGAGTCCATGGGGAATACATCCATAAAGCACTGATACTCTTCTCTGGTTTTGCAAGGGAAGAGTTTCACTTTACACAAAGCTTGATTTTTCTAAAAAGGAAACATGATTCAAAGAACTTGTTTTCACAACCCTAAGGTTTTATGTCACTAGCTCCTCCTGTTCTAATTGTCCTTTCTTTCATCTACAAAAGGCATTTTCCTCCCTGACATCCTAAGTTCCAAAGGATTATTTTCAACTCATGACCTATTAGAAGATATTTCTATTCCACTGAGGTCTAGGTCCCATTAGAATATGGGCACCTAATATACTTGAGGTTAGGTTTGTAGCTGATTTCTGGAAAGCTGAATGCCTGTTAATGTTTTTTCGTAAGCCTGAAACACTGTCAATGACAAAAAACTAAAGTACATTTTTTTCTAAATGCCTGTGTAACTGGTTTTCATCTTACCAGAAGCCTGCATCACAGGGGTTTGCCAAAGACTTTTGATAAAATCCCTTACTGCAGACACCTAAATGCATCAGTCCAACAAATCCCCATGCTTCTGCTGCTTTCCTTACCTGCAGTTATCAACAATGTACTGCACAATCTTGTCCAGCACCTTCTCAATCAAGGCTGTCCGAACCCAGATGTGCTTGATGGCCTGAGGTGTCAGGACAGGTGTTTTGCTTGTGGTTGATCCCTGCCTTTTGAGGGGTTCCTGTCCATTTGGCTGATTTTTCCTGCAAAAGGCGATAAAATAAAAGTAGTCAGAATTTGCACTGTTTGATGACAGCTCCAGTGAAACCCATCCTCCTGCATCAGGTAACACAGTGCAGCTGCAGGAGAAAGGTGGCTACAAAGCACAGGGGCACCTGCGTTGGCTCTCTACACACTGCCCTGGGCTGAGGGGAACAGGAACCCTCTGAAGGCCTTTTCCACAAAACTTCCCCCTTAAAACAGAAAAAGGTCCCATTTTGCCTAAATGAAGAAAGAAATCCTGACACCTTCAGGTTCTTTGGCAGCATTTGGGTTCCCTTTCAGGAAACTGTTCAGTTACATGGAGTTAATACATTTGTTTGGGGCAGTTTGGGTGATCTGTAATTCCCCTCTGCACTGACAGGGTCCCAAAGTCCTACAGGAGGCCATGACAGCACCCCTATGGCAAGGAAGACATCACTGACATCAGAACAATTTGGGTGTGTTTAGCTGCATCCTAAACAGGGGTTTTCTTAAGCCACAGCCTCAGAAGAGTCAGGCTGTTACAGCCCTTCTGTCTCATTTCATGCATCCAGCAGAGCGAGTCCACCCCCTGCAGTATTTCCCAATAGTGTCTTTGCTGCACGTATTTTCTACGGCACTTCAATTTTGTGGCTGTTAATAGCTGAAAAAACCAGAAAATTTGTCCAAGAGAAACCACAGAATTTAAGTTCATTTGCTCCTCTCTGTTAGAGGATACAGCCAAAGTTCTCTTGTGGCTAGAGGGGTGTTTGTGTGGGCTCTTAACCAGGAGACAGGCTGGTGAATTTTCAGTAGAAAGCATCCTTCTTCCCAACATTTAAAAAACTAAACTTAATAAAATCCCTGTCTGTATCAGTAGGCCCAATTAAAAATATATCAAAAATAGGTACATATCTGTCAAAAACTACATAACAAAGTCTGATAATTGTAAGTCTAATAAAGCTAAATGTCAGAAAATTACACAGAAATTTAAGTGCTAATTTAAATAAGTGTCAGTAATTGAAGACAAGATCTCTCAGCAAAGCCCTTCTTTACAGCAAACTGATCAGAGGCTAGAAGTTCCTACAATGTGCAAAGAGCTCTTAGGGCTCAGCAGTGCCTACAAATAGAATTAAAAATGCTCTTGTCCTGAGCTTATAGGACAAGACACTCATCCATCTACAGAACCACATGGAAAATTTTAACTTTGCTACTCACCACTAGCAAGAAGTCTAAGACTTTCAGTAACCTCAAGTCCTTGACCCCAGGATTCTGTTGTGCTTAAGTCCAGTATGTATTGAACAGCTTTCCTATAACATCCTTCTTCCCATCACTCTTCATATCCATTAATTTAACTGTTTCTGCTATGATACCTACAAATGTGTGCCTGGTTTTGCAGGAGCATGCCAAAACAGCTTTTCCAGTATGTCTGTTCTTGAGTTCCTCCTTCCACCCCCTCTCTTCCCACCAACAGTCCAAGCTGTCCACCATACCCTGACTGTGAGCCCTCTCTGAAATCACCAGTAATTAGTCACTTCTGTTGCTGTGTGTGGGCTGAATGTGCTCCTCTGCTGTACTGAGAAGCAAAATGAAACCCCAAAGCCCCAGTTCCCCATCTCTGTCCCTTTGCTCACTGCCAGCTTGATCAAACACAAACATCTACAGCCACTACCAAGACAAAGCTGCATCAGCCGTGGCTGATACAGGCCCCTGTGCACTCCCGGGGCAGTCTGAGTCCCAGCATGCTGCACACACACCCTGCATCGACTTGGCTGATGAACAGAGCTCACCCTCACCTGCTCTCCACCTGCTGCTGCAGCTCCTGCACCTTCTTGCACACATCTCCAGCTATGGCACAGGTCTTGCCCACCTTGGTGAAGAGCGCGGCCACCTTGTCGGTGCGCAGGAAGCCGGCAGCCCTGCGCTTCAGCATGTGCAGGAGACACGCCTCCACCACACCTGTGGGAAGGGACAGAGTGTTATGGGCCTGCCTGCCCTCTGCCTCCTCCTGGCCAGCACCACCTGCTCACTGCCAGGGGCAGCTGTGGGGCCAGAACACAGCTGGGGGGACAGACAGACAGGCGGTCAGACAGGAACTCAGAATCAGATGATGTGAGCATGTGTCTAATCTGCTACTACAAGCACCTTGTAGAGTACAGATAATGGCAGTATATAAATAAATGGAATCTCTCTGAGTATTTTCATCCCGCTTTACATGTGCCACACAGAACCACACTAACATGCCCTGATGGCCACCAGTAAAACACTGCACTGCACCATGCCAGCCTTGCAAGACTGCAGCAGACATCTGTCCAGCTCTCATGTAACCTGCTGCAGGGCAAGGAAATGAGAAACACAAACTTAAAAAAACCAAACCAAATCAAAACAAAAAATAAGCCTTCCTTGTCTGTCAGCTTCTGAAGTGAGATTGCAGATGACTCACAGAGTCATACAAAGGGATGAAGGAGGACAGCCCAATTCATTCACAGGCAAGGGAAAAGACCCAGCTCTATGTGCCAGGTGTGTGCCCAGGGCAGGGCAGCCCTCACAGGGCTCTCCCATGCTGGGTGGCAGCAGGCAGCCCATGGGGACACTGCAGCTCCCCCTGCCACCTTAAATACTGGTTACAGTAACAAATGGCACTCCATCTGCTCGCGGCTCTTTTTGAGAGAAGGCAGCATTTTGTTGCACTTTACGCCCAACACTGTCAGGTGCTGAGCATTTCCTGAAGACTCTTCTCCTTATTGTACTTGAAGGCTCCAAATCCCATAACACCTGAAAGCCTGCATCTGGAAAAGGCCTGTCCTCACTGTTGGGGCCCTGAAAACTAGCCTGAGTGCCAGGCCAGGCTGGGGTCACACAGGAACCCCAAGGAGCCCCACCCCAGGGTACGGCACAAGGGGCAGTGCCCGTGGCCCCAGCCCTGGCACACTCCTGTTTGCTCAGCACAGGAGTGACGGCATCAGGCACAGCCACTGAGCAGCAGGTCTGATGCTGTTTCCCGTGCTGGTGGCACTTCAGAAGCCATCCAGCCCCCAGGCCCAGCAGGCTCCCCGGGAGCAGGAGCAGGACACACGGGCACATCCCTGAGCGAGCCCGCTCCACCGTCAGACACTCAGACACCTCCCCTGTGCCCAAAGGTGAGCAGAGGCAGAGCCTGTGGCCTGACAGGAGCAGGAGCCCGGCGCTGGGGACATCTCTGAAGCCAGGCTGGTTGCACTGCCAGGGGAAGGACATCCGTGCAGGGAACGCCGCAGAGCCGCGGGGGAGTGGCACGGGGGACAGGGAGCGATGGCAGCACGGGGACCTTCCCCACAGCACGGTCTGCTCCTGTCTAGCAACCACCACAACAGCTCTTAATACAGCCAATGTTTTGCTCTCTCTTTCAATTAGAAATAAAGAAAAAAGAAAAGTAGCTTTCTGGATGCCAGGAGCAATGCAGCAATTTGATTCCAAATCTTAAATGAAGCAACCTGCCTTTAAAAATAACTGCATAGAAGTGCATTGCTGTTGCTTAGGAAACAGGCTTTCTTCCCACCTTCACCGCTTTTTTTCTATTTCTTTAAAACAATAAAATATTAATGAAACAAATTTAGTGAAAAGCACAGCAGGCACAGCTTTAATTATTAATAAATGCTGCAGCTGCCACTGAGGGCAATTTCCCCAGTGACTGTCCCTAGAGCCCCAATATTTAATTATTCCATTGTGACATTTCTCATCACAAGAACTTGGGTAAGATCAGTCCCCAACTGCCTGTAACACACACAGGGGTCATTTGCAAGGGGCAAGACACTGGAATTTGCTGCTGGATTGCCTCAGAATGTATTTTCCACAGGACAAGAGATTAATGCATGTTCAGTTCTATGCCTAAGACACCCTTGGACTGGGGGGCAGGTTACAGCCCAGCCTGTGTGACCCTCAGGTCACTTCATTCTCCTACACTTCACCCCCAGGCTGAGACTAACAGCACTGGCTGTCAGCACACTTCTCTCCAAGAATTATCCCACAACAGCTGGAATACATTCACATCTGACTTGATCTGAATGTGCTCGCAAATACACCGTGGCTTTTATCCAGTTAAACTACAAAACATCCAAGCAGGGCAGCACATCTCGTGACACAGATGCCATCCCACTCCAACCCAGGGGACCGTGTGGATGCCACCCTGGTGGCACAGGACAGCAGGAAGGGATCCCTCCCACCCAGGCAGGAGAATGGCACAGCACAGCAGGGAGGGACAGCTCCCTGGCAGAGCCCCCCAGGGCTTTCCTTTGGCTCGGTGGCCAAGGCAGGCACTGATCTCACTGCACCTTGCCAGCATCGCCCACAGCCAAGCTCAGTCAGACAGGAAACCTAACACATCCTGAACAAACTGCCAGAGGAGGCACCTCAAGCTGCAGAACCTTTCAAAGGGCATGAGAGGACCTTGGCCGTGGTGCTTTTTGATAAACCAAAACCAGGTGATCACCAGGAGTTACAAACTGCACAGCTCAGACTGCTTCCTAAAGAGACAACACAAACTAATTCAGGGGTTACAGTACGAGAACCTTTGGGACAGGGAAATGGGGTTATTTACCCATTTCTGGGAAAATGAACCATTTTTCCCATTTTGGAATCTGACACTCTAAGAAGACCTAAAAATAGATGATTTAGCTGTTTCTGAAGAAACTGCTAAGATCAGAAAGGCATCACTGGGTGGTTTTGTGTACAAAACTACCTGTATGAACAGGTAGTTCATACACATGTACACGTGCTTTTGGCTACAGGTTTGTGTGCACACAGGTAAGTAACTACTGCACAGCCCAGTGTGATCCCAAGCCTGCCTACTGTCACTGTACCTACAACACACATACAAAAACTGACCAGATAAAAAGGCAGCAACTCATCACGCACAGAGTGGAAGAGCAGCTCTGCACTGGGAATAAATCAGCACAGCTCAGGTAATTCCCTTGTATGGTTCAGTTGACAGCAGCCATCTAAAAATTCATTAACTCCAGACAGTTTTGAGGAACATTCTCTGCAGTATTCACTGCTGAATTTAATTAAGTGCAGATATGTTATTGATTTACAGTTCAAATAATCACAGTGCCCACCAAGCCTCAGAAAATGTCACTTTTTTATGACTTCACCACAGCTACTTCTTCCAGGTTCAGGTGAACAAGTTTGGCTTTGTCCTTTTTTGCCTCTATGAAAATTCTGACATGACTTTATGGACTGTGAAATGAGAGTTCTGGGGCTGGAAGGGTGGTGAGCAGAGAAAAGAAGACCTGTGGAAAGATTGTACTTAGCAGATGAGATTTTCCTTAGACAGGAAGAAATACTGCAGCTAAATACCTTGTTTTCATGGAAACTGTGCACAGGGAATTGAATTCATGAGGCTGAAGAAATTAAAAACAAGTGAAAAGAGGAGGATGATAAAGAAGCCATCAGATGCTCATCATCTCCAGCTGCTGTTGCTTTATCCTGATGGCAGATCTGCCCAGTTTGAAACCAGTGTTCTTGCCCAGTTCCAGCCTGCTGTGTCTCTGGGACACTGGTACCCGAGTGCCAGCTGACAGCAAAGGGCTGCAGAGGACACATCCAAACTGCTCCTTTCCCCTTGCTCACCTGCACTCAACCTGCTTGTGCCACAGAACATCCTATGTTCAATAATTCCCTAGAAAATAACAAAAGGTATCTAAATGGACAATTCCCAGTTCTAAAGTGGCTGGGAAACTTCAGGGCTGAAATTTGGTGACTGCTCCTCTTTAAAATCATGATCATTAAACTTCAAGGATCTCAGCAACCTTCAGAAAACAGAAGTGTTTTCATTAAACACTGTTAAGGGTAAATCAAAATTGCTGAAGTTTCTCTAAATATTGAAAATTATCCAATTTGATGACCCAGGATCAAAGCAAAATGTTTAGCAGAGTTCTCTAAAAAGCACAAGAGATTTTATTTCACTTCTCAAGCTAAAAACATATGCAGTTCAAAAACTGTTTCATTTCACATCACTAATATTCACTCTGGTTTTTTTCCTCCCCAGTATAGCACACCACTCATTAATTTAAGCATCATCTCTGGAGCACAATCAAAAACCTTCTAAATGTGCATGAAAAAATATTTGCCTCCCTCCAATTATGATCATCTCTGGTACACTCTGTGGGCTAATGTGTTTATCAAGTGAGGTAGAATCTCTGTAAACTATTTTTTAAGCATTATTCATCATTGAAAATGTTTGTTTCCCAAATAGGAGTAGTAATACAGGGAGACTTGTGTTTTGTTTGTGAGACATCTGCATTTCCATAGCAGATTATCTTCATTTTTTTTAAATATCAGTGCCAAGGGTAGAAAGCCAAAAGAATTAAGATGATAAACTGTCAGGTTGGGCAATGGTTATTTACATCTGTTTCTACAGAAGTTACATTTCTGTGAGCCAAGGAAAAAAGAGAGAAAACTGAATTCCTTGTTTTCTGTCAAATCTGAATATGGTGCTATTTAGAAGCCTAAAGGCAATCAGCTAAAAATCCCAAAGCATAAGACATCTCTTCCCAATGGGGCTGGTTTTCAGAAGAATTGGAATGCTCTCACTCCAGCTGAAAATGATGGGAACAAAATTGTGTTTTCTTCCAAACACAATTAACTTTGTGCAAAATGAGATAACAAGTCATGCTAAGAGCAATGAAGGAAACAGCCTCAGGACTAAGCCCAGTGCTGTGGTTAACTCTGGGGCCATTAGCAGTGAGACTGTAAACCAGCACTGCCAGGCACTGCTGCAGCTCAGACACCAATCCTCCCCAAATGACCCCGGATATCTGGTCTCCAGCAGTCACCAGCCATATTCCTGTTCCAAGGATTCCTGGTTTTCCAGTGCCAGCGTGGATGGAGACTCATCCATCACCTCAGCTGAAGCTCTTTGATTGTGCTCCTACAGACGTGTGAGGCCCTAAAATTTCAGACCTTATCAGATCTCAACTATGGGGCTCCAAAAATTCCAGCCACACAAGTGCTTTCCTACTGCCTCCCACCTCCAGAATGAATGGAGTACTCATCTGCCTTAGGAAGCTGAAAGTAACTTGAACTGCCCGATAGAAAGTCCAACCTTAATAAGTGTTTTGCACATTCATTAACAATCCTGTCATACACTGGATTGGCTCTCAACTGTGAAGAGGACCCAAGAGCCACTCTGGTTCCCAGAACACACCAGTCCTTCTGCTGTGAACAGATACTGGGTGACACAGAACTATTTCAAATAACAATCCCCTTTACTTATTTTTGAAGAAGGAAGCATCTTACACTGATGATTACCCAAGCCTAGATGCCCCAGGGTTCTGTGAAAGGAAGCTGCAATGGATGGATAGGGGCCCACACATCAGATCTCTGTGGAATTACAGCCTGAAGCACAGACATCTCAGAAGCACTTGTGATAGTGATAGCTATCGAGTGATAGCTTGGGTGATAGCTCTCCTTGCTCTGTTTCTGAGAACAATAAATGCTCATGCAGTCCTGATGCACCCAGACACTGCAGCAGAGCAGAAGCACCAGCATAAGACACAAATGCCAGCTCAGGAGTGCTCTACAAAAGCCATGGAGTCAGGCTCTGACCTGCCACAGCCTGGCACGAGTCAAGACTATATTTGAGTCTCTCTGAGTGAAGGAAACGCAGGGCAGCTGAAAGAGCTGCTGTACAACTTACAGGAGCACCCAAGAGAAACTGTACTGAGAAGAAGTAGCACGGTAACACTCCCCTACCACCTGGCACATCCTGCCTCTAGAGCTGGAAGTCACCCACACAGAGGAAGAATGGACCCTGCAGAGCTGGCCAGGGGCACTCACAGCACTGCATGGATCTGTTCCTGCATGGACCTCCTCTACCACCATGTGCAGAACCACCAAAGGGCTCACAGGCTGCCCAGCTTTCAAACACTGGACTGGCAGCAGGGCAAGCCAGCACTTGGCTGTGCTCAGGCAAGTGTCCCTTCTCTCTGGGCCGGCAGATGTCTGCTGAAAGGCCTCAGGCCACCTCGCTGATGTATTATTCACACAGAGAAAGCACCAAGGACTGCTTACTAATGGGAATTCATTATCTCCCAAGCTCCCCTGGGCAGGCACCACATCCTTCTTTTGTGTGAAGGGCTGCACACATGACTAAATGCAATCACAGACCCCATACAAACACCTTCAGTTAATATCCAGATGCAGCCCTGCAGTCAAACCCTGTCACCTTTCCCAGTGCATCACTGGACAGATCGTGACATGGTTGTTCTTCTTTTTTAAGATCTGTGTTATTTAAACACAGCATTACCCAGAAAGAAACAAGTATTTTTCATCAGTTAATAAGAGAAGAAAAGCAATATACATAATGGGGATGGAAAAAGAAAAAGCTGAGGTTAATGCAGCTAAATCAATGGGACTGGCTCATCCCCCAGGGCTGAGCCAGCCAAGCTCCCTCAGCTCCTCTAGGAGAGGCTCTCTGCTCCTCTTTGCACCTGGAATTGCAGGGTCTGCAGCAAAGATCCTCAACAAATCTATCAGGACAGCGCAGTAATTTAACACTGAGAAACAGCAAATTTTCTCCTTGGGTTCAAAAGGGAAAAAGCATTTCTGGTCTGTAAGTCTGGTCTAGACACAGTTTTAGAACAGATTTGGAGGGCAAAGATTATTTAATGACACTGAAGAAAAGGAAAAACAAATACTTCCAATTGTCTTTGAAGTGAAGGACTGTAACCAACACTGGTGGTAAATTAAATATTAGTAACTGAAGATGGGAAGAAACAGCACATGTCAAGTATCCAAAGTATATCAAAAAAGCTACATAGCATTAAGAAAACAAGAAGAAGATGGGATATTTTTTTGTTTTCTTTGATAGAAGAGCCTCAATGTCTTACAGGATTTGAGTTCAGATTGAGGAACAGGAAAGACCTGGTGATGCCCCTGCCATAAACCCACCCACGGCTGCACAGCTCTGGTGCACCCCCCAGGAACAGCAGTGGGATCCCCCAGCTCCCTCCTCTCCCTCACATCCCAAGGGACACGTGCAATGCCATCCTTAAACAAGGTTTACAAGAAGCCCCAAGCACAACATTAAATACCATTCTGCAGCTCAAATAAGAACCGGCCTTTTCAGTTCAGCCACAAAGGGATTCTGCACATTTTAATTAAAAGGTTTAATTACTGGTAGCAGGTTCATTATTCAGGCCAAAAAAAGCTTTTCGTGCAGTTCATTCCTTCCTTAATTTGAACTGAAATCTCATTGAAAAGCCGAATTCTGCATGTTTAACAGTGCCCAAATTACTATTTTTACTCATGTTTACTACTAACCTTTCCCCAAAACACAGTAAGTATATTCCCTCTGCCAAGCTGCACACTGGATTTACACCTAAAAAACATGTATTTTGATTGTGACACACACCAACTCTCCATAACCCACCTGAATTCTATGGCAATTTGTTTATAGCATGGGGAACTCAGGATTATTTCACTTAATATACCCAAAATATTATTCAAAGAGAACAAACTACTAAGACTAATTTCAAAGTAGATATTGAAAATGTAGAGATCATTTGGGTAACCATGTCTGAGGCATTCACAAATAAACCCTGTCTGCAGTATGAAGCTGACTTAAACAAGTTTTTTAATTGCTTCAAGCAGCATGTTACTGTCAGGCTAAAGATGGGCAGCCACACAGAAAAGGCTCAGCAAACACTGTAGGTGTGATGTGCTGAACTGGAAACCCTGTAAATGCACTTGAGGTAACTGCAGAAACAGAGATGTGCTTGCTTTGCCTTCCCCCTTCCCCTCAGAACTGCAGGAGTGGGCAGGGGCCGGTGTTCCTGGAGAGAGCAGCTGCAGGCAGGGCAGGAGCTCAGGGCAGGCTGGGCAGGAGCCCAGGACAGGCTGGGCAGGAGGAGCTGCAGTGCTGCCCCAGCCCTGCCGCAGAGAGCTCCACCAGCCCCACGTCAGCGGCAGCTGCCGTTCCCAAGGAAACGTCTCAGAAGCCAGGCTGCAAACAGCCACAGCCAGCTTCCAGCAGAAGCACTGGCCACTGAAGATGCTCCAAACACACTTGCAGCGCTGCACTGTCCCCTGAGTGGCCACACAACAGCAGTGGAACTCGCTCCACAGCAACCTATAACCCAAAGGAATTCAGAACTCTGTCCCACAATGGCACACATCAGCCACAGGCCAAAAGGAGCTGCTGTGGCTCTGAACCACAGAGCCAGATCTAGAAATCAGAGGGGATGACAGAGCCCCTGGGATGTAACTTCGGTTGGTTATACGCCGGGCTGGGAACAAATACAGAATCTCCTGCACTCACTGCTTCTGCACAAGGATGAAAACATCGGCACTGCTTTCCTTCTCCCGGAGCACCCAGGCAGAAACCACAGACTGGAGCAGAGTCCTCGTGGTTACAAATCCCTCCTGCTGGATGAGCACAGCTGACCTGCACAGAGGCACCATTCCTGCAGGCCAGCAAGGGTGGCACAGAGCTGGAGCATTTCCTCCAGGACAAGGGGCACATGCCATTTAATTGGTGCCCTCAGCCATCTAGGACCTAGGGCAGCTATGAACTGTTCAGCTACTGATGCAGAGAGACCCTGAAATCAGCCATCATGTATTTAAGAGACTCTTGCTAAACTCAGCCTAGCAGGAGAGTAAAATGATTCACAAGAATTCTATATTTATAACGAAGATTTCACCAAAAATGACTCATGTACTGAACCAATCTAATTTTAAATAGAAGGGAAAAACCTCTTGAAGAGTCACACGAAATAGAGAGGGGGAGGGAAGAGAACTGCACACACAGGAGAGCACCAGCCAGGAGCCGTTAGCCAAATCTGCTGGAAGGGACTTCTCCATTCAATCAGCCAAAGTAGAAACAGAGCATTCAGCTTCACCTTCTTCTGGTTTAGAGTTAATCAAGGCCTCTGTTCAAAGCAGCAGCAGGCTGGAGTCCTGCCCTAGGACAGGTAGGATTGCTGGGCAATAATGAGGCAGCTCAGTGCAGAGTTATTAGTTCTTCAGACCATGAAGAATTCAGAACACACAACCAACTGGAATCTCAGTAGGAGGATGAGAGAAGTATGAAGACTTTAAAGTATTCCTAATTTTGGCCAAGCAGAGTCTAACAGAAATAGCTGCCACCCCACCGCCCATTACACCAACAATGCAGCACAGCTTCCAGGACAGGATTCCAGGACAGCATTCCAGGAACAGAGAGCAGGCAGACCACACTGGGAGCTCCCTGGAACACACAGCCAGCCTCCAGCAAGGCCACCTGTCATCCTGGCTGGACACTTGGATAATGACATTTTAGTAATAGCTACTTTACAATTTGTAATGTAAACACACACGTAGCAAATATAGAGGTGAAATGGGCCTGAACACCATGATTTCTAGTATCTAAATCCCTGCATTTACCTCTGACAGCAGAGAAAATAAACGTCTAGAGGAAAAGTAAGGTTAGGTAGTGTTAGCTCTTCAGCGTGACATTTACCACATAAGGCGATGATGTGACTGCTGTCTTCATGTACAAATTTCCGGGTGACAGCTTCTTCCATGATCTGCTTTACCTAAAATGAATAGAGAGAAATGATTGTATGATCCCAACAAAACCAGCGCAGCACTTGGGAATTTCAGTTTCAACCACTGCTTGCCCCTTCCCCCTCACCAACGCACTAACAGCTCCCTCACATCACATTTTGCAGGGAAGAACAGATTTAAGGAGGGAAAGCACAAACAAACCTAAGGGCTTATAATAGCATGAGGAAACCTCTGGCAGAACAAGGACAGGTCTGTTTGGGGTGTGCCCCCATAAAAGCCAGATTTCAGTGTGCCCATAGTACCCTCCAGAGAACTTCTCCAGCATAAGTTTCGAGGAGCTGTGAAAGACTTTTTATATGATTCATCCTTGGCCTTCACACAGTCTCTTCTGCTCATGAAACCAGATTGTGTTGCTGCATCCCATTTCCACTTGCGCCTTTCTGCTCTTTTTCAAGCACAAAGCATCCCTGAGCGACACAGGCACACATTCCCCGAGAGGTTTAGGGCCACCTTCCCCCTATCTGGGAAACATGGAACATGCCACAGCAATTATAAATTATGGCTTTGAAGCTCTGTTGTACCAGACAGTATACAAAATTATTACAGTACCTACAGAGAAGGCAGTGCCTTCAGTTTTCACTTCAAGACACGATTTAACAATTGTAGCAAATAAAATTACACTTATCACCCTTTTTAATGATTTAAAACAAAGTTCCTTTCCAGTTTCAGGGCTCAAGATGTTTCAAGCTCCAGAGGGAAATCATTGCAAATTACTGACTTTCAAAAATTAAGGAGGAAACAGACAATTCTTACAATGAGGCTCTTGGCAAGAGGCTGTAGTCACCCTCCATTCATCTGCCAGTGATTCCTCCCCAATGGCTTCCTCAGGCTGACACCACATGAAACCTCACTGGTTTCCAACTCATCACCAACTCATTTGTCAGGCACTCATTTCCTCCTGGCCATGGAGAGCTTGCTCTCTTCCATATACAAATCAACCATCATTTTTGACTTCTCTCATTTGTGAGCATCAATTACAGGGTTATGACACTCTGACTAAACATATGCCAATTTATTTTCAATATATGAAAGTAAGTGCTGCCATGGCAGAAAACTCAACCAGACATTCTCTTCTTCCAACATTTAGAGCTAGCTGGGTACCACTTCATGGCACTGACAAGTCCCAGGGTTCTGAGCTTTTCCACTCAGTGCTGGACCAGGAGGAGCTGCAGGTGCAGTGCTCCATCGACAGCTGGGCTCTGCAGCTGCCTGTGGAGGTGCCTTCTCTGGTTTGAAGGGCTTCCTCCTCCAGCAAGACCATCTGTGAGACCAATTCTGGATGCTGTAATTAAACATCCCATCCTCCAGTAATCATCTTGGGGCCTCTGTGCCCACTCCTACACCCCCAGCCCGGCTGGCAGCAGGCTGCAGCTCTGGCACTTGCAGCACGAGCCTTTCAACACATGGCATTTGCCTCGCTCCAAATTCTGGATCAAGTGGATCCTCCAGAATTTGTGCTCCTTATCAAACAGGAGCCCTCTGAGTTGCAAAGAAAACATTGGAGGGGAAAAGGCAAACATGTAAGAGGCTTTGAAAGTAGAACGTGTGTTATAGCTGAGGACTTCAAAACAAGTCTTTTGCACTTTATAAAACCTGGCTTGCTGCTCACACTGGAGGCCTGACAATATAAACTTTGAGCCAGGTAATTTGTTTCTTTCCTGTGGCTTTTCTGACATGGGTGTTAGAACTTAGGATCTCATAGTGAAGCAGCTGGAGGTGGAGGAGTAAGAGAATATCGAGGAAGAAGCAGAGGTGTGAGGAGGTCTCGTGGATGGGCACTCACATCTGGATTATCCTGTGTACTCAGCAATCCCTTTGGCACAGTTTTATTCACCAAAGGAAAGGGCTGATGTACTAGTGGCAAAAAGCAACTCTGAGTGCCACTGGCATCAAGACAGACAGACAGTCTGCCCTGGTGCAGCACAGGTGCACATGTAACTCAAGGTCACAGACATGACTTCAGGACTACAGACCATGAAATCAGCCTCAGCATCCCACAGAACAGTAACTGGAATTCAAATCCTAACAACAGGGAGGAAGAAGAGTCATTTTGAGGAGCAAAGCTCAGGTGCTCAGCAGCCAATTCACTGCTACCACACATTTCCCAGGCACACTCCAATCAGCTCAGTATGTTATTTAGACCCCAGTCAACAAAAGTTTTATAAAAACTTTTAATAAAAAGTTTTATAAAAAGAAAAGGGTTTCAGATTCAAAATAATCAACCCTACTCTTCCAGAGCAGCACCATCCAGTGTCTCTCAGCAGACTTCAAACCCCAGACTCCAGAGCTAAGGACACAGAGCAGGTGCTCTGTGTGCTCCCCACTGCCACCGGATGCCAAGCAAGCTCCGCGCATTTTCTGGAGAGTGACTGAATGTTATTAGAAAACATTTTTAAGGCATAGACTGGATATGAGAAGATTCAAAAGCCAGAATGCAGTGTTCTTCAATCCCACGTCATCCCTCACTGCCACGTAATTCACGGATGCTCCAGGCAAGGAGCTAAAGCAAGTGTTTCTGATCAAATGGAACACAAGCTTTTTTTTTTTGCTTGCTTCCTTTACTCCCTTGCAATATCGCACAGCTCTTCATAGGGAATCCTGCTGCTTTGTCTCTGTTCTGGGGAGGCACTTGACAATGGAGCTTTTTGAGCACAAGCCTCCACACACACCCACTGGCAGCTACCAGCAGACCTGACCAAACTGCAAATCAATCCCATTAACAGAAACATGCCCACCTGCCCCCACAGCCACCCACCTACCCCCAGAGGGGAGGAATCAGCCAGCCTACAGCTGTGTTTGTGCAGGGGCTGGAGGGCTGCTCCCAGAGCCTGCAGAGGAGCCTGTGCAGGCGGGAGGGGCGCTGGGGCCACCTCCTGCCCCGGCCTTGGAAACACCTCCTGTTCTCTGTGCCTCCCCTGCAGAACCACACAGGAGCCACACACCCTCCCCAAGCAGGAGACACACACCTTTCCCCAGGCAGGAGACACACACCCTCCCCAGGCAGGAGACACACACCCTCACCAGGCTGGAGACACACACCTTTCCCCAGGCAGGAGACACACACCTTTCCCCAGGCAGGAGACACACACCCTCACCAGGCTGGAGACACACACCTTTCCCCAGGCTGTTGGCTGGGCCTGCCCGGTGGCACGAGCACAGAGAGGCACACGTGTCACTCGGTGTCACTGTCCCTCAATCCGCTGCATCAGCCCCGGGGGACACCTGCTGGCCCTGGGAAAGGTGCCAGGCTCTGGGGGCACACATCTGCCAACCCCAGGAGTACAGAAGATCCTGGTGGCAGCATTATACAGATAAAGCAAAGCAAAAACTCCTCAAGAGAAGCTGCTTAGCATTTGCAGCATCTTCTAATGGATCACTGCTCTTTCTCCCACATCCTACAAGGGCTAAAACTTTCAGAAGCAGTCAAACACTTAATAAATAATCCATTTATTATGATGTGTATTCAGTTTCACTCAAGAAATACACAAGAGAAATGCCTTTATGTTTATTTTTAAAATTTTATTATAAGGAAAATTTAAAAATTATGAAGAAGGAGGCTCATAACATACCACAATAACCAGGAACACAGTTAAAGCCTACAGCATTTTTTCCTCAAAGGAGAAAATCTAATGTCCAGCATCCATGTCTTCTTTAGCTTGTGCAGCTACTGCTCACCTCCTTTATTGACAGCTCCTGCTGCACTGACTCCTTACTCTTGATGAAAGACTGGTAGTGTAATAAAAGCTGTTCAATAACTATTGCACTTCTGCTCAGAAGCCCTTACATTTCAGTTGCAAGTTGAGCAATTCAGTTTCTGAAGTGCTCTGAAATAGTTCAGGGTAGAACTGCTAAGGTTATTGTTATCCTGTTTGTTTCACAGCTAGAAAGTACTGTTTAAATCCAGAAATGGCAAAACCCTCAATTTCAGGAGGCAAAAGGAAATGGCCAGAGAAAAAAAGCCTATTTTATGAGTCTGCTTGTCACAACAGATTTTCCTGCAGAGAGAGATAAATGCTTGAAACGTGAACTTCCAAGCAGCCTCAGCATGAATCCCAGCAGTTACATTTTCTAAACATATTACATGTCTTCCTTTCTATGAGAGCCAACAAAATACATTCCCTACCAATGGGAACTGAAAGTCCATCTGAGGAAAAACAAACAGCATTAAATTTCCCAAAGGAAAAATGCAGAAGTTTTAGCTGAGAGACTGAGGCAAAATAAACTAAACACTTTGCACCAAGTGACTTGGGAGATGACTGTTCTGTACTTTGCAAAGACAACTGAATTTTAACAGGCTTGGTGGAACTGCCCACAGAAGGAATCCACAGCCTACAAACTCATTTGGCTATTAAGGTTATGGGAAAAGCATTCAACAGGAAATAGAGTCTGGGTTTAAAGGACAAGGGAAGGGGATCAGAGCTCTGAGAACAGACAGGGACACGAAGGGAGGTTTTCCCAGCAAGCAGGCAGAAGTGGCTGTGTGAAGTCACACACGATAAAAAATGAGGTTGAAAATTCTATTGGAAAAAGTTAATTACAGTCATTAAGGGCAGCATCATCTGGTGGGCAGTTACTAGCAGCTTGTGTTCAATTCCTGCCTCCGTCAATTGATTATTGAAGACAAATAAAATCTCCATCTCAGTGTCTCCAGCTGCCTCCTGAGCCATTTTCTTACTGTGAGCACAGGCAGGGGCCCTTCCACAGGTCTGTGAGGGCACAGGTGAGGGGTGTTACCTCAGCCTGCTTATAATCAACAAAGGCTCTCATGGCTATTTTAGGCTGAAAAGCTCTGGCCAGCCCTAAAAAGCCAAGCCACTGTAAGTGCTCTAAAAGAGCATTGCTGAGGACTTGGAGAAGGAAAAAACAAATCAGAGACAAAACAAAAATGCAGATGACACACAAAGTACAAATAACACTTTCAAGCATTATTCAAGTAATTTAAAAACCAGAGTCCAATTAAAAACATTTTAGAGACTTTAAAAACAAATTAGCCTCAGATTTTTTAATTACACACCACTACTTCTCCTCAGCTTGAGCTGGCTCACATCATGAAAATCCATTTCACTTTCCATCTCACGCATTAGCACAAGATTGCAATGTTCACACTTGGAAAACATTTTTATCAGATTTATTTATATATTTAAGCATTACTCAGGAGAGCAAGCGCACGCACTTCTAAATAAAATCTTACACTGCCTCAACTCCAAGGTTCTAGTTCAAGCAGAAGTTTCTAACGGCAGTGGCAGGTTCGTGGCAGCACTCAGCAGGTACCACCTGCCCAGAGCCAGCTGCTGGCTGGGTCACGCCAGGACACCGTGCTGCCACTCCACATACCGACCGTCCTTGAGGTGTCTGTCCCCGCTCCCCACTGCAGCACCTGCTGCGTGCTGATTCCAGCATTAATGAGTACCAGGACATGGGAGTCGGGCTCAGGAACCCTGGCCATAGCAACAACTTTTCATCTCAGCTTTGACAGCCCCTGCTGCTTCCCCAGCAGCGAACTGGGGAGGGGAAGGAGCAGGAGGGGAGGTACCTGTTTAAAATACTTGTTACTGCTGTGAAGGGCCAGCATTACATCTTCACTGCTGTGTAACAACCAGCAGCTACACCACAGCCAGTGCCATAAAAACACAAAATCCGACACTCGGGGGCATGGGGAGACGTGGCCGCAGGGAGCCCCACCTGGAACGCGCTCCAGAGATGCCCCTGGTCCAGGGCTTGGACACCACAGGCACCTCTCCCGCCCCGGCAGGAGCCTTGCCCTGCGGCAGGAGCTGCCCCAGCGCGATGCCAGCGCAGCGGACACTCCGTCCGTCCCGCCGAGCACCGGGCAAGCAGCACCGCCCGCCAGGTACGGAGCACCTGCCCAGCGCCCCCCTCCCGGCAAGGAGCACCGTGCGAGGACCGAGTGCCACCAGCCCAGCCGCGAGTGTGACCCAACAGCTCCGCTCAGGAGCGCGGGCCGGGCTCTTCTGCACACATGGCTCTGACTGCCCCAGCCCGGCAATGGCACACAGGTGTGCGCAGGAACAACCGCCCAAAGCGACCCTGCCCAGGGCACAGCTGCCACGGCTCTGGCACCTGGGAGGCAGCTCGGCTCATCCACGGACACCTTAGGAACACCTTTCTTATCCCCGATTCCCCCCCTTCTCCTCTAAAGCTCACAGTTAAGGAAAAAGTCATAAAAAACGAGTACTACGAGAAACAGAAACCGCGGGAAGGGGAGCCGATGCCAGCCCGCTGCCGCAGGAGAAACCCCGCAAGCGGCATCCCTGAGCCAGGTGCGCCCGGCGGAGAAAGAGCACGGCGGTGCTCCCGGAGCAGCGCCAGAGCCGCCAGCCCGGCCGAGCGGCGCCGGGACAGAGCCCGTCCCCGGCACAGCCCGGGCAGGCGCGCACGGCCGCGGCGGACGGAGCCCGCTCCCCGCCCAGGGACCGGGACTGGGACCGGGACCGGCCCCGTCCGCCCGGGCCTCAGGGCGTTCCCCACGCCGCGCGCGCTCCGACCCGCGGCNACAGCGGGGGGACAGCGGGGGTGACACGGATCCAGCGATCCGGGGGGACAGAGGACACGGAGCCCCCGCTCCGCTGCCTGTCCCGGTCCGGGAGCTCCAGCCCCACATCCTCGGTGGGGATCACATCGGAACACGGAACAAAAGTTCCGGAGACACACAGGACCAATAAAAAGTTATGATGTTGGAGAAAAATCACAGAAGACAAAATATAACACTTTATTAAAAATTAGTGTTCTGTTTCCATTTAATGCACTGGTGAAACACTTTAATCAACAGATAATCGATTAATTACTGCATTGACTAGGTACTTTGTCTGTAAAACTGACCCTTAAAAGTTAGACATGAAAATAAAGACTGAATCTCTAAGAAAATAACTCGATCACAGAATGTCAGTTTAAACAAGATCAGCAATCATATTTGCCATCCTCTGGATATAAAATACCATAGAAATCCGAAAGAATCCTTTGCTCTTAATAAACACACGAAGTGTCAGCCACCCGGTGAGGTAGGGGAGGGTCCTTACTACCGTTCCATTGGATGAGGAGAAGTGACACATCCAGGAAACAGAGCCTGCCGTGTGTCCCTGAGGAAGGGACACAGCTGGAACAGGACTCCCTCCCAGGCACACCTGAGCTCTGCCACAGCACTGCGGGAAGGTGGCTGTGAGGACCGAATGCCAAGGATTGTCACAGAACACAACCTCATTGTGTAAGGCAGGGGCTGCTGCGCAGACCCATCCAGTCCAGGTATATCTCCAGTACTGCCTGGAGAGAATTCTGTCTGAAAATGAAAAATCTGGAGAAGAACAAAATCAAAGCAAGCCCACAGTAAGCAATGCCCATTCAGACGCAACTCTCGGTGACAGCACGGCCCCTCCAACTCCCTCCCTGTCCACCACTTATTTTCTATTTTAACCAAGAAGTGCAGAAGATAGAAGTCACTGGAGTGGAACATTTCAGCAGGCTAAATGTCTCCTGTTCACCAAACAGAGAGCCAAGGTGAAGGTGAAGCAGTGACTCTTGTCTCCGTGCTGAGCGGCGCTGGAGCCGAGCTCTGCTCTGACACTGCTGCCCCACCACCACCATCCCAGAGCTCCTTCCCTTCCTCTCCCACTCCCAGACTCCCAGACTGGTGTCCCTGAGAGGGACCAGGCTGCTGGCAGGGCACTGCCTCAGGGAAATGCCCTGTGGCACAGGGCTGGGCACGGCTAGCACGGAAAGGTTCCCATTCACTCCCTCCTGCTGCCAAGGCACTGCCTGAATGCACAAAGCTTTGACTAAATTTAGGAGTGAAGAGGACAGTGAGTCCTCTAAGAATTACAGCTAATGTAGCTACAATTCACACCCTACAAGTGGGGCAAAAAAGCTCTTTTTTCTTCCAAAGGCTACTCCAAGTTCCCGGGCACATCGTTAATGCACCCATGGTGATGGTCTGGGTGGAAGCCAGTACCACTCTCAACTTGCAGACAAACACATACAATTAGAAACCTGTGTTTTCTTAATCTGTGCTTAATTTGAGCTTAATTTGAGCAGAGAGGATCCTTGGAGAGCTCCCTGCAAACCCACCAATGCTGCCTTTAAACTGCATCATCCTGCTCACTGCTGCTGCACTACACCAGGGTGTAAACTCATGTTCTAGAATGTCTAGAACATTCCTGTCACAATAATTAACAGCCTTCAGTTACGTAAAGCCTCGTTAAGGTGAGAATAAAAGCATGTGTTACATCACAACTCCAGTACTCGAAATGATCAGAACCTGGTGGGACAGAGACTGGACAACCCCAGGGCACGATTTTGGGGTAAGGGAGATTCAGTGACACCTCGTGCTGGAGCAGCTCCAGACAAACAGGACTCAGGAGAAACTACAGTCAAATGAAAGGATATCTGCACCTATTTTAAACATGAGCATAACTGCTGACAGCTCTTACTGACACTCCACATTCCACAAATACCAAGAAAATCCTTTGCACTTGGTTAAAGATTCCCACAACCCAGATGGTTCTCAAAACTGTTTGCTTCCCAGGTTAATTAATCTAAATTCAAATCAGAAATTAATACTACTTGTTGGCTGTGGGAGATAGGGAAAACTAAACCAAAACACAAGCTTTTCTCTGCTTCTTACAATGTAATAACTCACAAGTTGGATCAATTTAATTAATGAATCCTGTGAGTACAGAAAGCCTCTGGAGTAGCACATGGATCTGACATTCTCTTTCACACACTCCTTCCCACACCTATCCTCCCCCCCCCCAAAAAAAAGCAAATATTACATTTTTCTGCTTATAACTTCATTTAAACACAGCTTTGCAAGGCTATCAGAATCTCTTACCTAAACTGTTAGCATTCACTACGATAGTAACACGAAAAAAATAATAGAAATAATTTGCCAAGAAACAGAAGTGCCACATGTGTTTTTTAAATGGCACCAGCCTTTGTTACAAGACAGAAAAAGCACAAGATAACAACTTGAAGCTATTAAATGCAGCACAAAGACCCCATCACTGCAGCCTCTGCTGGTGCCTTCAAATTAAATAGCATCAGTGGAGGGAAAAAAATTTTAAAATCCACATCACATTCCAGCAGAATTAGAGAGAAATACCACAAAAACCTTTGTCGAAACCAATCTCAACAGCTGTATTTTCCCTGCACAACAGAATAACCAGCTGGAAAATAAAAACTTACAGAAAGCAATATAGAAGAGGTTGTTAGGATTATTAGAGATTTCAAGAGGCTTTTCACAAGAAGGCAGGTGCAGCCCTGTGCAATGCTGCTTCCTGAATGTGAGGAGAATGAAGTGAATCCTGCCACGTGTAGAGGCAAGAAAATCCTAAAAGTCTGTTAGTGTTTTCTTACTAACCCACATCAATTTAATTTTCAAAACCTAAATGAGTGCAAATAATTTTTTGTTCCCTCCCCTGCTTCGATTACTCCCAAACCATCTACATCTCAATTCTCCTTATGAACTAACTCCCTGCATTAATTTGGGATGATTTTCTTGTCAGGCTTTTGCAGTAATTTTTTTTAAATCTTACAGGTAGATTTGGCACAGGTCAAAGCAGTTCAGGACTGACCACTGTGGAATCTGGGGCTGTGTGACCGAGTATGAACACAAAGGCAGCTGTAGAGCACACCCAACACATCCCTGGCTCCAAATGGGCAGCCAGCAGAAATAACCATGACAGTGGCAAAACTGCTACCTACAGCTCAAACATACAAGCAGATGTTTAAAATGTAATACAATAGCTTTTCATACGAAACTTGAAACTGTTTCCAGAAAATTTCCAGAAATTTCCAAATTTGCAGAGCAGACCTGACTTTCACCTCCTGAAGTGCCCTGTACAGTTAGCACCCAGGCAAGCACTCGTAATAAAAGTGATTATTTCTGTTTAAAATCCAGTATAAGCCACCTCTCTCCTGTGCCCAAAGCCTCTCACAGTTCCGTGCTAGAACAGTATTTTCAACTTCACTCTAGAAGGGATTTAGGACACAGAACTTGAATTCACATGTTCTAGCCTTAGAAAATACTGTTTAGCCTGTATTTCTCCAGCCACTGCAATTTATCCCCCACCCCTGCTGCTTGAGAAATTTAACATTAAATAGCACTTTTAGGCCACAGGAGGAAACTAATGTAAAACCAATTCCCCATACTGCCCTGGTTTATATAAACAGGATTTCACTGGGACAAGCTTCAACCAGGGCAACACTGCCACAATCTGCTCAAGTTTGCTTAGTTCAGGTTTCTTCCCTCACCATACCCATTTCCCCCTCTCCCAGGACAACCTACACATTTACATTTTCAGAGATTTCCATTTTTCACATGGAGAGGCTGATGACTTGATTCTTACCACTTTGGAAGAGCTTGCCTTGGAATCAATGAGTTTTGAAGACTGTATCCTGGAACACAAACCTTTGCAGGTGTTGTGGGGACAGGGGTGGGAGAGCACAGGTGCAGCTGACTGGCCAGCCAAATGTTTCTCCTGGGGCCCGTGTAGGGTCTGCCAAGAGCAGCCACACACAAGTTCTCTCTTCAGTATCTTGATTTAATAACTGCAAGTTTCATTATACAAAGCCCTGAAAGGGAAGCTGTCTGGAAAGAGCTTTTCAAACCACCCCACCTCACTCAGGAAGAGCAGTGCTGCTCATGGCAAGGGGCAAACTGGCAAATCATTAGATAGGAAAGAGCAACCACAAACTGAGAACCAGAGTTCCAAATCCCCCTCCCCAGCAGGAAGAGGGGCCAGCCTGCAGGTAAAGCACAAGGTGCACAACTCACACCTCAGTTCTCCAAGCCATTGGCCTTTAGTGATGTTTGTGCACACAAATCCCTGTCTGTTCCTCCAGAGAGCCGAGGCGCCCCATGAAGGTTGAGGGGCAGAGTCCAGGGGATCCCTCCCTCCTGGCCGAGGGCAGGCTGGGCAGGAGCCCAGGACAGGCTGCAGGAGGCCGTGGCTGGAGCAGGCCCCGCTGCAGGAGGCTGTGGCTGCAGGAGGCCATGGCTGCAGGAGGCCCCGCTGCAGGCCAGGCTAGTGGCCGAGCTGGCGGTCGTCGTAGGTGCTGTACCTCTTGACGTGGATGCGGCGCACGCGGTCGCGCAGCTCGAAGCCCTCGTCGTCCTCGCTGTGCGAGGCCTGGCTGCGGCTGCGGCTGGTGGCCTCTAGCAGGGAGTTGTCCGGCACTCGCGGCGTCTCGTACAGCAGGACATTGAGCGTCTCCTCGTAAATCCGTGCCTCAGGGAACTCAACCTACCAAAGACAGCACACGTCCTGTTCCTCACCCATCCAGGGTATCAACTGGGACAGACACCCACGCGTGAAAAGGTACTGAGCCATGAACCTACACATTGTAAAGAGAGTAAAAAGTTTCTCCTAGAGGGTTACTCCCACCACCAGGTCACTTCCCTCAGCTCATCTTTTAGATTGCTCTAGAAGGGAATACAGTATCTCTGATTCTTCACCTCGGAGCCTGGTAACCTCAGCTGCACCACTGCAAATTACAAGTTAACTCCTGAAGTTAGAGAAACTCTGTAGACTCATGGAGCTAATCAGGAGCACTTCTAACAACCGTTACCTTGGTCTGCTTCTTCTCGGTGGCGTAGACGATGGAGGTGCAGCAGACCTCGGCGATCTTGCGGCCCTGCCCGTAGAAGGACCAGCAGCAGATCTCGTCCCCGATCACGTCCTTGATGAACAGCACCCTGCCGTTGAACCGCAGCGACAGCTTGTCAAACAGCTCAATGTTCTTCAGCAAGTTGTCGTCCGAGTTACTGAAACACAGCAACAAAAGCAGGAACAGGGCTTTTCATGCAGCCATCTCTGCCTGTTCTGCCAGCTTTCAGCACTGATCCAACTGCAGAATACAAATAAGGAGTGACTCACTGCCACATGCTGCCAAGAAAAGACGGGTAATAGCCCATTTCAGATACAAACGCAGTGCTCTGACCCCATGAGCAAATACACCAGCCTTTAGAGGTCAACTTACACAATTAATAAGGACAGCACAGTGTCCCAAACCATTACATCAACTACCCACGCTCGAGATGATCACACCCCACTTCACTGCAGTTCTCTGGCTGATGACAGAAGTCCAGAGTTGTGTGCTGGAAGGGCCGTGTGCTCTGCATCCTGCACACACAGACACACTGCCAGCATGAACACAGTATTTAAAAAACTAAGTTTTATTGATGGACGTGCAATGTAGGACCTTAATTACTTTTCAAAGCAAGATAACAGTTGTCAAAACCCAAAACAAGCCAAAAGAAGTGAAGTTAGATCATCCAGCATCATCTTCCACTCCCATAGTCAAGAAGAAACTTTCCCACTAAAGTGAGGGGAAAAAAGAAGGGACATACCTGGTGTAGGAGTATTTATTGTTGCTTCTATTATACAGAAGTTTAACAACAGGCTGTTGGGAGTGAGAGAAAAGAAGAAAAGGTAAGTTCTGTGTTTCTATACATTTAGCATAAATCCACAGTTGGTAAGAGCAGTTACTTTCATTGATGACTCTATCAATCTCTCCTCTTCTTTTGGAGATGTGATAATAGGGATGCTGCAGACAGGTTCATACAAGTCTTTCTTGTCCTGTTTTAATGAAAGAAGAAAGAGAGGAAATAAGAGAGAAATACTAAAGCTGACACTGCTGCTGCTACCTCCTTCAGCCCCTCCAGCCATGTTCCCAAACACTGTGATGCAGGGGAAAAGAGCTGGGTTGCTACAGTAACCACACAGCTCACCTTGATCTGCAACCCAGAACCACAGCAGAGATTTCTTATCCCCGGAAGGCAGCAGTAATTGAAATATTGGGATGCAGGTGGATGTCCTCAGCTACAGCGAGGACAAGGTCTAGTCATACATTGTTTAAGTGGGTTTAATATTCCATTCTTTCTTGAAGAAAAGGATAGAAGGAGCCTGCAGTAGTTTTAATCAACTCAAACTGCTGCACAGAAGAGCATCAGCCACTGTGAACTGAACACTTGGCAGAACAGGATGTCACCAACATGAGCCAGCCCTCGGGGACACAGAGCAAAACCCAAGCGTGGGCAGGACAGGCCATGTCCCCAGATCCCTCACCATCTATTTACTAAATCCTATTTTAAAAATACCTTGTACACCTCAGACTCGGTGCCATCTCTAAGGCCATTAGATAATCTCTCAAGTTGTCTTAAGTAAATTTTGTAAGCAAAGCACCCATGAAACACTTCACAGGCTAGGTCTGCTCTTACCTGCAGGGCTGCTTGGCACATGTCCACTAAGCCCTGGATGAGATAGTATTTGGCTTCTGCCATCAATGCTTTGATCTCCTGCCTGTGTTTTGGAAGTGCAATCGTGTCATCTCTGAGATAGTTTAAAATTGTTCCAAAGTGCTTCCCACAACGGTCTATAAGGATCCAGCCTGAAAAATAACCAACACATTTCAGTCCCCTCAGCACCAGAGGCTAGAAAAAGATCCCTGGAGAGGTTAAATAACACGGAGGTTTCCTGATACTGCTCAGGACACTTCTCCCATTTCACCCAGTGGAAGTCCCTACTGACTTTGAGCAAACTGAAGCTGGTTCCAGAACAGAACCTGACAGTGGAGCCCCTTTGGTACTGCCCAGATGTTCCCACTGTTTTCCAGCAGCCCAAAAGCAAAGCCCCAAGCTTCCAGCACAACGTGCTGAGATTGCTGCAGGAACCCAACTGCAGTGCTACACTGTCATGCTGGGCAGTCAGAAACTTCTGAGAGCCAAGGAAGGAATAGAAGAGAGAATTCACCAATGCTTGCAACAAGTAAATTTGGGTAAGTTCTGTGACGTAACGAGGAGGATTTGACAATTCTCCAAACACATCTGCTGCTGCTGTTTGGAGTCAAAAAGAGAGAGAAATGTTCTGAAGATGCTAAAAGGCAGATCAGCCCAGAAAACCCAGTGTGGGGGAAAAGCTGTCCTAGTCCCCAACCAGGAGCAAAGAACAGGACAGACAGATCAGAAGGAAGAACAGAGGAGATGAAGCAGAGGAAACAGTAGCAAATAAACAAATTCTTGCAATTTTACAAAATCCCTGAAGTCACATTCCCTAAGGAAACAGGATGTCTGACTGCTGCCAAACAATAGCAGTGTAGGATGCACGGATGCACAAGGCTTAGTACAGTGCCAAACCCTTTCCCATAATGTGGAAGGCAGGAAAAAAGTGTTATTTTGGAATCTAGGTACAGAAAACAACCTAAGAAAGTAAACTAAACCCCTGCTGGACTCTCCAGCTGGAGCTATCAGAACATGACTCTCATTTTCCATTCAGGCTAAGGCTGTTACACAAAATTGCCTGTTCTGCCCTTTATAATGTAACAGGGATTTAAAATATCCTGTGTCCAGCTGGAGGTGACACACTGCCTGACTGGTCCCTAAAAACTGCCATGCCACCATGAGCCACGACTGAAACATGCTGCTCAGGAAAAGTGGAAAAAAGATTTTTCAACAAAGCAAGGCAGGCTATTCTGAGCCTCAAAGCTGAAAACTGCACGTCCCTCCCTACGTGCGTGGTTCGAATAATGCCACTGCTCAATGTGACAGAAATGACAACCCACAGACTGTTTGTTCAGCCTTTACAACACCACCACCAACCTGCTCACCAGCTGTGAGGGCAGGAAAGAGGACCAGTCCTTCCCCAGTTCATTTGAGTAACAAAAACAGGTATTTCTATAAAGCCAAAGGATTGCTAGCACCAACAGGACTCGGCTGCCTGATGTTCCAAGTTATTTTGGCATTTATCATTCTCTACATCCTTAACAGAGTAAAACCACCACCAAACCCCAGCTGTTTTACAAAATGAAAGCCGTTCCCTTACCTTCCTTGTCGGTGAGCACCTCCATCCTGCCGCTGAACATGGCCTTGAGCATGGTGTCGTGCCTGGTGAGCACCTGCACCGTGGTGTAGTACAGGGAGCCCCCGACGTTGAGCCGCACATACTTGTTCCCCAGGCTGCTGCCCTTGAGCCCGCCCGCCTTGGGCTTGTGGCCCGTGGCCGGGCACAGGGCACTGCCCAGGCACGTGTCCCCCGACATGTCCTTCTGGAGGTAGATGACCACCCGGCAGCGCGTGGGCCGGGCCAGCCCCGCCGTGGTGCCACACTCACGCCTCAGCGGGCCAGGACGGCGGGGCAGGGGCCGGCATCACCTCGGGGTCAGCACGGCGAGGGGTCAGCACGGCGAGGGGACAGGGTCAGCACAGCAAGGGGACAGGGCCAGCACGGCGAGGGGACGGGGTCAGCACAGAGTGGGGCCAGCACGGCGAGGGGTCAGGGTCAGCACGGCGAGGGGACAGGGCCAGCACAGAGCGGGGTCAGCACGGCGAGGGGACAGCACGGCGAGGGGTCAGCACGGCGAGGGGTCAGCACGGCGAGGGGACAGGGCCAGCACAGAGCGGGGCCAGCACGGCGAGGGCTCAGGGTCACCACGGTGAGGGGTCAGCAGGGAGCCCCACGGCCACTCCACACGCAGACGTGGATGTCACCCTGTGGAAGAGACACTTCCTAAGGACACAACTACACACATCATGACAAAACACGATTTAGACAATCGATGCAGCCAAGTTATCGCAGCATCACACCTCTCAGGCACGTGAAACTCTTCCAACTTCCTGTTATCATATCTCCAGCCAACTCTGCAAACACCACACAGCACCGAGAGCCCGGCTCAAATGCTGCTGGAATCCAGCTCCCCCTCGGCTTCCCCAAAGAACCCAACTCTCCTTGAGCCCAGCTGAAATGCCCTGGAAGAACCTCCTGCCCCTCCTTCACCTGGGGTGCCTGTGCGTCCCCCTGAGCCGGGTTTGTTGACTTTGGTTTAACTTTTAACTGGAAACACAAATGTCTCTTCAAATGCCTCAACACTCAAAAGATGGATCACAAGGTTCTATTTCCTAGTAATTCCTCTCATACAAAACTCTCCTGCATCCATCCTGGAGCCCTGACCAGTGAACGTAGTTATAATTTGAAAAGAAAATAAACAAGACTCCCCAACACGTACACCACTGTTTGTCACTGATGTGCTGCCTTGCTTTAAACCCTCAAAATCTCATTTTTAGAGCAGTGGCGTGTTTGTAACAGCAGCCAGACCGACCTGTGAAGAGACAGGAATCCAGCCTGTCGGACCGAGCTCCTCAGGAGAGCTGGCGGTCAGTTCCGTCCCTCCAGGCAGTTTCTCGCTGCTCTGGCCGAAGAACGAAGCTAAACACGAGCAAAGAAGCTAACCCCCTGCCCAGCCAGCGCAGCTCCTGTAAGTGAGTGTCACTGAGGAGCTGTGAGGCCTCTGCTGTAAACAGCCACGGGATCTTTAATTACCGCTTTTGACACGACCGAGAATTCCCCACATCCCTTCCCGTCCCCTCCGTCCTGCCCCGCCCGGGAGGCAGGAC